>VWZF01002474.1:555230-624025 GCA_013396755.1 Sclerurus mexicanus
CTTAAATTTCTACCGTTTCTTAATATAGAATCTATATACTCTGATTTCCTCTTACAGTTTCTACATTTCCAAGAAATTATCCACAAGATGTGTTAAACAGCATATGAAACCTGTCAAAGACTTTTTTTCCTTTCCTAAGAATACAGAAGTCTCAAACACCCTGAAATCCCTGTGCACGTTGAAACATCACTCAGTGTTGGCAACAGCAAAACTAGATCCTTCTTAAACTGCTTTTGTGTTGGTGAAGCAACGAAAGAAGAATCAGAAAAACTGCATGTTACTGGGTAACAAAGTTCCACAATCACCCAACAGTGTTCAGTTTTAATGGTTTGGAAGCTGGATGTGAAATTGACTGTATAACTTTGTCATGTTTTCTGCTATCGGCCTTAAGCCTATCACCCCACTGATTCCACAGTCAGATACTGAATTGTTGAACTTTTAGTTCATTCAGCATACCAGATGTGTGAGTTTATGGTGAAAATAAACTCATTGTTCCTATTTAGCTAAAAGGTCTATACCTAATTCCACTTTTTCTAGCTAAACCAGCCAATAGTAGCAAAAGCAAAATTTTAAATATTGTTATCTGAGGACTCTTTCAGGCTTCCAAGGGCAGCTATCTTGGTCAATCATTTGAGGTGTTTTTAAACTCATCACATTTCAAAGAAACAGTACATTTAATCCCACATAATCTTGCATTTACTCATTGCTACTTGTAAACTGTGTTGCATGTTCCTAGGGCTACAGCAATATATAATATGCTGGACTAAGAGTCACAGTTTTGCACAGTTTTGCTAGCATTTCACAGGATCACAGACTATTGAGAGATTAATTCCACCATCTACTCCTCTTCCTTCTCTGAAATGAAACCCTACTTTGTTTTCACACTGCACTCTTCAGACTCAGTGGCCTATAATTCCTCACCAGCTGCCTCCCATGTGCAACTTTTCTGTCACCTATCAAGCTACTATAGCATAATAAGCTTCTCAGCCTGGTGCTGTTCACATACAGATATCATTGTCTTCTCAGAGATGGAACCAAAAACCTCAGAATGACTTTGGAAAACCAAAGGATTGCCTCGCTTTTCATCTCAAGCAGTACCTTATTTACCTTTCTGTATTTTGCATGGCAATACTGTACTATTAATTTCTATGTGATGTATCTGTATTATTTAAAATACTGTAATCATATTTTGCTATTTATTGGGTTTCAGGATACAGTGGATATCTCAAGTACCATTATAGGCTGTTTGGATTTTACTTCTCTTTTAAAATAGAGATAGTACAAAAATACCATAAAGATGGTTTGGTAGAAGAAGGTAAATAAAACAAAATTTCAGAGCACAAGCTGTGCTTTAGGAAATAAAACCCCTAAACCCTATGTAACACAGAAAGGTTCTTCAGTTAGGTTGAAGAAAATAAAAAGTGGCAACACACTGGAATGTACAATTTCTATTTATAGAAAGCCCAACAAACTAGAAGCCTGTGCCATTCAATTAACAATTTACAACACCTTCATTGTATAGTGCAGTGCAGAGAGTGGAAGGCTGTTTAATTTCTGTATTTCCAGACGCGTGTCATTTCCAACCCCATATTTAATAGTGTGTAACTGCCTGAAGGGGAGAGATCAGAATGTGTGGCATGTCTCACTGAGAGGAATTTTGTGCATTAAAAAACCCCAAACCACACTCTTTCAACTATTAAACAGAGAGTTAACCAGATCCCTTGCTTTCACTCTGGCTTTGAAGTCTGGAAAAAAAAAAAAAAGAAAAAAAAAAGGAAAGACAAGAAAAGGAAGAAAATAAAGAAAGCAAGCAGAGAGACATGGAAGAGTGAGAGACAGAGACAGAAAGTGCAAGACACACAGAGAGGGAGAGTGCAGGAAGAATAAAATTCCTTATGAGAGAGGTATATATAAAGGACAAAAAGAAATGGTTTTCCATGATGTCACTCACAGCATGTCTGCGTCTGGAAAAGCACTTGAAAAGGCAGACATGGATTTATTCCATTCCAGCAATGCAAACATACCACGTTTTCAAACCATGTTCCAGAAGTAAAGAATACCATGTCCAAGGCATAAAAGAAGATAATTATTTATTTACCACCAACAAACTGAGTTCACCAAGCTGATAATTTAGGAATTGCCATTTCCTCTTTACCTTTCAGAATCAATTTTTTCCCAGTTTCTGCCTACTTTGCAATCTGTTTCCCCACCCCACCACACTTCTTGCTTTTTTCTTCTCTCATCTCTCACCCTCTTAAAGAAGCTGATGCAAGGTTTTTTCCTTCCTTCTTAATGTGCATGCTTCTAGTTTCCTGTGCTCTCCATCTACTGGCAGAAAGATTAAACTGTTGTCACTGCTTTTCTAACTTAAATTCTGTCTCAGTCCCCTTGTTCTGTGCTCCTTTATTTGTTTTGGACACAGGCCTGAAATTCCTTCTTAGATAAAACACAGGAAATTCTCACCAAAAGGAATATTTACATACTACATTGTTTCTTTTCCCTTTAATACAGCTTTTCTTTCTTGAGGTTTTGCATATTCTGTCTTCAGCTAAATGAACATTATTCCCCTTCCCCCCAAATCACACTTAAAATAACCACTCAACTGCAAGCAGAGACATGAATTAGGGAGGCTGAATTCAATACTAGTAGGGCTGACTGCATAAACAATTATTAGTGATGTACTTGTCCCCCAAAGGCACTGGTCTTCAGTCCATGGCCTGGAAAACATTGAACACCTATGTTTGCTCTAAGTGCCAATATTCTACCTTGTTCAAGTCACAGGTAGACATGCTGTCCAGCTGTATATTAAAAGAAGAGAAGAAATTCAAATGCTAATAGAAATAGGCAAAGCTGTGGCTGCACTATCATTCCAGTGGTTGTACTGGGACTGATCTGGTGAAAGACAGACATGGACTATGGGGAAGAGAAAGTGTACTTTGGAACAGGGTGGGTACAATTGGGTGTTAGCAACTGTAGTGGCTTTAGTGCAAGATGCAAAGCCAGAATAGAAGGCAGAAAGGTGAAAAAATTCAAAGAAAATAGAAGTAAAAGAGGAGAAAAATAAAACACAAAACAAAAGCAAAAAAGAGAAAAAAAAGGGAAAGAGAAAAGGGAAAGAGGAAACAAAAAATTAAAAAGGGGGAAAAAAAGAACAAGAAGAACAAAAAGAAGAAACAGGAAAAAAAGACCACTTTAAAGATTCAGGAGTATAGCTAAGCTAAAGTAAATCATCATTTTAAGATAATGCTGATCTTTCCTGTTTTTATATACACAATTCTTCCAAAAGGGATTTAAATTTCATAACATCTCAACATGGGCCAAAGTCCCATCAACCACCAAACTTTTGGATATGAATATTTGAAGAGTAGTTGAAAACAGTTTTTCAGTAACAGTACTTTATAACAAATAGAACAATTCCTATCTTGTTAGGACAATTTTTTTTAATATCAGTTTAAATGATCACTAATAGTTATTATCACATTGGAGATTAGCACAGCAGATACTCGAAGCAATCGGTTTCTTGGCAATTTTTTGTCAGCTCAAATGTGATTGTCATACCTGTGATCATTGCGCAGCTCACATGCTTTACATGACAGTACTGCATGGGACAGCTGGATGATTTGAATTTCCATCTTGAATCACGCAAAGGAGAAGACAGAAAGCAACTGCACCCCTACACCAGCATTGCCTTACAAATGAACTGAAATAGTGCTATTTTTCTATCTTCAAAACACTCTGATCTTTCCCTTCTCCTGAATTGCTGTGAGGTAAGATAAGGGTCTTGTGGGTCTCAGTCACACAGTGATTTTCAATCTGTGCTATTTAGTTTGACTGCTTCTCTCCCAGTGATATAATTCGTAGGGAGCTGCAATAAGCACTCACACAGTCTGATAGATACAATGGATTTCTTCATAGAGCTATCCTAAACAAAATCTGAAGATGTCCTTGCCAAATTACATGTTAACCAACAATTCAGCATCTAACAACAGTTTGTCCTAACTGAAAGTCTTGTGCAATACTGTTGGACTGAATAAAGTTGCACTCTTTTGTCACCTATTTGCTGGTAAAAAGTTCAAGATTTTTCATAGCTTTAATACCCCTTATCCCCAGTTTCCATAAAATCTGCAACGTAGTTTTCTGCAGCAAGTCTCCAAGCAGCTCTCTTCCTTTCCATTCCTTCAAAAGAACCTACTGACCCTTTCTGAAACTCTCTTTCTAGTGATTTTGAATGTATCTTGAGTTATTGCTGAACAGAATGGAATGAATATTTCATTATCTGTGGTGTTTACCGAAGACTTTCACACAGGGCATTTTCTGCTCATTTCAACACAGTATAATGATCTTCAACACTGTTCTAAGAAATTACATCATTAAAAATCCTTATGCTTGTCTTCTTCATGTGGTGAAATTTATCCCCCACCATATCTTCCAAGTATTTCCTTTCAGCGGACAGAATTCTAAAAATGGTGAGATGTACAGAGGTAATAACTGATGCAATATATCTCACTACAATTTTAACAGGAAATTTCAGATTCCATCTTTTCAATAGTTTCCCAGTAATGTTTGGCATTTATTACTTGCTGTGAAAGGCTCTATCAGGCATGAAACAGAGAAGACATGTGTCACTAGGACAAGTTACACTGAGATAAACCTCTATTCAAGAGAAACAGCTTCCATGTAAGAGAAATAGCCCATGTAAGGGCTTCCATGTACAGCTATCAATGGTTCTGAGCATATCTATGGTTGTATTGGATCAATCTAGACCATTTTCCTTGCCCCAGACCTGTGGCAGATTAGAGTATGTGTATAAAAAACATGGGAATACCAATGACAAACTGTGATTCTTGAGTCAAATGCAACTCCTGCATTAGGACTTCATTGCATGACTGGCAGGTAAAATGTGATGAAAGTGTGCAGAAGTTTCCATCTGCTCTTTTGGTCCATTATAAACTTTATCTCAGAAAAATTTTGAGACCAATTTTACTTTTACCTTCCAAAATATCAGTAAGTTTCACAGATTTAACCCTTAAAAAAATTGTCCCCTGTTTTTAAGAAGTAGTGATTACTTCCTGTGATTACTTCCCCTATACCAATCACCATTTCCTGCAGTGATCCCTTTTGCAAACATTGGCTGATAGCAAAACTAATGTAATTCCATTCAGATGTATACACCTCTGTATTGCAGCAATTTAAACAACAACAAAAAAATCTGCTAATAAAACTTTTCAGTGCTTAGTGGACTTTGTTTTCATTCAAGAAAATAAAATTCTTAAAGCTATTAACATTAAGAAGGAGTTTAGATCTTTAGCAGCAATTTTCCACTCACAGGCTTCTGACTAGCAAGGATATAACAATTTTGCCCATTTTTACACATGCGTGCAATGAGAATCCCATAGTCCAGCCCAGAAATAAGGTTCTTCAATGCAGAAATGCACTATATAGGTTTCATACTGACAGGGGAAGTTTGAAAAGTATTTAAAAAAAACCCCCATAAAACATATTGTGACACAAAGTCAGGTAGGCTTTTCTTGGCAAGTGCTGAAAAAGAGTTAAAATTTCATACTGACATACAGTTAAACATATTTAAGTAATGTCAAGAAAGAAAGGGGGAAATTTGGTAAGAATTCAACTTAATCCACATGGAAATGCACAGAGGACAGATTTGAACTAAACTTATCAGGCAATAAAACTGGAGAACAAATGGGAACATTTCACATAGTGTCTGACATTCAGAACATACTGCCATGGAAAGCAAAGTTCAGCAAACTCTCAAAATTCAGACTCAATCAGCTTCATATCAGAGTTCTTTAAATAAAAAAAAATGCTGATACCCTGACATTCTATCAGATCCACTATGGCTAGAGAAACTGAGCCTTCTCCTGTTGATTTCATATGAGGAAAAGATTTACTTACCGTTTAGATAAGCTTTAAAATACTTTTTAAAAGTATAAGTGCACTCAAATTTACACACAGTGCAATTTTGCTTCCGTCCTTCTCAGGTTAATATCTAATATAGTAGGCTGAATCCCTGTCCTCAACACTGCTAGTAGACAAAATCAGCCCATGGATGAGAAAACAGAATATTCAACAAAGTGTTAATGCAAGAGCTTCTAAAATTTGCTGTTAGATATGTTTTTCTCTAGACTCTTTATCTTAAACAAAGGGAATAACAATGTCCACCCACTGTTTCTATCACCATAATATTTAAGATAACTCTTTAACCTAATGGTTGCAAATAGCTTTTAGAAGAAGTCATTAACTTCTAATTTTCACCTGGAAGATTCCAATAAATGAGACAGTATGTGAATACTCACAAAGGCAGCCATCATACATATCTAGCAGTAAGTATGCCATCATGAGAAGCATCTATTTGCTTGCAAGGGGTGCAAATAATTAACCATGTTACTTTAACCATGCATAGCAGATAAAAATCTTTTTTTCCCACTTGCAAATTGATGTCTGCATATTTCTTTCCTTTTCCAATATAAACATTTCTTTGGGAACTACTTCTAAGTCAATAAGTGTCTTAGAAATTTTCACTTACAACTTTTTTCTTCAGTCAAAGCACTTGGTTGTCAAAGTTACAATGTGTAATTGCTAAATATCAGCTGAAAAATAGACTATCTGTTGATAAAACCAGATTTATTTATGCGTGGCAATCTTTTTGTTAGATATTCTATAGATCAGTCAAACCCGAGTCAGTAATCTGTTGCATACACCTTCATTAATATCAGCTTTCAAATAGCAAGAACTGAATGATATTATTAAGAATAAGGAACTATGGTCACAAATGCTTTTTGCAATACTTGAGTAACATTATTTATTTAATTTGACATCACAAGGTATATTTATAATTAAAAATAGTGGTTAATTTACCAAAAAGCAATATTTAAGCTTCACAATTTTTCCTTAAAGTTTATACTGATTTATAGCTTGTTCCTAGAACAAGCTTCAGCTATACACTAGATAATCCCAGGTTGCATAGCAGTAAATCAGAGGGAGAATCATAAATTGGTGAGGTGGGATTCTTTGCCTATCACAGTTGTTAGTTTTGAAAGAGTACTGAAATCCAAAAGAAATGTTCTAAGTAATTAATTCTTTGTGATGCATATGTTTTTCCAGAACACCTTTATTCATAAGCTAAATAGAAAATGTCCTTTTATTTCCCACAGATTCATAGTAACTTAGAGTACAAGCTTGAATTCTTGTATTTCACATTCCACTCTTATGATATTCATGTGTTCCAAAGACACTCTTTGCTGAAATTCAGCCTGTTATGATTTTTATGCAGAGGCTTGACACATTTTTAAACCATGGTACTTGGCAGGACTGAAGTCACAATGTTACCTCAGCAGTACATCGTGACAGTCAAATAAGTAACACATAGAATAGTTTCTCTTGACTTTAGTAAGATGGGGCAGTAGCAATTCTTCTGGGCATCACACAGTGGTTTCAAACTATGACTCTCATTTATATCATGAGCCTGAATGCAAGCTTGGGCTGTGAGGGTCTAGAATAGAATCATAGAGTCCTTTGAGTTGGAAAGACCCATTGAGTCAAGCTATTAGCTCAGCACTGTTAAGTCCACCACTAAATCATGTCCCTAAGTGCCACATCTACACAAATATCTTCAGGGATGGTGACTCAGACACTTCCCTGACAGTGACTCAGTCACTGTCCCAATGCTTGATGGCCCTTTTGGTGAATAAATTTTTCCTAAAATCCAGTCTAAACCATTATTTATGGTTTTAATCAATGGCACATTAATAAATTCTTTGAATACAGTCATAATAGGCATAAGAGGAGCTTTACAATCTTTAAGGTCCCTGCCAACCCTAACCATCCTATGTATGATTCTATCTTTTACGATAGCAGGCACATGACATTGGGAAGAACATTCCCTGTCCTTATGGCAACTAATTCTGGTCATTAAACCTTTTAACTGGGGCACAATGCCCTAATTCTGCAAAAACATATCTGCCTATCCATGCACGTGACACTTCTGACATGCACAGTCTTGTTGATTTAAACAGATTTACTCCTGTGAGAAAATGCTGAATGCAATTTAACTGAATGCACATTGAGGTTTAAAGAAACAAACTAAACCAAGGCTCAAATTTTAAATTGTAAAACGATGATTCATATGACTGATGTTCCTATGATTTGTTTTTAGAGAACCTGGATATTTCTCTGTGCATTTGCATCTGATAAATTAACGGCAACAGAGATGATTTCCTGCTATTAAGCCTTGAGTATTTAAATTTAAGATACATAGAAGGATATTGTTTGGTCCTGGGAGCAAGACAAAAAAGTTCTTCTCATCACAGATTTTAGTTTCCATTTCTCAAATATAGATATGGCATTTCTAATAAACACAATGTTCACGTGCAATAGCACAATAGATTTGATTCCAAGTGTCAATAAATCTAACCTACAACATAATAGTGCAAACCACGGGTTTGGGAATTGTCTTGCCCAAGCCCAAATGCTATCAAGATGTCAGAGAGCCTGAACTGTGATTTCTAGATTCCTTACCACAGCAACATTGCCAGAAATTATAATTCCTTCAGGTTCTTCTCTCTTTTTTTTTTTTTTTCTTTTTTTGTTCATGCAGAAAAGATGCAAGATGTGAACTGAGTAATTACTGAACTTGAGTAATTTTGACCTCTTAGTCCATTTCATTATAGGCAGACATAGCCATAAAACATTTAAGCATGATACCTTTAAATATAAACAGAATCTTGCTTACATTTTTGTACTGAACTACTTAGATATGGGAAACTTCAAGTATCATTATTAGCTTATTGTGAATTTTTCTTACAGAGAAGATGTTTCCAACTCTCAAACACAAGAGGCTTGAATAAAACGAGAAAAATGAAAACCGCTGTGGATTTTGCAAAACAAACAGAGCTTATCTGCCAGGAAGGCTTTGCAATATTTGGTATTTTTCCTCCCAGTATATCAGACTTAATGGTCTCAAACCCACATGCCTCCTGTGGTGGTACACATGCAGTTGTGATGTTATGTTGTGTCAGTAATTATGTAGCTGGCTGAAAATGGGATATGAGTTTGATGAATATCAGCATTTAATGTACGAATAAATTATTGCAGATGTGAATATAAAATGGGGAATTACTAATGTGAAACTGGCAGGTCAAGGGAGTCATCTAAAATCTCCCAAACATCTTATGCTAATTCAGAGCTGAATTTTTCCTCTGTTATTGTAGAACCAAATCTTACTAGGACTAAATGGAAATTTTTTAACATTTCTAAAAGTATCCCCATCCACCATAATTTCCTTTAAAAGTTCATTCTCACAGAAAAATGTCAGCCTTAGTCTCTTATATCTTATAAGTATTCAGAATACACATAAGATGAAAAACTGATGTCCCCTGCTCAGTGCCCTTCATTTAAACAAATGAGACACCAGGTGGCAGCATACTGTGAAAAAAACGTACTTAACAGTAACAGCACAATTAGCGATGTTACTGATGAAGTAATAAACGTGCTTCAGTTTACAATAAGTGGTTATAGTACACAATCAGACTCATACAGTGCTGAAGGCAGTGTCAGCAACTCTGCAGAAGGAGGAAAACATGAGGAAAACACCTGTATATATGCATGGCTGCTATAAGCAAGAATAGACAGAAATGTAAATGTACAACTTGACATCACAAGCTGGGTATTTATTTAGATTCTAAGTATTTTGTTGGGATTGAACTTGTAACCAAAGGCGGACAGTCTAATGCATGCATTTTCTGGGTCATGCTATAGCTGTAAAAAATTGCAAACCTTTCATTTCACTGTGAATTTACATTGGTAACTCAGGATTCAATACTGAGGGACAGAAAAAGTGAGCGAGAGGGAGTCTGTCCCTGACCAAGGCAGTACTGTCAAAGGTGTCATAACTGGATTCAGTGGCTTTGGTTCAAACTGTAGGAGTAGTTTACTCTCACTGCAAAAAAATAAAAAAGGGCTCACCTCTAAGATTTATGGTGCTTAAAGCACTCCACAGAACAAAAAGCTCTGTCATTTCACTTGAGAAAAAAATAAATACTCCTGGGGTTAACATAAGAAGATATAATTAAAACAGAATACTGATTCCTTTGGGGAATAAGCCAGAGTCAAAGCAAATTTTTGAGAAGTTCATGTAGCAAACAGAACATAATCCTGCTATTTTATTACACATGATTGGCAAATGTAACTTTATGGTAATTTCCTTTCTGAAGAGCGAAATAACAGGTTGTTAGAATTCAAATGCAAATGTGATTGTGTGAAAAGTTACTTTCATAATAATTGTCTTACTGTGTTTTCTAAAACACTTTTAAACACAGATATGAAAGGCAGTGCTACTTGGTCAGGTCTAGAGAAGCCTTTTCTCATTGTATTCATAAAAATTATCAAGTTTTAAAGAAATAGTATTTGAATTAATAGTAAAAGTCTTTTTCCCTTATGCTTACCAGAATAACTCCCAGTTTTGCCCGAATCATTAAAATAAAAATTCAAGGAACACCATAATAACAGCAAAATTTAGAAAAGCAATATGAGTACTTGGATAAATAAGTAAATATAACATAAAAGTATGATTCAAAGACCAAAATTTATCACCTTTCAAACTTCATGACCCACTGTGAAAAATTTTTTAGGATAAATTCACTGACGTTGTATGTATGCCTATCCCATAGTTCATTCGATTTACTATAAAACATAATGCAGGTAAACGTTTCAAACCCTTGAAATAATTCTGATAATTCTTTTTTATGAATATTTAATTCTGAAATCAAGTTTTTCTTGTACTTTTCATAAATTTTAGCTTCTTTCATAATCAAAAAACTGTGTAGTAAAGCAGCAAGAAACCTGAACTGTGCTTCTTAATCTACAAATCTCAAAACTATTCTTCACAAAATAATTTGGCTGTCTTTAAAAAGCTCAAATTTTAAAATATAATATAAATCAAAAGCATATGTGGAAGGCGAAATTATTTTAGTACACGCAAATGAAAATTTTGCAACTCTGTTATCTGATGACACAACTTTGCGTCCCAATACAGTAAGAAGATTGGTGAAAGTGGACTCCTGAGCTTATCCAAGGCTTCACTGATACCAATAGCCATGCCTAAAGCCCACTCTAGTACTCAGCCAAATGAGGTAATTTTATACTTTCAGGCATAACTGGTACCTTAAACCACCTTGAGAATTGAATGCATCTTAAATGAGTCATTACAGCTAATCTGAAAAACAATCTTCTCCCAGGTACCAGCTATTTCGGTGATAATAGACACCCGCTTACTTTTGCACAGTGTGATTAAGGCTAAATTAGACACTGTTGAAGCAGGAGGGACAAGACTGCCAAGAAAAGCAGTAGAAAATAATCATGGCTTTTTTTTTTCTTTTTTTTCCACCTGAACAGAAAAGAAATAGGCTTTGAGGAGCAGATGTTCAAGGACAAAACTTTGGCTACAACCTTTAGGCCTTAGTTGCTTATTATCCTTTTGCCAATTTTTTGTATAGAGAGGCAAAAGAAAAAAAAAGTATATATCCTTTAGTGATAATATACAAAAATCTTTCTCTGTTTTGGAAACTGAGTAATAAAATCCCAGAACATAAAGATGTGCTAATTACAGACTCATGAACATTTTTTACTCTGTGAACATAAGTAATATAGGGATGTCAAAAACATTTCTCATTATCGCATCCTAAATTGCATGAAATAGTACCTGCTCAGTTATGTGAATACTTATTTCACAAGGATTGTCCATATGTGCACCTTGCCAAGCACGTACAGTTTGTGGACCAAGTACTCTATTGATCACATGATGCTATTTTACACTGACCATGAAATATAACAGTGGCATCCTAAATTTAGGACAAAGGTTATTCAGCTGTATACTTCTCATAAGCCCAAAATATGAGGTACACTGGCATATCAAAGGATTTCATGTTGCACTCTGCAGAATCATAGAAAAGCCTTTCTATAATGCTCTGGGGAGGATCCTGTTCTTCCTTGTTATGCCTGTATTCCATAAGAAATTGTCTGTGTGTGCATGCATGTGTATGGTTATATATATGGATATGTATTGCATACAGGCATTCACAAGGACAAGAATGGATTTGACTATCCATACATGAATTTTCATGAAATGTTAAATAACTTCTGTATGAAAATACACACACCTCCTTAATTTTATTTAAAATAATATCTATTATTAATTTGCAAAGAAAATTATAATTGATGCTGAATTTTAAACACAATTCTTGTTGAAAATTTCATAAAATCTGCTCACAAAAATTTAAAATGTCCTGCCTTCCATAAACCAATGAGTGGGTCATTTCCACTAGGATTATCAAATAAAATTCTACTTATGGATATTCCAGCATATTGTGACATCTTTTGAAATTGTTTGGTTTAAAGCTATAAAAAAGCTGAATTATCATGAATGGACATAGTTTGCCTGTACACAAATTTCATATATTTTGTGTAGTTAATATTGTTTACAAATTCTTTATCAGGTACTAGTTCTGAGCCTGTGTCTTCCTGCCCTGCCTTGTTATTCCTGCTTCCCAGGTCTGCACACAATGTGTTTTAGCTTTACAGTCTGATTTTGATGCGGTCAATAGTTTGCTATGGTTGTTTAAAAATACCACATATCATTCCATAATATAACTAATTGCTGTTGTATTCCTGTTTACATACTATTAATAAAGACAACAAAAGAAGTCGTCCTTGGAGACTAAACATCTGGAATCCTTGAAGACAAGCAGTTGCAAACACCAAAAGGGGAGTAAAATCTTTGAAACAGTCCATTACCATTAAAAAAATAGACTGTTGAGTTTCCAGTGCAGAATAAATTTATTCTCATATCAGCTAGTCTGACAAAACAAAAAAACAAACAAAGCTCCAACCAAATAAACAACAAACCTGTCCCCAGATAAACAAAACTGAAACCAAAAAAAAAATACCCCCAAGTTCCTCAAAATGATGAGGACAGTCTCTCTTAAAGACAGAACACCACGCTTTTAGGATTTTTAGAGGAGATATTGCTACATGGAAATCACCTGTACAGAGACATCCCTTTTGTCTGTTCTGGGCAGTGTGGACAAACCATTCAATATACCATTTTAAACAATTCAGCCTGAGCAGAGCCCAATGCAACATGACGGGAAGGATATGTGAACTACTTTTGTACTGGTATTGGCTTGCAGTCAAGCACCTAACAGCAGACTATCTGGCCTTGCAGACCAGACGAACTACACAGGTAGAGATACACAGGGCAAGAATGAAAACTTACTTTCTACTAGCATATTCCAAGAAAACTTATGCTTTCAAATAAAGTTTCAATGCAGGTAGGGAGGCAGACGAAGTTTTGAGTCATCGAAGCCACAGCACACAGTACTGCTCAGTTTGTGGATCAGAAGGGTACACAGTCAAAACAATCTGAAAGCCCAAAGGCAAAAGGAGGAAAAGGAATATCTTGTTTTTCCCAATTTGTAGGAGAACTACACTCCAGCAAAAATGATTCACTTTTTTGTACTTATCCAACCTACTATGATAAAAATGAAAATATGATCTTTGCCTGAACATACTAAAAAGAGTCTATCCCCAAATCCCACTGTAGAATATGGGGAGTTGCAGCCTGCAAAACTTTAGGAGAGAATTTGGAGAAAATTTAATTTCACTTATAAAAATTTCATAAAATTATAGAATATTTTGTAAACATCTGCAGATACTATCAGTGTGATATATTAATCACAGCAAAAAACAAATAGATACTTACTGAAGGTGAATTAACTAATAATGCCTAACTCAAAGGAAATGACCCACACTTCTGCAAAGCCAGGTGTTGAGAGTTCCCTGAGTATTAGTAGGGAAATGTAAATTTAAAAGGGATGTTTAATACCTTAACAAGTGTCCGTGTGCTTCTCAGAATCTGGTAAAATAGAATATCACCTTCGAGCATAACATACGTACTTATTTGAGAATTTGTGCTGCATTGTATGCAGTGATAGAGAGCAGAGCTCTCTATTTGCTATAGTTATGCACCGATGATAAATTACAAGTGAATTTATTTTTGTACAAGTGAACAATCCTAAATGTAAATGTTTATTAGAACTTTTGTTACTGCCTCAATCAAAGGCATTAGTTAACTTGCTATTATTGCAGTGAAGTAAATGACAGTTGGCCTCTATTTTACTTTTTATAGACTTGTTCTAAATATATATATTTATACTAACCACATTTTTTATTTTAATATTTTATCCTGGATTTTCTGCTGGACTGGCTACCAAAAGCATTTAAATTTGTGAACAAATGGAGCAGTTTTGCTAAGGCTTTTCAGTGTAGACAAAGCTTAGAAGAGTCTAGATTTCTGTGCTTTTTGAGAAATGGCAAGTGCAAGAGGGAAAAGACAGCCCCTCTGGAGTTTCTAGGACATTCAAGCTTTTCTGCATGTGCTGATGGCTGAAACATTATGAAGAAGGATTTTTCAAAAGATGGACAAAGGCAAAAGAAAGGACCATGCTCCTCATAGTTATATGCATCTATGAATGGGTACAGAAGGAGGCTCCTTGTCATATCTGAGCTCTCAGGCCAGCCCTTCTTCACCCCTGGGACCTGCAGAGAAGGGTCTACTTGCTCAGAGGCTTCCCTCCAATCATAAGCATCTGAAACCACTTGCTAAATTTTGCCTTCAAATGACATTCTACCTTCAGCAGGGTAATAGCTCTGCTTGCAGAACACAACAGTTTAACCTTTCAAGAGGACTAGAGTGACTGGGTTTGAACATCATAAATCAAGCCACATTATTCAACCATCTTTTTGCTTTGGCTGCATCTTTCATGAGATTTAGGAAATGTTCCAAGTGATACCACTTCAGAAAAATTTGTCTTTCTAAATGGAATGGCTCCTTTATTTTCTCATACAAAAACTCAGCTTACTACAATCATCAACTGTTAATAGTGTGTTTTTAAATGTGAAACTTTTAGGATTGTTTGCGGCTCAAATGGCACTTTGAGACAACCTGCATTATTAGTCCTTTTTTTCTCAGTGTCACACACATTCTGCTATACCATCCAAGTAATGAATAGTATAATATTTTTTTATTTCACTTCCAAGCTGGAGTAATGAAAGAAGTTAAAAAAAGTATAATCTTTGTACTCACCCCAGTCTTTGGTATAGCTCCAGAGCTGGCTACTGAAGAGGGAGATGCTAGGTCAGGAGCATGGATGTTAGGAGACAAGTTTGTTTGTGAGTGATTTGCTGAAGAAACATCCACACCACTTTCAGAACCAGATTCAACATCCTGTAAAAAAAACATTGCAAGTCTCTTGAGTAAATGTGAACATGAAATAAAAACCTACTTCTGCTAAATAATGGAAATATTTAGGCAAGCTCACTGAAATACATACATTTAATTATCTGTATAAGAGTAATTTCTCTTACTCATTTCCATTACCTACACATTCATTTGCTGTCATTTTCAGTGTGATGATTTGCATTAGCTGCTGTTCTGAAGTTATAAATCACCACTAACATCAAATACTCTGGTATTTCCCCTAAATGTAAAAATTCAAGGTAAGAAAAATCAGTTTGGGTCTGCAGGAGTTTGACATTTTCCTCTGATGTTCAGTGTTTCCTGTGTGCTCCCACCTTCTGTCTCCACAGCACTGCAAGCTAGTGAACATCTGTAAACCATTACACAGCTGAAATGACATCACCATGCAGTAGTTTATACAATTCAGAGGTACAGCTCCCTAGTTTTTTAGAATCAGCAGACACTTATCAGCCAAATGCTATTTTTGGTTAAAATGCCCTTACTTTTAATGACACTGATTACATTCCTCTTTTGGGGAATAAAAAGAAGACATATAGTATGTTTTATTGTTGAGGAAGTAAAAATATAGCGCAAGTTTGATTTACTGCATAGAGCGAGGGCAGGGGATTTTACTGCTTGCAGATAAATTGTGACACATGTCTGGCAAAGACCTGGCTATGTGCAGAACCAGCCATATACTGTCAGGATTATTAGCTGAGGTGCAGTCTGCATGAATATAGCTACGCAGTACACAATAAACCCCTCCTAAACTATTAACCCCAGACAACCCTTTGCAGACAAAGCCCCAGTTTCCTAATGCCGGATTCCTAGAGTGGGTGAAATATAGGGCAGAGACATCTCAGAGCTTCTGCTCCTGAACCAAAAAGAGAGAGTACCCTTTGATTCATGAATACCAGTGAAGTCTCTGATCTTCCAAACCAAGGCTTCCAATTAGACAGATACCCCTATGTCATGTACGCGAGTGTGCAGCTTTCTGAAAAGGGTTAGAAATCAGGAACAATGCTGCAGTCTAGGTAGGACCATGTATTTGAGTGAGATATTTCCTGTCAGTGAGTCCTCTGCTATGTGAAGCATTGGGAAATGCAGCAGCACCATGGAATGGCCTCTGTAGCAGTCAGTCTGGCTACAGCTGCTCTTAGAAGTTTCTGCTAGCAGAACTATGCTGCCACAATACAGAATCATGCTCCCTGCCCTATTACCCCTGTTTTAACATCACATCCAAATGTTTTGTTACTATAAAACCAATACGCTCCTGAACTCAACACCTAAATGTCCTGCAAACCAGATCTTTTGATCCTCTTATCTGTAATAATCAAAGTCTCAACATACCCCTCGAAAATCAGTGTTTATAGATAGCATATATACAGTGTTTGATGCAAGCTGTCTTTCTTCATGGCTGTTTTGCAGCACGGAAACAGGTATTGCCTCTGATTATCATGCAGGCTTACTTATACAGATTGCCTTAATTCCCTTTATTGCTGTAAGAAAATGGCTAAAATGCTGGCACAGATTGATGAGATACAGAGAACAGATGTTAACATTGTATTTCAGCTTTCCTGTGTCATCAGCACTCAAGGAGATACTGTGAGAACATTGATATCTACAGGGAACACGTGTAACTATTAAAAGTGAAATTACGTGGTGCCCTTTAAAAATGATATATTATAACATCTTCAGCTGATCAAATCCATTGAAACTTATATACAGCTTTTCTCACCTATAGACCACTCACTTAGCAATAACGAAGTCTGGCTTTAATATGAAAAACTCCTCAATATTTAAAAGAAAATATCACTAACAAAGACAAGTGACCTGAACATTAGAGATCTCGGGGCAGTATTTCTCAGGTTTCTTGACTCGAAAAACAGCTGCAGCACATGTGGGTGAAATTAACAGGAAGCCTGCACAAGTACACTTTGGGTCAGCCATTTCATGTTTTTCATAGTTCCACGTGTAAACATTTTGCAGGAAAAAAGAGAATGCATCAGTCATGCTTGTGAGCTGTCCCATCTCCTTTCAGACTAGTCTCAGCAAAGAATTATCCATTTACGGAAATAAAAAATAAAAGAAATTTAAATAATTAAACTGCATGTGTCTGCCCATAATATTACTCTGTATGACAGAGGATTTTCTAAGTGTGTCTCCCACTAAGAGAAAAACAAGACCTGTAGCTCAGACTTACTTTCACTTCTAATGTCAAATGACACACACTCATAGAGGGCGTGAGACTGATGTGATCCTGACTCTCTGCTGACTCTGCATTTACAGTAATAGATAATGAGAGAGCCAGACAAATTCTGAATCTTGTTGATCTCCCTTTGTTTCATCTGGGAGTTCTGGAGCTCTCATTTATGAAATGTCAAAAAAAGGAAATACTGGATACCAATATTACTGCCTTCAAAGTATGTATACATGCAAACAAAAATACAAGTCAAATTCTTTACCAAAAGAGCTTAAGCTCTGAAATGGAGGAGCTGATAAATGAGAGGACTGAAACAAAAAGTGAAGTAAAAAATAATTCTGCTTAGAATAATAAGAAAAATTGAGCAAACTGGCTTACAGGTATATGCCTTCTTTTGTATGTCGGGGTGCTGGATGGGGAAGAGCCCACACTGAGAGCATTTTCAATATCCTGGTCAAGCTGGTCCAGTTTCATAATTAACAGCACCATTGAATCCAGTCGTGAACGATCCCGATCTTCTGCTATTTCCTATGGAACAAAACATACAATTGATAAATCTGAAATGGCATTACTTGGAAAGACTAAGCTTAAATCATGAAAGCACTGTTTCTTAATTTCACATGAAAGAATGTTGAGTAATAAGCAGAAAATTTTTTTCTTTTTTTTTTTGAAAAACACTGTTTTGTGCAATCAGTTTATTGAATATTGACTTCCTGCTGGGAAAACATTTTAAATTAATATTTAATATCTATCCAATATGGCAATTATTTTTTTTTAAAGCACAATTTATTGGAACAAATGTATCATTACCATCCCCTTCATACACATATGTTTTAAACAGCTACTGATTCTAAGCATTTCTCAAAATATTCACTCGAAGTTAATTAATTTGATTGTACAAATACAAATGAAGAAGGTTAATGTACAATGAAAATGGGAGAGAAGGACGTTCAAAGAAGCCATTTTCCAGCTGAACATTTCTTTCTTTCTTTGTAGAACTCATTAGCATAACTATGTTCTGTCAATTTGAATCAGAGATTTCTGTCTTGGTTGGAAATTCTTGATAGACGTGAGATACATTAATGTAATAGTAAACACAACATCATAGACCCTCTGACTGGAAAGAGGGAAGAATGAAGGGTATTCACATCACAGCCTCAAACATCCATCTTATTGCAGCTAATTTCCTTATACTGTGTTTACAGAAAATGAACACAAAGATCCTTAAAAGAGCAACTCAAAGCAAGATTTTCAGTTAGATAGACTTAATAATTCTCTTAAGGAGTTCCTCCCTCTGTTTCTCTTTTATATAGAGAGTTAACACAAAAGTTAGCCAACTAGCCTGCCTTAAAATTCAGGAATATGAAACCCCCTACTGTTCCTGTATGGATTTTCACAATAGGAAGTTAGAAAATAGGAAGTTCCATTAACTCACTTGAAATAATATTTTTATAAATCCTTCTTAAGAAATGAGGCAAAGACATTATAATTACATTACTGTGCCCAAGAAATAAGCAATATAAGTGTCCAAATGAGCCTTTTTTTGATAGTCATTACATTGTTTTTCAGGCTGTACAGTGACTGCTCCAGTTAGGATTCTGTTAGCAGAGTTTTTATAGACTGCTTCAGAGACATTGCAAAACATGAATTAAATGATTCCAGCTAGAATTAAAGGATATGTATAGATAAAATAGTCATATAAACTATGGCCTACATGGTCTTTATGTGAGATTAGTTAACTAAATCTTAGAAAAGCTGAAATACAAATCTGTCAGTCCATAGCAGAATAAAGAACAACTTACAACGCAAAGGTCAAACCCCGGGAAACTGTGTATTTCATTTTTTATTGCAACTTGATTTTTTGCATTAGGTTGCTGAAAAAGCTGCTGAATTTGCAAGCCCCCCTGATGAACTTGAACTCAGTTTAAAAAGATCCTGAGAGAATATTACCTCAAAATAACTTAGAAATCAATGAAATGGATTTAGTTTAACTTTCTTTCAAACTGAAAACACAATGTCCCAAATGATTCATTGCAACTCCATGGATCTTCATTTTGATTGGTGTTAAATTGATATCTGAAATTTGCATATGTCAGAAGAGTTATTTCATTTAATTTGCATGGGTACAGAAGGCCCAATGGAGCAATTGTCTGTTAACAAAGTAGACATGATCTCTTTTGAGGCATGGGGCCATGTTTGCCATGGTGAGAAAGACTGTAGCCACTTTACACATCCAGAGGGTACCAAAAGTAGCCTCCTAGTCCGCTGTGTTTTTATTTCTACTGTTTTTTCTTGGAAATACTCCACCGTAAAGGCTAATCAAACTAAAACTTACACTCAAAACAAGAAGTTCACTGCCACACCTCAACAAAAGGAGTGGTGGTTGGGTGGAGGTTTTATTTTGTGGCTGGTTTTTGGTGGTGTTTTTTTTCAGGCTAGAAGGGTAAGAGGCATTTTACATGAAGGAAAAAAAAAATCTGGAATTTTCCCCAAGCAAATGGTTTCATTCTTCCTGACAAAATAATATAAACCTGCTGTGCATGTACCAGATTGAGAATGCTGGAGAAGAATCTGCTGAGATGAAGAGGCAGCAAAATATTGCTCAAAGTCATACTCAGGTTTCACACAATGTGTTGGCTTTGCAGGCAAACACTGCTTTCATTGAAACAATAATATTATCAGCATGGAATTTAGCTATTCTGTTTAGAAGTCTTAACTTTGTGGTCCTGATTGCTGTTCTCATCAACATGAGAAATTTAAGATTTTAATGATAGTTTCTATTTTCAAAATTTATTGAACAAGACAATAATCACCTCCTGTTTTGTTGGGACACTATCAATGTGTATACAAGAAAGCTTAAGCATTATAATAAAAAATTCAACACATACAATTAAAAAAGGCTAATCTTGAGTTGGAAATTCATCACAACACACAGAACAAATGTTATTACAAGATTAATTTATGTTTTTACAGCTTGAGCCTTGATATTATCTAATGAATTTCCAAGAGCTTTATAACTTATTCATCTTTTTTGTATCTCCCTTTTGTATATATTCTGAGATTTTTTTTTACTGAAGTGTGATATGATCTAAAGCCAGCAAGTATTAGCAATTAATTTGATTTTTTTTGAAAACACAGTATTTTCTTTGTTTGCAGTCTTTCACATTATTCACCAATGGTAGCTACTTACCTTCCAAATTAAAACTCCAAAATATAAATTACATTTATAGAATTATACAGAAGTCCTAACTTTACCATTTTGAAGCCAAAACTTGGTCGTTAGAAGATGCCTGGTCAAAGACTGCCCTTACAACCTTAATATCTGCCTTAAGGTATTTGCATTGGACAATTCAGGAATGCGTCACTAACACAAACAGTAGGTCAAACTTGAGATATTATTTATCTGGAGATTTTATTTTTAACATGCCTCCACACAAAGAGGAAATACTTTAGGTCATGAACTGGAAAAAACCCCATATTTCTTTTAGCTTGTATCCTCACTGGTGTGATAAAGAAGCTAGTTAAATTTGAATATATTCATATGTTTAGAACAGAAAGCATTGTAACTGTTCCTAGAATGAAGGATGCTTGAATTACTCCTAAATTAAGTATTGAAACTCCAAATGTTTTTACAAGGAAAACAGTCTACAAGTTCTGTTGCTATCATCAACAAACAATGCTAGTAGAATGAAAACATTTTTGAGAACATGCCTGCTACTTATTTTAGTCATTTTTGTAATTTTGGAGTTTATATCATAATTGACAAAAAGAACACAACATTTTACCCCTGAC
Source organism: Sclerurus mexicanus (assembly GCA_013396755.1). NCBI lineage: Eukaryota > Metazoa > Chordata > Aves > Passeriformes > Furnariidae > Sclerurus > Sclerurus mexicanus. The sequence goes on from VWZF01002474.1 coordinate 576,536, forward strand.
TACTCCCATGTCTTCAAGTGCTTTTGTGTCTTTTTACTACCAAGTTCCCTTGTGCAACATGTGTGAGAATATGTGGCAATTTCTGGGTATAATGTCCTCTGCACATAATGTTATAATTTTTATTTTGAAAATTTGATAAATAAACTACACTCTACAAAGGGAGCATTAATCAGAGTATTTCTAGAAAGTAATTATGCCTCTGCTTTTTATTTAAGGTCACAAGAGTTTTATACCTGTATTGTCAGTACATCACAATTATTTTAACTGACTCAAACAAAAGTTAAGGAGTGAGATGCTACTTAAGTTTGGGTTTGATATACTTGTCTTATCAAGGCATGGCAAAACAATTGAAGCAGATGCATTTCACTTCCTTGCTCTCTTAGCCCCTGTATTTCTCTGTGTTTTTCCCTTTCACCTGTAGCCACTGTTTCACATCACACACTCCCTACTGCAGCCCCTTATCCCACATACCTCTTTCAGCTGAGTACAGCTGAAGCAACAGTACCTTTTGAAAAGCTGAACATAAAACCTATTTTAATTTTTACAGCAAAAATTTTGTACAGAGGCAGTAAGTACACAAACCTAACTTTGTGCTCTCTCTTAACACCTTCAGGGGGATTGAGTCACTCCCACTTTCCCTGTAAGTGCTTCCTTTCAAAGCATCTATTGACTTCCAGACTGAGCAAATCCCCATCAGTGCCAATGCCCTGTGGTTAAGGAAGGGAGAGAATGTCCCACTTGAAGCATCTCCCTGCTAGGGCCACCAGGACACTACCATCCTTGCTTCCCACTGACACTTGGGTCAAGATGCTCATCGTTTCTTTGAAAAGGAAAGCTTTGTTTTTAGAGACAAGACTTTCACACAATTGACAAGGTTAGCTGGAGTACTGACAAAAGAAAGGGATCATTTATGGAAAGAGCTGGCTGAGTTTCAGCTGGTATTCTTGATCTGCAGCCAGCTGGATTGACTTAAAATCTTATATTAATGCTATATATTTCAGATGACATTAAATTACTCAGTTCTGTCTTTCCTTGCTAAAGAATACCCTTTTCAAAGAAATAGGAAGTTCAACAGAAAGTTATTATATATCACTGATTTTATGCTGTGAAGGTTTTCACCCAAATAAACAAAGAATAATGCAAAATATGCTGTTTTGGAAGTAGTGTGATGGTTTTTATTAGTGGATGTGCAAATCAGATGTAATTGTCATCCTTCTACATTGCACTGTACAGTCCACAAACTTTGAAAAATACATAAGAATTTTATTTTTTTCTAAATTTTACACTCCACAGTACCACATTGCAGTACTACACTCCTGCCCATGGCAGGAAGTTTCGAACTAGAGGATCTTTAAGGTCGCTTCTAAACCAAACCAGTCTATGATTCTATGGTTAGAGTTCTATTCTTCATTTTATTGGAGGGATTACAAGCAGAGAACATTAAAACAAAATGACAAAGATAAAGCACTCCATTCTTTTTTGACATAAGACACAAGGCCTAGACACCACAAAAATCCCAGTAAGATTACTATTATAAATCATATTTTGAACTAATATTTAGAACAGGCTGAAAATGGAACAAATAATGTAAGCATACATTGGTGTACATATCAAAGGTGAGGAGAGCTGCTCATACCCATGCAGCGATTCACCCTGCACATTCATGTTTGCTTTTGAGAAAGTAGCTTTCTCCTCATTTTCCTTACAAGAAATGTGTATCACTGATCTGGTTTTTCAAATATAAAGCATTCATTAGCACTGGTTTACATGTGCTTTTTAACTCCTATTAAACACACAAGTAAGTTATGTTTGCAAAAGTGAAGTCTTCAGAGGCACTTGATTTCTATGTAATGTAATAATTGTGATTTTCACTACTGTATCCTTAGAGATAGGCAATAAATACAATTACATCAGAAAATCAACCTCTGAATAATATATTCTCTTAAAAAACCCAAAGCATTTTATACTTGCAGGCAAAAAGTATGGCTCCTTTTGTGGAACATAGTGTTTGCAGGGATAGTGATGCACTCTCTGAAGAAAAGAGGAAAATGTGCTGAAAAATGACAGAGAGCATAGAATCCAAATATACTCGGCTGGTAAGTTACAGGGATGGGACAATTTCAGCACTAGAAGTGAGGTGCAGCTTCTTCATTTCCCTAACTTTTTGTAAGATCTTTCAAACTCATGTGCTGTTCACAGATACAGTCTCCTGAGCTTAACCCAACTGCAGAAACCTGCCACATTTCACGTTCAAAGCTAATTTAATCCTTTGTAGGAACTTCCTTTCTACAGCTGTTTTTTGCCTAAACAGATACTCAAGCCATAGACTATTTAGTACTTTAGTTCACGTGGTTTTGATTCTAGTTTTCTGTGTTTCATGTCACCTGAGTAAACTGTCTAGCAGAGATATTGTTTTAATGAAATGTAGCAATTCACTACTGATGAAATGGAAAAAATCACTCAAAAATGCTGGGCAAAACTATCTGAGGAATCATTGTTACATGGCTATGTTAACAGGGATAGCAGGTAGTAGTTTCTTCTAAAGTGGTGGTTCTTGAAACAGAATGGCTCTGTATCAAACAGAGTCAATCAGGGTTACTTTCCAGCTAATGTCATATTAACAAGGGTAGCTATTAATGAAAAATACAGACTTCTCAGACTGCCATTATTGCATTAACATTACACCATTCTTCTGCAATATTAATGTGAATAAATTGGTGGCACTAATTCAAAAACAAACAGAAGCAAAACCACGTGTATAATTAACCAACTCAAAATGGTACATCTTGTCCAATGTAGAAGATAATCTTGTTATATTTACAATACAATTTCATGAAGTATAGATGATGTGTGAAATCCAGCTCTGTTTTGGGACTTACACTTGATTACAGTAGGTAGTCTGATGACACCCAAGTCCCAGTAATCATTCCTGATTTAGCATCATGTCAGGATTATGACTATGAAAATTTGCCAAATCAAATTCCATAAAGACACAGAGTACAATATGAATGTAATCTCTGTTCACTGGGTGGAAAGGAGCATAGTTAAACATAAAGTAATTAATTGTGCTCTTTCTAGCATAAACAATATTCAGTTACTTTCCAGCTTTGTCATATTTTGTAAAGTAGTATTGTAATTATTCTAAAAATCAGGTTTTATGACTAGATTTTCATGATTATGACTTACAAAGTAAGTAAAAAGGCATAATTTTACCTTTATTGGACCCTATTTCTTTTCACTATGAGGGGAAAGACTTCTGCTTTGTGGAGAATGTTATGACAGTAATCTGAGCACTAATTATCAGACTGGAAAAATACCGTAATTAAATAGAACTGCGATCAAAAAAATGTGATACATGACTCATGCCGCATTTTTATATTATTGAAAAACTACCTAAGATCTAATAATTTTGTGGAAAAGCAACAAGAAGGTACTATAGTGAACTTCTTGTTGCTTTTCTGTTATACCATAAATCAAAGAGTGAAACATGGAAAAATAGTCTATTTTAGCAATCAGAAATTAAATCAGCATCAGTGATATTATGAAATTTAGCTTTGATATGTATCTGCTGGCATGTGTTTTACAAGTACATCAATAGGAGAATCTTTTTTATTATATTTCTACTTTATAGATTGGTGGAAAGGGACATGTTTTGGTTTTGTTTTGCAGTTTATTCAGGGGCGGGGTTTGTTCTTCAGAAGATTCTGGTCCTTGTGATTTTGTTTAAGCGATTTTCAGACTTTTGTATTTATCAAACTAAATATTCAGAATAAATCAAGAGAGAAGAATTTATGTCAGTAGTCACTCACAGACATCCCTATACCTATTGAAATCAAATGAATTAAGAATAACCACATGACAAAAAAAAAAAAAAGATGAAGAGTATCTGGGCTGCGTTAGGAAGGACACCGTCAGCAGCACAAGGAGGATCTCTCAGCAAGACAAGTGGGATCCTTCCCCTCTGTCCAACCCTGGTAAGACACATCTAGGTTCTGTGCTGGATCTAGTCTTGGACTTCCCAGTACATGAAAGACAGTGACATACTGATGCAAGTCCATTGAAGATGTTTAAGAGTCTGGAGCATCTTTCATATAATGAGAGGCTGAGAAAGGTGGAACTATTTAGCCTGGTGGAGACAAGACTGAGAAGGGATCTATCAAGAGACAGCAAAGAGTCATTGGGAACAAGCCAAGATGCAAGAAATACCATTTTAGACTTCAGGAAAAAACTTTACTGTGAGGGTGACTGAGCAGTGGAGTAGGTTACCCACAGAGGTTACTCATCGTGTAGATGTTAAAAATCTGATGGGACACAGTCCTGGACAACCTGCTCTGACCCTGCTTGGACTAGACAATCTCAAGAGGTGTCTTGCAACATCAGCCAGGTCCTGTGATAGTTTTTAACACTTCTTTTATAGGACTTTTAAAGAGGACACAAATGACATTATAGTGAGAATCAGTGCGGCACCTAGGACACTTTGATTAAACAATTCCCTCCACCTGTGATGCTCCTGCCTCAATTTTTTTCACCATTTGTCAGTTTTAAGGTTTGAAAGAATAAGTACATGGACAGAAAAAACCCAAGGATTATCACAGATTAATTGCTTGGATAGAACTTTGGAGGTCTCTAATCAAATCTTCTGTTGAAGGAATGGCAGCTGTGAGATCAGTACAAGCTCTTTGGGGCTTGATTCTATGAGATTATGGAAACAGGAAGGAATTGAGAATGCACTTCTGTGGGCAAGCTGCTCCCATCCTTTACTGTCCTGATGGGAAAAAAACCTTTTCTCTGAAGAGATCCGTTAGTGCATTTCAAACCTGTAAGCAAAGGATTGTTTACAAATGGAAAGCAATCTTTCTGTTTTATGCTACCCTGGAGATGGTGCAAAGGGAATGGGGGAAGATGAATGAATGCAAAACCTAGTTTGTCCTCCAGTTTACCAATGAAAACATAGAATCCAGGAAATGCCTAATACCTATATGAAGTCTGTTACTGACACTCTACCCCACAATACCTGAAGATAGAGCAATAATAGTACTGAGCAGCCTCCTGAAATTAATGGAACCCTCCCCATGATTGCAATGAACTTTGAATCAGGCCTAAGACAGACATGAAAATTAAAACTCACAAACCACGGCACACTCTAATTTCTAGCTAAGAAATAGAGGTGCTTGTCCTAAATGGTTGTCATGCTACCCTAGTAAATGAAGAGTTTTAAGAATCCGGGTTGCACTGTCAACTCAGTCTTTTTATATAAGATATCTGTTCATTAATATGATTGTAACATGAATAACGAAAAACCAGCCACTAAAAAAATATAACACAATGCCATTGTTAATCATACCTTAATCAATTTGGATATTATTCATGTGTGGGAGTGTGTGGGGGTGTGGTGCTGGTGAAGATTCTCCACTGAGTGTTTCAAGTCCAGTCAGCACATTGCAGAAAATTTCCTATATTCACTTTTCTTTTGTTTGTACAAAGTTAGAAGGCATTATAGAAGAAATGTTCTGTTCTACAAAAGTCATTAAAAATTCCTCATACAGGAGGAGCAGGTTTAGCTGGTTACTTTACCTAGCAATTCTTGCCACAATATTTAACTTGAAGACTTACAGTATTGTTCATCTGTGGGTCTTTTTTTTTTGAAAAAAATATAAATATTTAACTGCTTCTGCCTTTTACTTTAGTTTTCTATTACTTTTTTGGGTTCTGTGGGTTTATTTATATTTCCATGTATTTACATGCAACATAAACACACACACATGCATGCATACACTGCGATTTTTGCCATGAAGAGACTTTCTATGTTGTTGACAGATGTATATTTGGAGTTTTCTGAATACAGAAATGAGTATTACAAGTTTATCTGGAGAAACTAATTAAAAAAAGAAAAAAGGAGAGAAAAGAGATGGAGTTGGCTCATTATAAAGAGTTGCCTGAGAATTTTTGTATATTGACTGACAAAATCTAGGTATATTTTGCCACAGCCTGCAACTTACTGAAATCAGCCCAGTGCTTATGGCTTCTGATGAACTGATAAATCATTTAGATATCTAGGTAGAAACAGAAAAATCTGCATGTATCATTCTGATTTTAATAATGTTGCTCAAGTTAACAGTTTACATAAGAGGTGCACTAGGCTTCTCTGTCAAACACAAACATTTTCAAATTCCTCTCATGTCTGTAAGAGGCCATTAGAAGACAAAGGGAATCAAGGAAAGCTGGGACACGGTACATTCTCAAATGCTTTTCTTCAGGACACCTATGCAAAGAACTTACAGAGCGTGCATGTTTGTATCTTGGTGAGGGTCTGAAAGAGAGGCATATTGTCAAAAAAGAGCAGCCAATTGCTATCTCCTGCCCCTCAATTCATCCACGTAACCTTCTTTAGCTTTGCCAATCTATACAGCTGATGAAATGCCTGAGATATTTTTTTATGTCACAAGTTCGAAAGCAAACATGATAGCATGAGAAAACCCATTGCTAATTTTTTTTTTTTTTTATAATCAGTGAAAGGGGTTTAAGTGCCTTGTTTTCTTGGAAAAAAGCACATTCTTTCCCATGTGAAAATTGGATTGCCCAAGTGACAATTACTTTCTTATTAAATTACTTCTGCACAGTGAGATTTAAACTAAGGTTACTTTTGTATCACAATTCACAGCACACTGATATTTATGAGAACTGTATTGGTGACTGAGGAAGTAGTGGTAAAACTCTTGATAATAAATGGTGATAAAATTTGTATTTTTTTAATAAGACCAAAGTTAAAGTTCAGGTTTTCATTAATAAGCAATAAACTTGAATGTTCAGAATTTGTCTCAGCAAATGTGTTTCAACAAAAGGGTTACAAAATTAGATGTTTGTATCTGACTTTTTAGTTTAACTATTCGTAAACCTAGCCATGGTCAAAACAAGCTCCCCAAACTGGGATTGAACTTGTCAAGAGTGGAAATGTTAATCAAGGACGTTATTATTCCTTTTCAGCCACATTAAGAAAGATTCTAGATAGCTCAAAAAAAAAAAATCCTCCTAAGGCATGCTCTCTCTTTCACTTTGAATTCTTAGCAAGTAGTAATAAATAGCAATTAGAGGTTTTGAGAAATTAAAGAATCAAAGGAGGCTGAATCACCCTTTATGTGACACACACCATATTTTACAACTAAAATATTTTCTGAAATGAATAACCAAGATGCTGTGAACATGCAATCTTCCCTGAAATTCTGCCCCATCTCTGCAGAGGTGACTTCTGAAGACCTGATAATGGCCCAAATTTCATAGAAACTACCCAAACCCCCTTGTTTACATCTGACACCCCTAAATAGCATCTGTCTTCTGTATATTGTTGTCTGAAGCTCATCAAAGCTAAGTATTTGACCATGTGGTAAGTGGTTGACTGGAATTTTGTAGAAGTCTGTGGTTCAGACAAGGAATTCCACTTTTCTTTATAATATATTCAGCTATTTCATGTATGCCTTTGAAATATATTTATGCACACTGGAATTATCCTAGCTATTAAATGTTACTTAATGGGATTGATATGTGCACAGTGCACAGCATTGAGAGCTTGCTCAGACACACACACTGGCCTGCAAACTAGCCTTTAGGGTTGACTTTCCACTCACATCAAAGGACAGAACCCATGTAACACACAAACAAAATACAAAGTTAGTCTGAAAGCCTCATTCTTCTGCAACTACCTTTTTGAATCCTTGAATTCATTCCCCCCTTAAAGCGTGCTACTTAGATTTTTCTGTCATTCACTTTAAATTCTCATTTTCCCTTGGCATTTCTATCCTAAATCCTTAGAAGCAGGCCCAAAGTTGTACCACATAATTGCTACTTAAACAATTTTCCATAGACACTAAAATGAATACATTTTGTATGCTTGTTTTAAACAATCACTGCTTTTTCAACAGTAAGTTCATCTTCTCCAGTCTAGAGACATTATATTCTGAAATGATCAAAACTGTTTTAAATATTACACAATATTAAATATTACACATTTAGATACACTATTAATGAGCTAACTATAGCAAGTCATAGAATGATAAAAAGTACAACTGGAAGTGATCTTGAAATGCCATGTCATCCAACTCTTTCTCAATAACAAGGTTGTCATACTTGATGGATGGTTCTCCAGCTCCTCTGACAAACCTCCAAAACTGCCCCACGCAAAAAAGGTCTTATTCCAGTATTATCTTCCTTAGTGCTAAAAATCTAATCACAGTCCTTCTTTAGGTTGAACTCAATTCTTACTTTTACTTATTTTGGTCTTCATGACAGACATTTCTTGTCCTTGGAAATAGTATTATGTTCCTCCCATCCTTGTATTCAGGTTCATTCCTTCCCCTCCACAATGCAATGGCAGGGATGAATTTCTTTCATCTCTGGCCATTCTCACATCAATTCTTCAGTCTCTCTTGAACTCCTCTCCTGAAGAGCAACTTGCAAAACCCTCTGCTCTCATTACAGGTGAAACTGATGTAAAAAGTGCATCCCTAGGAGTGGAAAAGCTATTCTCAGGGCATTTTTCTGTTGTGACAGCAAATAAACGTCAGTTGAAGCCATTTCACCTCCCAGCATTTGTGAGGCCAAAACCACTGGCAGTAGACTGAGACCTGCAGGTAGTAAGCAGCTCTCAGTTAGCAAAGTAGCAACAAGGAATTGAAAGGAATGACTGCCAGGAACAGTTCAGGTACAGCCAAACTTTCCTTGCAGAGAAGTTCTATGGGCTCCGTCCTTGATGGTTTTCAAGACTCAACTGGATAAAGCTCTGAGAAACCTGGACTGATCTCAGATCTGACCCTGCTTCAATAGAGTCCTACTGAGGTCCCTTCCAACCAGTTACTCAGGTTGTCCTTTATATTTCCATTGCTGGATGGAAACTAATTATTATCTGCAAAAGTTACTGGTAAAATCAGATTGTGCAGAAAGTATTGCTACTATTGCTGAATGCAGCCAAGCATTTTGCTCACTGATTTACCTCTTTACTATATTCCACTTAGTGTTTGAACTGCTGCTGAATATGTAGACTTTTGTATATAGACTTACACACACAGGATGTATCCGCCAGTCATACTCTGGAACCAAGCCCACCAGCATATGATTTCCACTACATCATAAGATAACTAATCTTCTTTGGAAGGTAAGACAAATACCTTCAAAACTGAAGAGTATATTCTTTTTAAAAGCACCTATAATTTATTTCAAGTAAAGTGAAAATTCAGCACCAATAGCATTCCATGGGGATATCACCTTACAATTTTCTTCCACATCATAACTCGGCCTTGATCGCTCTTGTGTGATCTATACAAGAACTGTCTGAGGATTTTCCCTTTCTCTATCTAAACCAGCAAAAATATATTACTCCAAATCGTATGCACAGGTATTAGATGGAAAACTCAGATGCTCTTACTGTAAAAACTGAAAATATCTCTCATGGATGGTGAGGAAAAAATATTACAACATAAGAAATATTGATGTGACAGATTATTGTGTATCATACCTGAATTCTCAACATGTTTATCTAAAAAACACAGCCTGTGTTTACACTGTCAATCAAGACAGCAACAAAGAGTAACTAAGAGTAAATGACAGCCTGAGCTGAAACCTGAGCCCCTACCTCCAGGGACAAGAAAGCCAGTGAAGCTCTAGCTGGACTTGAGTCCAGATGAGGCTTGGCTGTGGCTATAGCATTTTCCTTTTCCTTTTGTCTCTAGAGTTTCAGCCAGGCTGCAGCAGGTAATGGCATTAGCACTCAGCTCTGCCTGCCTGGATCAGGAGGAACGAAGAGTGTTGAGCCCTGCTCTGATCCCAGCTGGGAAGTGAGCTCCTGCCTTCTAGCTCAGCCTGCAGCACCTCTGTGTGCCTGCACATCTCTCCTTTGTTTTGGGGAACTGATGACAGCATCCTTTCACAGTTGCTGCCTCTCAGGAACAGATGGGGAGAAGTGCCTGCTTCTCAGAAAGGAGATGCTGCTCAATTTGGGTTAAGTTGGTCAGTCTATGTCAGTGCATCTGTCCACAAGGGACCCAGTAGCCTACAATTAGGAGCTGGGCAATTTGAATGGGAGGTGAGGTTGGTGGTTACAAGTTCTGGTTTTGACTAACACCCAACATATTTACATCATACATATGCCCACAGTGCTACAGGACATATATACAACCATTACTTATATAGGTATATAAAAGGGGGGGGAGGGAAGGAAAGTAATTGGGGAGTCAATGTTATTTCCAGCTGGGACTTTACCAAAAAGGAGGTTTGAGTTCAAGAGTTATCTCAAAATGGAGATAGAATAAAAAAGACAAACATATCTGGGCCAGAATGAAATCACATCACAAACTTGGACTCCATTCCAAACTCTTCTCCAAACCAGTTATTAGGGTGAACACAATTTCATTCTTAAAAAAACTATTTGAAAATATTTTAAGATGGTTTTAATGATTTTTATTTTTTCCCTACCTAAATCTGTGTTTCTTGCTGAAAATCAAGATTTCAGTAGCTACAGAATACCAATACTTATGACTAAAAATATAAAAAAATCTAGAACATGTTAAAAAAATTGAAAAAATATAACATTTGATAATGTACTAAATTTGTAGCAATATTTTATTTCGGAAAAAATAATTCTGAATGAGAATTTAAAAATAAACTCTGACCATAAAATGAGAGATAACCCCTTCCCCCCCCAACAAAGCCAACAAAAAGAAAACCAGGAGAAGAAAACTCATTAGGAATAAGAAAAGAGAACTGCACTTCTGGTGGATTGTAACTTGACAAACAGGCTACTAGAAATTCTCAAACAGGATGTTTCTAACAATGAACAAGCTACATTGTAACGAAACATATGGAATAAAACTTATGCATGCCAAAAAAAGATAGGATGAAAAGGGCCTTAAAGAAAGTAGCATTCAGGACAGGAAAAACAAAAAAAGAGTATGAAATTCATAATTTTGGGTTTTCTGTTATTCCTCTGAGTTGCCTGAAGTTTCCTGAGATCAATGAAGTGTTAAAAAGTTCAGATATGAACAGTGAGGGATATTTTAAAAATACATTACAATATATTAAAACATTACCATTTTGAGTAGGTATCCAGTAAGGCTCCTAGCTTGGATATGTTGCAGGGAAAATTTATTCATCTGGATTTAATTGTATCTGAAAAACTCAGCATGGTGTGATTGCCATTTCTTAATGGCATGAAAACTTTATTAACAGTTCAACTCAAGAAAAATAAATAAATAAATAAAGGTAAATATTTTATTCAAGCATTTTCAGAAATGCTAGCTTGCCCATTGCCTAATTCATCCTGCTTCAGGCCAATGGAAAAAGTCTTAACCAACCTCTACTGAAATGAGCCTACCTGACATAAGGTACTTTTGTCAGTTTTATGGGCCTTGGGTCACTAAATGAATCCTTAATGATCCACATGATCTTGCTGAAAGGCCAGTTGGACCAGAAGTAACATGAAGCATATTACTATCTCTCAAAATTTGGAGGGCATGGTTTTTCAGGAGTGCTAGAGGAAAATCTTCTTTCTAAGTATTTTTTGGCTTTGCCTCCCTGACTCATTCAGTTATATGCTGTCTTATGCTGTCTGTATTGTGTTACTGAGAATATGACTCTGACTTTCGTGGTTTATTAATGATATAATAATTAATGATTTAATGGTCTTGCAATCTCAAAATTAAGGCAGAAAGATTAGGATGTTCTGAGAAGAGATGCCAGTTTGTGAAGGCAACTACAGGACTAGAGAGGAACACAGAGACTGTGAGAAGAACAGGTCGGTCAGCACTGTCCATGGGTGAGGCAGCTGGCTTGGGTATAAACACGGGCACTGTGTGCAGAGGAAGAAAAATCTTGCCAGGTCCAACGTGCAAGATGGACCTACTGAGTTACTCATAGCTCTTGTGTTCTGGAAGCTAGTGTCTGATTTAAGCCTCAGCTGACTCAAAACTGAGTGGAAAATCAGTGGAGAAAGCAGCAGAAAGGTCAGTGATTGGGATATTTAGTGAGAAACTTAGATTTCTGCCGTAATACTTAAGTTTCAAATAATTCAAAAGATACTGTAATTCCAAAAGGGTGAGACAGATTATAGTTGATGCTAGAACTGATAAAATTAAAGGATGTAGCAATATTTTCTCCACTATTCATGAGCATCATGGGAAGGCCCCTCCTAGGTATTTGAAATCCAAATATATAGGTTTCAAAAATGCATAATTTTATACTTTTGGATCAGTTAGAGCAAATTATTGGGCCTATGTGGTACTATTATTAAATAACAATTATGGTGTTATAGAAATTCAATGCATTTAGAGACTGATGCTAAGTGAAAATGATGAAACTATTGTAATTCTTGGGTTTACCAATAATATTAAGGACTATGCCTCTTGGACCCTTAATTATTTACACTAAGAGTATGATACCCTAATTGATCTCATAAGATCAAAGTGTAAGAAACTGCAGAAAATAAGAAGGATCAATTTCTTACTGTAACTGTGAAGTAAGATTAAAAAGCCCAGCCAATAACCTGTCCCAATTTTTACAAATCCTCAGCTTCTGTTTGAACTGCATTTTCAGTATTTCAGCTGTTGAAGTTAACAGTAAAATAATTTGCTTGCCATTTTTTTTCACAATTAGTGTTACTAAAATCAATAAGACTAGTCTCTGAATAGAACCTAGCGAATTAAATTCAGGTTAGTGGAATCTAGCTATTAACAATGGAGACACCATCATGATCAGATACATAGAACAGCTATTTGTAGAACTGTGCACATGTACATGCCATTTTAATTATTAAGCTCTTTCTAAAAGAAAAACAAAAATGAAGTTTCACACCTTTATTTCAGTTGGGCTTTTTCAGGTGACTCATTTCCTTTTGCAACTATGCAATACGCAGCCCACGGTCTGTCACTGTCTGCTTACATGTACAGGGACGAAGACATGATAGAGTAAATACAGCATGTCCTCAACAAAAGGTATAAAACCACCATAGAATGGAGTAGACATCTTTTTTTAAAAAACCTGCCCTAAATGGAAGCATTTATATATTTTTTAATCTTATTTTCCTTTTTCACAAAATAACAATTTGTTGATAACAAGCTGAAATGCAACTCTTCATTTTAGACTGTCCCTCCCTTTTCCAGATTAAAATCTGACTGAATTTACTACGATTCACACTTCAGAAATATGAATATTAGACACTCCCAGTACAACATGGTGCCTTTTGGTAAAGGGATTTTTCCTGAAGCATATATGCACTTATCTCCCATATTCCATATTTAAAAGTGTTGTCTTGCATTCATGCAAATACAGTGTGAGCAGTATGATCTGTTAGTTGGAAATGCAAGTAAAAAATTGCTAAAGTCCCCCTTTATTACCCTTAAAAGTGCATGCTAAGTGAACACACCAAACCAAATTAGCACTATATATTTTTGGGAAAATAATATCGCTTGGCTAGATCTTTGAAAATTGAGTATTGCATCCATAAGGTAAACAATAACCATCATCTCCAGTAAATGAGTAAGTGTGGTGAAGAATTAAAGGAATGGATACATTCTTGATTGGTACTCTACTAACTTACTTAAAAATTCATTTTCTGTATGGTGAAACACTAATATTACTGTCTTAAAGCTTCCCTTATATATAAAAGCCATAGAACTGTATGGTTATTTACCCTTCATAAAGGTAGAAATAACTAGACATTTTGTGACACTTTTTAAAAACTTCTTTAGATAGGGGGATTTCCTGATTTTAAAACAAAGAAGCACTGCCCCCATATTTTGTGACAAAAACGTAAAACATCTTTAGAGATTGGCATATCTTTTGCATGAAATATGTCTTCAGAGAAAAAAAATACTTGAGAAGGGAGAATGAGACTTTTGGAATAGTTAACTACAGAACAGCTGGCACAGATTAGCCTATGTCCTCATACAATCAAAATGTTTCTATTAGAGAACTTGAGATAACCAGCTTGAGAGTGTCTAAGTATACTCCAGTATTTTTTTTTTCCCAATTTAATCAAGCATTATCTCATGAGCTATGACTGCACTATCCCAGAAGAATTGTAGAATTACCAACTCTACACTATTATACATATATGCATTTAATATCAGGTTATTGGGCTTGATTTTTATCTGCGGTATATGCCAACTTTTATTGACATAACATAAGACACACCATGACAAAACCAGCTCAGGAGAAGAAAGAAACATTGCATGAAAACTCTGGCTACTGATTCACAAGTGAGGCCAAAAGCGTGAAACTACAGTCTTGGAAACACATAGCAGAAATGCACATAAATACATGTCTGGAGAAACTCAGTCCACAGCCAGTGCTAAGGCAAGTTGTAGTGAATTTCTAGACACCATCAGCTGACCTCTCCAAGGAAAAACAGCACTGTGAACCCCGCAGACTTCAAGTACATTCAAGGCACCTTTTAGCGAGTGGTTCTGCACTGGTGTTTGTTCAATTTGAAGAATGAGACATTTGTAATCTAAAAGAATTTCTTCCTATATAGAAATTTAATATTAAAACAGATGTTACTGTTATCAAACATGCCCTTCTGCATATGGGAGAGAGATACATGCATAACTGTTCTAGAATTTAAAATAAAATATAAACAGTGGTTCCATTGTTATCTGGGTTAAACCCTGCTTCCTCTGACTCATAACAATGTGACACATAAATGGCAATATGGCTGTTTCACTAAGTCAGTGTGTTTATTAACATGAGCAAAATACCATTTGACTCTTCCTTTAAAAAATGAGATAATAGCGCTTAGGCAACTGATGACTGCAGGTGAAATCTGAGGCCCTTTGAAATAACCCAGACTTTGCTAGCAACAAAATTAGGATTTCACCAATCTGATTTGTATCCTTTTGCTATGCATAACATCCAAGGCAAACATGTTCAGGAGAAGTGTTTTCATTCTGACAGTGTCTGCTGGGGACGTTTCATTATTGATTCTCATGTTTCAGGCTCAGTTCTGACAGTGTCACCAAATTAGAAAACATGCAAATGGGAGGATTTTTTCCCCATTTATTGAACCTATGTATTGTCTTGCTACATTTAACAAGAGAAGGTACTTGTTTTAAATCTTAATCTCTAGAGACTTCCAAAGCAACTCTGCGTAGTTTTATGTTTATCAGATTTTTTTTGTCCTTTTTTTTTTTCCTCTGAGACAGGAAACTGAAGGTTTTGACCTCATCTGAATCTTTCCCAGTGTTTGGAGGTGGTCTGTTAAAAAAGATTGCATGACACTGATCTATTTCTGATTTATCAGATAGGTAGGCCAATAAATAAGTCTCTATTGTTTTTTCAACAGCTGTAAAATAATCGATGGACTCTTCTGAGAGCTAATTATCAAACCTTTTGAGTTTTTCTTTCAAGGAACAAGCATTATCTTTCCATTTAGTAAATTCTACTGAAGTGCACTTTAGCAAAGACTGCCTAATTGTAGGAGCTCTGGTGCACATGAAGCCATTCACTTAAAGAAAATGTTAACACTGGAGACCTGTTCCTTCTTAATAATTTTCCTCTGTCCTTCTCTCACCATATATTGTCATAGTTATTAAATCCTTTTACTGTTTATAAAAAGATTATAGAGCAATTGTCATGCCCCATGAACCCACTTACTGACAAAGAATAGGATTCTTCTCCTATGACTTATGCCCATGTGGATAGTCAAGGTATAGTAGCATGTGATAAATGGGCACCATTCCAGATTTGTAATTTTTTTTTGGTCTGTATCCTCCTTGCTAATGCACCCAGCTTTTGTATTGCTATTGACGTGGTTCATTGGACATTAGATACAACCCAGAAGAAATACTTCCATAACTAATGTTAGAAAACATGTTTTCTGACATTCTGTGAAAGCAAGGAAGTGTGGAAGGCTCTGGTGATTGTCAAGATGACTCTGTTTAAACAACTGTCAGAAGCAGAAGTAACCAGAGCACAGCTAAAAGATCATGTCATAGAATCACAGAATCATTTGGGTTGGAAGGGACCTTAAGGATGCTCTAGTTCTAAAGACCCTGATGTGGGCAAGGACAGCTTCCACTAGACCAGCCTGCTCAAAGCCCTATCCAACTTGGCACTTTCAGGGATGGGGCATCCACAGCTTCTCAGGGAAACCTGTTCCAGTGTCTCACCACCCTTATATTAAGGGATTTCTTCCTAATACCCAAGCTAAATCCACTCTCTTTCAGTTTAAAGCCCACTGCCTTGTACTATCACTACACACTCTTGTAAAATCTCCCTCTCCATCTTTCTTGTAGGTTTCCTTGAGGTACTAGAAGGATGCTACAAGGTCTCTCCAGAGCCTTTGCTTCTCCAGGCTGAACAACCCCAACTCCCTCAGCCTGTATTGGCTTTCTGGGCTGCAAGCACAGATTACCAGCTAATGCTGAGCTTCTTATCCACCAACAGCCCCAAGTCCTACTCCTCAGGGCTGCTCTTGCAGCTGGGCTCTGCCTAGCCTGGATTTGTGCTTGTGATTGCCCTGACTCAGGTGCAGAACCTGAGTTTCTGGCTACCAAAGGCCAGTCAATAGGCTTAAACTTGCAAAAATCTCCATAACATACCCAAATTCTTTTTCTACTGTCTTTCTGTTAGTTTCTGTACATTATATTATTTCAACTGGGATATTCCTTTTGTAAGTTATGTATTTAATATTATTTTACTGACTACTGAAAATATGCATAATAATAAAGTGATCAATTTTCCTGCATGCTATATTCTCAAGGTTTAATGAAGTATTGGAATTCAAGGAACTCCCAAGTCCTAACATGAGCTCTGTCTTTGACTAAGTAACTTCTCCGTTTTGATTTATTCATGCTTGCACCGACCTTATTAGTAACTCTTCTTCCAGATTTTTAAGTTTTGGTTAGATTCCCTGAACAACAACTCAAAAAGGTCAGGGTGTTTATTGGAGATTATGTGATAAACATTATATACTGTTTTTTAACAAAAACCTTCTACAAGGATTATTTCTTGCAATTCTTATGCTGCCTTTTGAAACACAAATAATACACAGATGGAGATCATTTTTACAGGACAGAATGAACTCGAACAAATAAGTACTTGTGTTATTTTCCCTAAAGAACATGTGAAGTGATATAATCACAAAACAACTGTTCCACATACTGCCAAAAATTATCAAAACCACTGCCACATAATACATGTGCATACAACATGGGGACTCACACAAAAAAGGTAGAATTTTATGCTTTGGTCAGGGTAGAGAAGACAAATCTCACTATTTGTCATGGAGTAATGAGAACCACTCAGGCAGAGAATAAACAACAATGTAATCAAGTAGATGCCTTAGATTTCTCTTGACACAGAGCCTCCTTGTGCATTACTGGGTTAAGTCACAATCTACATTTGCTGTGCCTGCTGAAACTGTGGGCTGGGTGGAAATCTCAGTTGATGGTAAAAAAAGAGAGAGCAATCCAAATTAGACATATGGCCCAAATCCAAAATACCCACTATAAACTATACTTATTATTACAGAGTCCTATGCACAACAATTTTTTAATCTGTCTGTAAAGAATTAAATTTCAAATTGAATCCAGGCACTGTATACCAATGAATGAAATATTAGGTTTCACAATAAACAAATAAAGATCCTTAAAATAAATTGTATTTCCTTTGCATTTTTGATTAACAGATCCCACACGTCCCCCCCACTCTTAACTGCCTTGGGATGACCAGGAGAGTGCAATGATTTCTAGCTGGTGAATTTCTCTTTTGTTTCGAAGAATCTGGGATAGTACCAGGGATGAAGCCATCTCTATTTTCAGCTGCCTTAACTCTTGGTGTTTAATAATCCCACAAGCCATTTTTGGTGAAAAATGTGTTCCAAGAGGGAACAAATCAGCTCTTTCTGTTTTAGTCTGCTCATACACTTTCTATTCCTCCTGTATAGACAAACTTTACCTTTGAGGGTCACAATTCTGTCCTTACCAAAGACAATGGCAACGGTGGGGATTATTATTTGTTTTACTATAGGGTCCAACTATCAAGGGCCTAGAGGAGGGAACCCAAGAGTTCCCTTCTACTATAGGCAGTAAGAAGAGCAAAAGACAGCTGATTGTGTCAGAGACAAAAAAAACCAAACCAAACCAACCAATCAACCAAAAAAACCCAACCCCAAAATAACAACCCCACAAAAAAACCCTAGTATAAAGATAGTCTTCTCTCTGTTTCTATTTCAAATGCACATTAAAACCAGTTTCATGCTTATACTGTGTAATATCTATTTCTTCACTTCTCACTTATTCAGACTGAGTTTGATTATGCTTTCATTACATACCCTGTCTATATCCCCTCTGGCACACAGTTTTGTTTTCAAAAAAGTTTTATTTTAGAGTGGAATAGGACACTGACTTGTAAAATGCTGGGAAATGCACATTAGCAGGATGTATTCATGGAGAGCTGAACAGCTGGCCAACAGAATGAACACATTACCACAAGACTACTGGGAATTAGTGAGAGAGCTAGAAAGCACAAGTACAGGGGGAAAAATATTCTTCACTAGTTTCACATTGGATCTGACATATTTCAGACAGATGAAATAAAACCTATAAAAACTCTCAAGAGACTGCCTAGTTTATTTTGGGGCTAAATTTGAACCTCAAATCAGAAATCTACATTATTCTACAAGGGAATATTCACTTAAAAGGAAATTGTGATGTTCTGATCTCTTTTAAAAAATCTGTCTTTAGAAGACTTTTTTTGGTACCCAGTATTCTCCAGTCATTACAATTATGTATCTTGCAACCAGTTTGTTTGAGGTTGAGGACAGAGTTGGATGTCTCCACACTGCAAGTGATGGGAGTGTAAAATCCTGTCACTATGTCTCATAACTAGTCTTCCAGCTCATACCTCTTCAATTGTGCAGATACAAATCTTCTACCCTCAGAAATGTCTTTTTTCTTCCTAATATCTGAAAGGTTTGCCCTGACTATTGATAATTCCAAAATACAGCTTTTCTTTGTGAAGCAATGCATTAGATCTATAAAATTTGCCCTGCAGCTATGAAACCAGAAAGTGCACCTGAATCCCACTATCTCATATCATTCACAATGTCATTTATCATGGTTTATATCACATCAGTCAGTAAATTCCCTTCAAAAGAATGCTTCTGTCCCAAACTAAAACACAACTGAGCATATGTACCTTAACACACTAGCACAAACTTAACTAAAACTTTCTGTTTCTCTGAGAACTGCAGCTCATATTTTAAAATTCTGGTTGTTGAATAACATTCAGTTGTACACTGAAAAAATAAATTCTAATTTCCTCATTTTGAGACTGTAGGTGATTTAGCAGCAACAAGAAAGAATATAGAATAGCTTCAAATTTATACCCCCCCATTTTCACAATTATACGATTTTGCTGAAACAAAAATAGCTTACCTTACCATGTAGTCAAATAGAAAAGTTATACAGATATTCAAAAATAGAATAAGTTTAAAATACAGATAAAAAGTGTCAGATTAAAGGATTCAGTAATACTCTTTGTTAAAAAAAGTCACATCTCATACAATTTTTCTTGTTCAAGGACTCATAATTATGAAAGCAAAAGAATTGGTGATAGGCCTATTAAGGATAAGCCCCTTCAGACAAACACTGCAGCAGGTAAAAACAGACAATGCAGAAAACTTCACAATTATAATAAGAATAGCAGATATAGTTTTTTAATTTTTTTCAGCAAATCAGACTGCTAAATTAAGAGGAAACTTTTGACACCTGCCATTTACACTGTTTGTAAATCACAAAAATATTATCTTGGTAGATGAGATCAAAAAATCATCTAAGCATCAAATAAGAATCAGCCTCCCATAGTTCTTGAGGACCCTGATGTGCATAGTACCAAAAGAAAAATGTAGCCACAGAATACATGAAAGAAAAAAAACAGTGCAAGAAAAGTAAACAAAAGTTAAGCTTGTGTACCCTGACATCTTTTCGTGAACTCCCTTCTCTTTTTCTGTCTCCCAGGAATCGCTTGTGTCGTTTTCTGGCCTGAGCATTCATATGAATACTTGGAAGTGATATTCAGAATTACAGACAGGTAACTATACTCATATTTTACTCATACTTAACTCTCTCATACTCTAACAGACTAGTTACTTCAAGATTAGTGGGGTTTTTTGTTTGTGGGATGGGGGGGGTAACCTTTTTTTTCCTCCTACAATTGCGGAGCTGTGAAATTAAGAATTACATCTGTATTCAAAGGAAAGAAATTTCTCAAGTGACTACTTTTTTGTCAGTACCGCAACATTATTAAAACCATAACTATAATTAAAAAACCCATGTATTTTCAGCTATTAGGTCTGTGAATTCCTCCTGTGACATGCTTTAGCAACAGTAAGGTGACAGCACTAGAGGTCACAACCAGAACTTAGAGTTTGACAGATGGGCTATTAATTGAGCTACCCCTCTTTGGAGAACACAAAAATTTCATAAGTTTTTGCAACAACGCTCCCTTAAAACAGAGGTTGGTGGAAACCATAGGGACGGAAAATCTGTTGCTATTTCAGTTG
This sequence comes from Sclerurus mexicanus, assembly GCA_013396755.1. Lineage (NCBI taxonomy): Eukaryota > Metazoa > Chordata > Aves > Passeriformes > Furnariidae > Sclerurus > Sclerurus mexicanus. Next base: position 597,081 of record VWZF01002474.1, read on the forward strand.
TGTATCTGGTAAGATGGAAAATTTTTCAAGTCTACACAGATGGTAAATAAATTTCTGCTACATGAGGCAGTTCCTGGAATAAAGAAATTTTCTCAAATAACAAGTGCCAATTTTTTTCAGCAAGACTTATTTTTAACTTTCCCAGGGACTTGTTGAGAGAGCTGGAGAAGTGTCCTTTCACCTTCAGAATCCTGGTCTAACTCCAGAAATAGCTTCTAATGTTGTTCTCAGCATACACAAGTTTTCTTTACAGTTAAAAAGACATTTCAAAGCAAAGATCAAAGCTCCACAATTATACTTAGCTGCTGGTAAACACTCCCTCTGAGCAGACTGGCTAAAAAGTAAGAAACTTCTATTTAAACCCTAAGACAATCATCAGGGACTAACATTGCTGACATTTAAACTGCCATTATTGTGCTACATGAGGCAGTGCTGTTGACACAGGAGAGCTTGTTCTCCATGAACTAAGCAATATGGAAAGGACAGAGAGAAGGAGCCCAAAATCAGGGACAAAGTCACTGCAGACTATAATCACTAAAGAAGCTGTGAAAAACACATCAGACTCATGTCAGACTCATGAATGGATTTGAGTATACATTTTACACAACTGTAGAAATAAATGCTGGACAATAGGACTAGGACATACTACGAGAGAACTAGCACTTGAGAGTGTTTGGGACCACCCTCCCGTCATACCAAAGTGGAGCAGGTCATGGAAGTAGCTCACCCTTTTCACCGACAACTTCATATTCCCTTCCTAATCTGTTCTTCTGACTGCACAGCTCTGCTTGGCTGCTGCCTTCAGCACGAAATCAAATCCTGCAAAATGATGATACTTGCAAGGAATAAAATACACATTATTCTCATGTCACCAAGTGATCTTTCCCTTATATGCACATAAGCTCCAAAAAGCTAAAATGTTTAATATTGCACTCAGCTTAGTACATGAAAAGGGCAAAAACAGACCCCAAAGCTTTTGTGAAAAGGCAAGAGAAGAATCAGTGATCTTAACGAAGTCACTAGAAGGCTCTGGATGAAGAATTTTTTGTGTCTGACAGAGAGCGCAGATGACCTAGAGAAAAAAATTAATGGACATTCTAATTTAAGGCTACTATTACTATTCCCAAGAAAGCAAAATTCAGAAGTATATGTATTTCTTCAGAATCTGATTAAAGCTGATTTCCCCACAGACATAACTATTGATAGCACAATCCATTGATTTAAAACATATCTTGCAAAAGAACCTACAGTAAAAATTAAAATATGACATTTCTGAAAGCTTAATAAAATGTTTGTGAACTGTGGTAAATGATGAGTCCTGCAGAATATTTACCCACAAGAATATTAATCAAGGTACAAATACAGATGAACTCTTTGATACTACAAACTGGTCAACTGGGAGTCATTCTCATGAGCTGAGAAAGCTTTGTGCAATTAAGAGTTGAATTATTGCTTTACATGGAAAATCAACTAATTTTCACCTATTTATTTTCTAGTCTTATCCTACCTCTAAGACACTCGCTCAAGATCTCAACCTTTTCCCCCCCCTTGCTCTCTTATACACTCTCTGTCAATTTCGCTTCCTGTAAGTGTAAAATCTAAACAGCACAGTGTTCATTTAACATATCTTCCTGTCATCAGCTGGAGAAGTAGAATATTTGTAAACAGGTGAGTTTGACATTCTGGAATAAATTCAGCAGATGTAGTGAGGTGTGGTGTACACATACAATCACTACTAAATTTGTGTGAGATAAATACGGCTTGGCATTTATCAGTTAAAAAGCATGTTTCAGAAAATCTGGATATAAGAAAGCAGTTTGGTTTAGATTCCCAAATTTTTACTTGTGATCATGCTTTTTCATCTTCAATGTAAAAAATATATCAGCTTTTAACACCAGGGCACACAGATGCTCACGCATGTATTGCTGCCTAGATTTTTTTTCTTCTAGGAAGAATATCCCTCTAAATTTGAATTCATAACCATTTTAGGCTGTGTCCTCTGGAGATTGGAATAGTTTTTGGCAGCAAAAGCAGTATTGTTTCATTTTGTAAAGCCATATTCAACACACCCTGTGTATTATCTGTGGCATAAACCTAGTTGTCTTTACAAACCTCCTATGTTGCCTTTAAGAGAGAGGAGTAAAAGGACATTAGCACAAGAAACACATTTTTAGGTCATTCAATGTACCATCATGATGGGAAGCAAAAAAAACCCCCAAAACACCAACAAAAACAAAACGAAACCCCCTCCAAAAGCCCAACTCCGTGGTGAACTCTTTGCAGTTCACCTCACGAGGGTGGCTCTGTTTGCTTGTTTGCTTTTAACTATCACATGGGAATTGGTGAGATACCTGTGAATTTACCCACCCCATAATACTATGGCCAAATACTCCTTGATAGCAGTGGCAAAGACCACATTGCTGAAAAGCCTCAGCCCCCAGAACTGGCCAGGGTGGGCTGTTCTTCTCTGACTCCTCCTCTGACACAGCGCCACTAACATAAAAACATTTGATTTTAGCAGAGGCCATGTCTGTAGTAGAGAGCTGTGATTAAAAAGCTGATCTGCCATAGCTACGGCTTCAAAGGCTGTTTAATACAGCCAGTGGTGCTCTAGTACTGACTTTTCTGGTTACTGCTGTATTTACTGTTTTTTGATGGAAGCTAGTTCTCAGTGTACCTCTCAGATCTCTGTTTTCACTTGATCATTAATTCAAAGTGAATATTATGCTTGTGAAAGTGCCAGAAGAACAGGTCTAGGCAACAAAGTTCTTTTTTAAAAGAATTTCTCTTTAACCAATGGAAAAGTATGTAGTGGACAGTGATGTCATGTAATCCAGAGGGTTTTGCTCCAGTGTCTTAACTTCACTTCCTATTTGTTAAAAGTTTCTCATACTGTGCTGATTCATTTCTTCCAAGACATCTTTCCTCAAAAGTCTGATGTTAATTAAAAACCTGGTGTCATTTTAACCAGTGGTCATTGGTCCATTTAACATGACCTATCACTGACAATTTATAGACTGCAAACAGTAAATAATTGGCCCTTACCAGTAAGGACTTTTAAAAGATTCATTTTAAAAACAAACCTAAAAATGTTTTAGAAGTTTCCTTTCAGTCAATATAGCAGAGCTGGACAAAATTAGAAATCTCTGAGTGTACACAGCATGAAACTAAAGTTCTCTACAATGGTCCCTGGAAACATGTAGTATGATTTTGGTGAAGCCGTAGTGTGTGACTGTGAACAGGGTATAAATACAAATACTTTCATGACCATTTTAGGTAGCTCAGCTCCAAGCATAACTTGATGTGCAACAGTCTCTTGGTTTGCAGTCTAGACAACGCTGTCAGCCTTTAAAATTTATGGCTGAACACTGTCACAAAAATGTGCCAAAGTAAAATTTGCATAAAGGTTATACTGTAATGGCCTGGCAATCATCCCATCCTGTTCTGAACTTGTTTTAAATACTTTTCACATTGTTTGAAATACATCATACTTCAGTCCAAACACAAAGGAAGTCTGTGGGAAAGCATTCTTTAGCTTCCCAGATGGAGATAATATTTATGATACATATTGTTGAGAGAGCAACAGAAAAAATTCATGGTCATATAACCACAATAATAGGAGTGCTTTATGACCACCACTTTCCACTAATTATCACAGATAACACATAATTTTAAAAATGTAAATCCAACTGGTTTAGTCCATTCATATTTCTGAATCACATTTTCATTATTAAACGTTAAATTTAGAAAGCAAGTTTTCAATGCAGAAAAGAGAAACAAATATTCATGACAGCCAAGAAAGTTTCATTTGGTTTTTTTTCAAAGAAATCATACTTTGTTTTGCTTTACTTGCATCCCTTGCCAGATTCTTCCCAATGCCTTCAAAACTATGACCATTTAATAGCAATGTGCAAATGCAGCAAATTCTTTGTGGTGAAGCAACTGTGGATTTCAGTAATAATTGCCCACTGTACTAATACTACAGACTGTAGCTCTGAGTGGGTAGCAGCTAATCTTTCAAAAAGCTGTTGTGGCTCTCATCAATTTTTTGCTTGTATTCATATTTACATTATGAGTTCAGAAAAACAGATCCATCCTCTTTTCTAAAACCTTTAGAATATTTGAGAATCTTTAATAAAACATATAGAAAGTTTTAAAATTTTAAGAGATGCAGAAATGATACAAAAGCAAATGCAGATTTGACACCAGGTAAGATAGATTTCCACTGTTTGAAAGATAATCTTTAAAAAGAGATTATCAGATTTCCAGTATTTGCATTTGCCACTGTTCTTTAAAAATTAAGAAAAAAACAAAGTGCAGGTCTAAATTGTATAGGAAATATAGTTAGAGTCATATGATCTGAAAGTAATTTTGCTGTGATAATACCTCTGTGGTAAATAGCTTCTCTAGTCTCTAAAGTTACAAATTACTATAACACCCACATTCAGCAAGGCACTTAAGTACCATCGAGGAGCACAGTAGTTCCACTGACATCCATTAATGACTTTTAATGTCTAGATTTAAGTTTTGAAGAGTTGATCTTCCATGACCATAATGAAGCAGTGAAGCCTGGGTCTTCTATGACCGCTCAAACTACATCATTACTGTCTACACTTTCAGAATTTCTAATGATCATTATAATCTGAGAGGGCAGATTTTTGCCCTAGTTGTTGAGTTCCTCCACTAGAATATTCGCAAGATGACTATCTGTAAAAATACTCAATGGGAAAACAAACTGAGAAATTAATGCATACGTATATATATATATATAAAATATTTTGTAAGAAGAAATTAAATATAATTGACTTGGAAAATCACCAAATTTAAAGTTATCTTCCTTTGAATGACACATTTGCAGACTGAACCTCAGGAAGAAGTAAATTCAATTCCCTATCGGAAAATCAGGATACAGCAAAATGCATATTTCCATTTTTACTTAAGATTTCCTGGACATTCCTGTTATCTTTACTGGTTTTCATTTGCACTTCTATCTTCTGTGCTTGTCTTTCCTGTGCTGACCTGTTGCAACACAACACCAGCAAGCCTACATATTAGTTCATACATAACAATATTTTAGACTGGATCCTTCTTAAACCAGCATCTATAAAATAAAAACAACAAAACCACTATAAAAGTCTTAAAAGCTAAATTAAAAATGGTTAGAAAAAAAATAGAATGAATCATTAACTTATCCCAATTCAACAAAGAGTGACCTGAGGTAAAGGGAGATTAAGACTTCAGAAAGACATACTTGTTACAGGTCTGGAAACTTGGTCTCCAGTATATTAACAGCTGTAAAATAAGAAAAATATCTAAAATGTTGGATATTGTTGTTCACAACAAGCTCACATCACTTTTTAAATGCTCAGTTGAAAAGAATTATGCAATGTGAATAGAAGAAATGGCATGGAAAAAGTTGCAAACAAAAAATTTTGGTAAAACAGGTAGTGCTTATGATTTTTTGGGAAGCTTTCCTACTACCTCTCCCAGGTACCTTAGTGGGACCCAGCAGGCAAAGCCCCACAGATTTCATGTGAAATCAGTTTACAGGGTGATACAAAGAGAAGGTCCTGGAAGAACCTAACTTTCTAACTTGCCATAGTCCTAGCATCGTAAAAGAAAATTTAATTTTGATCGTAACAGAAGAGAATCGGACTTCACAGCTCAGGCACATGTAATATTCAAGGAACAAATATGGATGGAAAGGTCTGAATTCAAGTGAGCAATTTTTTGTTTTCTCATATTAGTATAATTATCATTGATGAAAAAAAGAATTATATTTTATTGCAACAGTACAGAAAATGTAAAACAATACTTTAAAATCACAGCTTTCCTGTGGGGAAAAGGCACAGTTCCAAAGACCTGTGTCATCCCAGGTTACCTTCTACTCAGGTTTCTTTCAACTTTTACTGCCATTTTTCTGATGATCTTGTTCTTAAAGTAATTTTCATCTTTGACACTGGAAGCTCCTCTTATGCTGACATTAGCTGTGTCTCTAAGTATCCTTTGCAAACCACACACTATTTTATCTAGAAATCTATATTAAAATAGTAGCAATAGTGAGCATTAGGAATAGCCCGGACTGTTATATTCTCTGGTCTTGCAAGAATGACTTCGAGATAACACCAACAGTTTGAAACTGAAAAGTTTCTAAGCAGGCCACCATGAAGAACTGTAAGCAGTAAATATTATAAGCAAGTCTCACAAAAAAAGAAATGAGGAATTTTTACACCCAAAAGGAATGATTTCAGAGCAACAATTTTTTTCTTATATCTTTACAGCCTGAAATATAAAACAAAGGGGATTAAAAAAAAATCACTGCAATGAATGATGGATTTTCAGTAAACTTGTTTACTTGCAAGTGTAGAGGTAGGCAAGTGTAAATACCTTATCCGAGGTAAGGAAACAATTGATCAGGTAACTAACAATTTTGTCATGTAATTGTTCATTTGTGTACATAAACTCAATTCTTTCTCTTCTGACATTCAGAGACTGAACTATGTTGTATCAAAGCAGCCCAAATATGTGTGAGGAATGTGTCCTACATTTACTCTGGATCAAGTCAGAATGTACTTGTAGGTTTGTGTATATTGAGTGAAAAATCTGTTTATCTTTTCACAATTTCTACCCCCCTCAAACTTTTGGTACTAGCTTGTGGATTGAATTTTGGTTTTAAATATTAACTAAAACTTCCTAAGCCTTATTAAAAAGCCGATTAATAGTAATGCTACTTGTTTGCATGCAGAATTATTTTCAATCCTTCATCTTCACCTCTCCTTAAATACAGGGATATTATGCTAATTCCCACAATGTATATGGTGGTTTTGTTGCTTCTATTTTTCCCCACAGTCATAAGTCACTTTGCATTTTATTCAAAATAATAGGTGATGCAACACTGTCCTACAGGAGAGAGAAATGAACAGCACAGTTGGTTCTGTAGATGTTCTCTTTCCATGCATATTGAATGAGGTCTAGAAATAAAATCTAAGAGGGGGTGTGTGGAAGAACAATGAAATATAGGGAACAAGCCATAATGTCTTTTGCATGCAGAATTCATTGATGTTTCAATTTTTGTTAAACTCCATGGATTTTTACTCAAACTATTCAGAGTTACACTTCACAATGATGACTTTTACATCTGTACTGATCCATCATTCAAGAGAGCTGTCTTAGCCTTGTTTTAAAAATTGCATTTACAAAATACTGATTATCACTGGCTGCAACACCACAGGTGTGACTGTGTTTGGTGAGTGAGTGGTGAGAATGTACTGTGAAACTGAATGCCTCAATCCACCTTTTTATGCTGATGCTGAAAAAAGAAACTTTTTCTTTGTGCTGAAATTAATGTGTTAGCGTTCTGCTGCATTTGTGCACCTACTCAACATGCCCCAGCAGGGATTTTTCTGGCTTTGCCTAAGCTTGATGAGATGAGCAATTTGAAGAAAGCATAAAATGGGGCACAGGCAAAAATTTGAAAGATTCTTTAGAAGATAATGGCCATTTTCTTCCATTTTGAAATCAGCGTGCAAAAAATGTTCTCCTTTTGTTGATATTCTTTTAATAGTTGATACTCTTCTGGTTTTGTATGATATTGCTCTCTAAAAGCTCTGTTGCCTTATACATATGAACATGTATGTGAGCTGTTGTGATACCCCAAGCATTACAGCTTGCTTATTATTTCCAAAGATTTATTCCAATCTTTGGGAATTCAGAATGCAAAATTCTCAAGTGAAGTGACCTTTTTAAAATCTAAAATTTATTTAAGCCAGGAAAGCATACAGAAGGTTCTAGTTGGTGTATCCACATATAGTTAAACCACTTATGCTTCTGAACCATTAATAAACATCAACTTCATGTTGTGGATAAACTGAATTGATTATCAGTCAACGCTAAAACAGGAAAGCTTGATTACTGTGTATGTCTCAATTAGACCTAACATCATTAACTTCTCACAATTAAATTCAGGCTCTTCCTATTTCCGAGCCTTAGGAAGTCTTTCTGAGAAAACAAAGGAAAAGGTGCTATGTATCAACCATCTGAACCCTGGTGACTTGAGGGAGCAAAGAATGCTGCAACAGCTGGATGTGTTTGCAAATAGCACCGTCAGTGTCAGTACATCCATCATGACTAAAGCAATTTACTGAAATGGAGTTAGTGCTGGTCAAAGATGCTAAACTTTAAGCCCTTAAGCCCCCAAGCCCTCAAAACTGCATCCATCTGCAGAGCAAGCATAGCAGATCCACACTGCCTCTCACCTCAGCCTTGGTTTGAAGACAGCTGATCTAAAGATAAGAGGGAAGGTCATGCTCTCCTGCCACAATTAAAAGCAGTTTAAAAGATTTTAATGAGGAACAGATTTTTTGGAAGAATTTAGTACAAACAAGACCAAAACAGTGTCTACTCAAAGGTCCTAAGTTCTTAACTGTCATGGAAGTGCCTGAAGATCAGCACCTTTCTATGATCACCCAAGGTGCTACCTTGAGATTTCGGTGCCCAAATACCTTTAGCAGTCCATCTATCTCCATGTGCCTTTTCCCATATTCTGACCTTTATTGGCACATATTTATGTGCAACTATAATTGACACTGAGCATTAATCAGACAGTGGTGTGTTTTAGGCTTTAACTGCACTTTTTGAACTGCTGACCTTGAGAGAAAAGGTTTTATATACCATTCCCAATCCCTTAAGTCTTCCTGTCACTGCAAAGCAAATACTTGGCTTTTATGGATGGATTCAGTTTCAAGTCTGTAGTTTTTCTAATGTTTCCTTAAAATTACAAAAGTGGCTTTCAGTGGAAGTTTGTAAACATAGGCACATTTTTCATTGCACCCTATTACCAACACAGACAGGCTTTCGTAAAGTAGCGCATGGTTAGATATAAGTGATAAAATCCCATATTACAGGAATGTTGTTTGTAGAAGTGTTCTGCAAACTTAGAGATAAATAATACCACAAACAATAGCAGATCATATCTTTTCCCTTTTGCAATACATTTTACAGTGGCTGGCAAAGATTTCTTTAACCAAAGTGGTATGAGGTCTCCTTCAGATTTACAGACTCCAATCCCTTTTACATTAAACACAACTTCACAGTTGCTGCAGCCACATAGCTCCCAACCTTCCTTGAACCAGCTCCTTGTTTTGCTCCTTTTTATGCCCATGTCCTTCCTTAGTTTTTACCACTGTTACTCTCACTGGAATTTTTATATTCTGTCTTTTAAAATATTTAATGGCACAAACACAAATTGTACATACATTCTCACATATTCTTCTCATGAGTGTACATTTAAAAGATGAGTCTATGACCTCAAAAAAAAATACAAGGCAATACATGGAAACTAGCATGATCAAAACTATTAAAAATACAGCATGCTACATCTTGCTAACAATATGAAATGTGCATCATATCAGCAACTATACGATATCTGCAACTATACTTAATATACTTTTTTTTTTACTTTTACACTTAAGAAAAAAGAAATGCTAAAGTAGAGCAGCTGAAAATATGGTTACAATAGTCAATCAGTTCTCAAATATGATGTTAATTTGGTTAATTTTCTGTTTTTAAACTTGAACCATTTTCTACAGATAGAGAAATTCAGCATTGCTGGTACTGCTAGCCAGGTTTCTGTTTCTTAATTGTAATTCCGAGCCATTAATGAGAGATCAGTTGAACAGTTACTGCATTAACTGTGACTGCATGAACTAACAAAGGAAGACTGGCTTTGAGGGCTTCTGAAACCTTTTGCAAAAGTTGCTTACAGCTTCTAACCGTATCAGTCTAGCGTTGGTATTACCAAAGGGTCCACACAAGGAAGCAATGCCCAGCAGCTCAGGATGCTGTGTTGGCACACATTAGATATGTGATTTGGTTCTTTAGTGAATAAGCTACTGAGGCACTGTTGCTGATAGAAGAAAAACCATGCAATTAATAGAAACCAGATTTACAAAAAAAAAAACCCCAAAAAAACAGACAAAAGAAGCTGGATAATGTCAAATGAAAAAAGGCAGAGAGAAGTAAACAATTACAAATTGGTTATTAGCTAGAATAAGCAGCATTGCTGGGAAAACCAGACTTTAAGATGAATTCCACAGTGCCACAGTCAGCACGTTTCCTTCCATTAAAGCCAATGGGAGCTTTATTGCCGGGGAATCTGTCCATTAAAGTTTTGTAATGATACCCTTCCTTACTCTGTGACGATAGTGAAACTCTGATTGCTTTAAAATTACAAAACATTGCTTCCAAGTCAGCAATACTTGTTTTTGCAAGAACATATGCTCATGGGGCTGAGCTGAAAAACAAAGAACTACGGCAAAGTGTTTCCGCTCCTTTTTTCCCCTTTTGAAGTTTTGTTGCACTTTTTCCCTGTTCTCTTTTTTCAATAAGGCTTCCAAACTCCTGGACACAATCTGTTTCCAAAGAGAAAACACATAATTATACCTGATAGCACCAGAAAACCAAAAATAAAACCAAATCCATAGAAGACGCTTTTATCCTTGAACAGCATGTATGAAATATATAAAATAATATATATTTATTGAATATAAGGCACCATCCAAATTCCACCATCCAAATTCATAGCTTAGCCATTTTCAGACCTTAAAAGGAGCTCTTAAAATTTAGTTATTATATAGACATATTGTCTATACAGTCTTGAAACTGTTTGAATTTCATAAATTGATGAAAAAAATCTGAAAATCACTTCTTCTCTACAATGAATTAGGCACAGTATTACTGTCATAAGAAATTGGGGGAAAACATTTGAAAAAATCTGTGCAGTCTATAAGCATCCTACCTTTCTTTTGCGCAGTTTCACTTGACTGTCTGAATATTCTTGTGTGGTCAAATGATTCCTTACATGTAAACACTGAATATCTTCTGCTGAACTGACATTTGGAAGGCATTTGTTTTCAGGGGCCACTTGAGGTTCTGTGAAACCTCTTTCATCCAGACCATTTTCCACTGCCAGGATGTGAGAGCAAGGAAAAGATTGCATAAGACAGTTGCTGGATTCCACTGCTGAACAGAGCTGTCTATCGCTACTGGTGCATGATTCAGAAGAAATCCCACTCTCTACCACATTGCACTCAGACTTTCCAAGCCCGTCTTTGAAAGCATCAGATTTCCGGCGCTGTTGTGCAATTACAGCAGTATGAAGCAGCTGCTTCCCAGGCATAATAATTTCTTTCACATTTGGAGAATTAAAACAATTTTCTTTCTCTACATCTACTACTTCATTTAAGCCTTCATAATTACAAAGCTCCAGGCCTTGGCCAATACTGCCACAAACATCTTCTTTTTCCATCTCCTCTTTAGGAACTGTGTCACAGTCAGGTTCCTCACTTATTCCAGATGATTCAATTGCCTTGTTACCCTCTGTCATTGGTACCATCTGTGTTAAGGACCCCGCTTCATTTAAACTCTGCCCTTCATATTTTGAGTCACTTCCTATAGCAATGATGTGGTAATTAACACTATCCAGGTTGAGTGTGGAATAGTCATCATCATCATCAGAGACATGGACGAGGGTTTCTGTGCTGGCCTCCAGAAAATGCTCCTTGTCCTCATGGTTATCATTTTCATCCACCTCCTTCGAAACATTCCCCAGCTGCTTTTCAGGGAAGCCAGGCAGCTCTCCACTATAGCAGCACTCTGGAAATGAAGCACATTTTTCTTTCCGGTCCACGCTCAAAACCTCATCTTTTTCCATACTTGTCTGCAAGTTATCAGCTACAAGTCCGTGACGACATTCTGTATTATACTCCACAGACTCCGAAGCCAATTCCATCCACTGGGTCACATGCTCTTCCCAGCTTTTCTTTCTAATTGCTAGAGACATGTCATAAGAGTTCAGCAGTAGGCTGCCTTGCACCTTCCACAGAGGACCAGAGATAACATGGCTGCTGTGCACTGCTCCAGAGGGAGAGAGTGTTTCATCATTTTAACATCTACAAGACATAAAAAAAGACTGCATTACTGAATCAACTCCAAAAAAATACATAAAAAAAAATTAAAAAAAAAGAGGAAGGAACAGTTTAAACAGAAGTCTAAAGCAAGATAAGACTGCAGGATCAGAAAGAAATGAATTTAAATAACTGCTTTGTTTAAAGTTTTAATACTTTTAATGTAAAACTTGACAGCAGTCATAATTCAGTATAACTTTTTTTTCTGTTTATTTTCCAGTATCTCATAAACAAAAATAGTATAAACAGGCACATGGAGAAATAAGTAGCTCCAGGGCCAAAACTTGATAACAAGCTTAGCTTTGACTGTTATAAGATATTAATTTTGAGGGATATAAATGACATTATATCTTATGGTTGCCTTGCACCCGAAGTTACTTTTATTTCTTCCTCATCCACAGATACCTGTGGAGTGGAATGCAGAATTCTGGCTGTTTCCCAAAGAGATAGAGCAGAAGTTGGGGGTTATTCTGAATTTATCAAAGTTATAAACCACTTGCCTTCTGAGTATCTTTGGCCCATTCAGTGGCTCTCATTTTTATTGTTATCATTAATTCTGTTCAGGAAAAGCTGAAATTATAACTATCAATGCAAATGCAGAGATCAGTGTAGCAATAAAAAAAAAATAAAATCATGGAATCATAGGATAGTTTCGGTTGGCAGAGGCCTTTAAAGATCATCTAGTACTACTACCCCCAAAATACAACCCTAATTAGGAAAAGTAATTTAAGCTTTTGGTGTATTTCCTTGCCTCAAATATATGATAAAACCTCAAATAGCCTACCAACCAACAAAAAAAATACCCCAAAACCCCATCACCTTGATGAATATATTCATGATCTTCTAGTGTAAAGCAAGGAGGAAATTCTTGTGTCCTCTAGCAGGGCTCTCTAGTGGGTAGCTTGTGAGCTGGTGTGGTTGGCTGTAGCTTTGCTACTCACCTGGAGTGCCCTACTCTGCCAGAGGCCACTGTCCCTACTTGATTTTCCATGTGGGTAATTTTCACTGACTGCTGTATTAGGCATTCTGGATGATGGCATTTGAGACACATTAATCTTGTGTCATTGCATGGGTATATTAGCACAAAGGAAATATGTCCTATTAATTCATGCATTACAAAATAAAATTAACAAGTTTGTTGTCAAAGAAGAAAACAAAACTTCTAGCTCAAGAAACATTAGAGGTTCGAGGAGCAGACGCTTCTACTTTTCACTCCTTACATAAGAACTGTCAGCACTTAGCATGGATCTGCTTATTGATTCCAGCAATAAAGAAGATTAAGTACTGAGTTTGTTCTGGGTCATTTCAGTCCACTAAGGCAAATTATGATTGCCCACCAGGCCACAAAGCTGCCTTGACAAATCACATGCCTGAAGGTATAAAAGTATTAATCTTGAAAGAAATGCAGAATTATGCCTGTGCAACTGAACCTCTGTAAATTATGTCTTGACAAACTGACTTTCAGGATAGATTTGTACACACTCCTATATCTTTAGCCTCCTTTTAGGATGGCAAGCTTCATTTCACATTCATATTTTCCACCCCTGTTGAGACTCTGGTTAAAAAGAACATATATTCATAAGGTAAGAGAATTCCATGCACAAGTCATTAGCGTGTGGGAGGCTGAGCAAAATGGAAAATAACATACATAGCCAGGCCAAAAAAATTATCTGCTTCCAGAGGCAAAATTCAGTAGTAAGAAGCTAACAGAATTTTATAATTCTGTCTTCTCTTCTGGTCAAACAGGAAAGCAAGCCTAAATTAAAATCTGAAGTCAAATTATTGTATAAATTTGCAACACATTTACATTCTTATTCTGATTTCATTTCATCTTTATTTTCTCCTGCTATTTCTAAGTGCGTGTAATCCAAAATTACCACAGAGTGCAAAATCAATACTGATAATACTTCTAACCTCTGCTACACCTTTTCCTGATGGACACTAAAGCTCCTAAAAACCAATTAAATTAGTTTTACAAGCACCACTGGATTTTGTTTTACCTTTGAAAAGAGACATGTTTACTAGAAGGGGCGCAATGATTTCTACTGTCCTCCATGAGCAATGTTTGGAGTTGCATCTGGGTGCAACTCATTTGCAGCTTTCCTTTCACTTCCCCCACTAGAACAGTAGCCTCATCTGCTTTACAGAAAATTAAACATGGTTCCTACAGCCACATAGGGGATTTTTTGACAACAACCAAGAAAAGACACTAGTAATACTAAGGGTAAAAAGCTAAAAAATGCAACTTCCTAATGACATATGTGCATCCATCTTTCTAAGATTTAGGCTGCTCTTAATGTGCAGAGGGCAGGCTCTCAGAGAGTTAATGGGTGTGTGCTAATCTTGCTGCTGCTAAATGGAGTTACACGTGTACAGAAAGGGGAGAACAGATCCCTTACTGTTTTTCATTTTTTGGATGTGGGGAGTTATATTTCATGGGGAATGAAAAACAAATAAATTTTACTTTAGGAACCCTTCTGTTTTATTCGCACTATCACTAGTTTTGGCTGCCTCACAGACTGCAGAAAAATGATTAAACAGAACAATATAAAATACTTTGCTTGAGATGCAAGACAAATAAAGGTATAACAATGGTGTTTTCCTTGTTCTCTAACATATGAGCATATGTAAGCAATAAATATGAAAAATCTACAGTACGTATGCCCCCTTTCCAGGTAGCTTCACCTACAGGTTCCTGGAATCCCCTCATTCCCATGGCACAAGAAGGAGCCTGTAGTTTGGTGAAAGTTTACTTTTCTTCCACTCTCTCTCCACTCCTCAATGACTATGTTAAACAATTCAGCTTAGAAATTATTTTCCTGCTCTAATTGCTTGACACTTATGGGCTGACAAGGAACTTTTTTCTCTTCTACTTCTTTACTCAGGACAACCTGTTTCCTTTCACTCAAACACACATAAGCTATGCCTTGGAGGATTCACCCCTCCAGACTTCTGAATTAAACTCAAAATTGTGCTTATTCCTCTGCCAGAGAACAAAGTGCACTGCCACTTTGCAGAAGAAAGTACTCCTGTCTTGATCACTTCTTCTCTGCTATTGCTGCTTTTTTTTTGTGTGTGACATGCAACATCTTTTGTCATCTGAAAAATGGCCCTCTCAAGTCCATTTGAATTTTTGCCCAAGGGAAGAAACATCCCCCTCTCTCACTTTCTGTTCTTGCAATCCCACAACTAGAAACCTTTATATGTGATTTCTCCAGAATTTTAAGACAGTCAGATGAACCATTATCAGTCTGTTGAAATGTCTTGTAAAGTGAAAAGACCTTTTCTTCTGATTGAAGCATCTGTCAGTACCATCCACTCAGCTGTTGCCATAATTGACTCATATTTTGCTTTTACTTTTCAATAGCACTAAGTTTATTTATTTCAATAGCACTTAGTTTATTATTACTTAGTACCAAACTTTATTCTGAAGAATAAAAGTTTGAAACATGAATGATAGACTTCCTGGACCAAATTTCTTGATCCTATGTTTGAACTAAGGAATATTGGCAACATTGACCCAATAGACAGTTCTTAACCAAAAGAAACGGAAGTGAGCAGTGGGTGATCACACTGCAGCAGAACTCGCTTCAAGAGCCCTCTGTGATGCTTCACATTGTTTACAAAACTAGATGCCATTTTAAATAGATTTTGCAATAATTTACTGCCTGTTTCCTTTCACTGTAAAATATAATGGAAATGAAAATAAGGCAAACTTTTATGCTAGCTTATTTTTGGAAGCTTTGTATCTAGTCTCACAGAACTGATAGTTACTCTACAACAAGGCACAAAGTGATGATTGGGTCAGCTCTTCTATAATTACATTGTCTAACATTTTCTTTCAATTAGGATTTCTGTGATTTTTTTCTGAGAAACTCAAACTGTTTCCAGTAGGCTTTTGAAATTCAGAGAAGCGTCTTTGTCTCATGAAATTCCATGTATTTCTCTCATGAAATTCTATTCAGGTTTGGCTGTGCCATGCATTTTTCAACACACATTTTATCTTCTCTTGCTTCTCTCCTCAAGGAAACACGGCAGTCTACAAGAACTATCCTTAAACAGACTGACACCGGCAAAAGCTGTGAAGGTTGCAGGAGGAAGACCTAGGACTTGGAGCTAGAGTGAGGATAGGAGGAAGGAGAAGCAAAGGGAGGAGACTTACTGGAATGTCTGTATCTGTGACTACCCAGACCTGTCCGAGCAACTTCCCTTCGGGGGCTTAGGAGAGGACACAAAAACATCTCAGTTACAAGAGAGGGGAGGCAGAGGCACACAGCCAGGGCTCTCTGGTGCTCTATCTCCTCTCTCAGCCTTCCAGGACACAGGAGTGGAGCGCGCTCTGTTTATCCCAGAGTGGAAGGGATGAGAGAAACATTGAGTCATCCAGCAGTAGCAGCCACCACATAAACTGAGGCAGTGAGCCTCATGCCATGAGGATGGAAGGGCTATAGCAAAAGCAGGCATAAGGAAGACATGACTATGCAGGAAGGCACCTTGGTGGCACCCCTGTGTGGCCAAAGCAAGGACTGCCACCGGCCCAGGTGTGATATCCCTGCTGCCTTCACCAGTTCCACCATACTGACAATTCATTGCACTACACACAACCTCCCTAATGTCAAAAATAGAAGCTTTGAAAGAAACAAAATTGCAGAGAAAGTCTAAGTGGCAGGAAAGTTTCTGAGAGGGCAGCCCAGGCACTGAAGCCCCACCATCATGTCAGTGGAATTAACTTTTTGCTAATGCTTTACATGGAATGCAAATATTGTCTGTTTAAATTAAAAAAAAAAAAAGGCAAAGAGCTAGCTTACAAAACTTATACAAACTTAAATGAGGATGAAAGACTATTTCATTACATTTTTTACATAGCAGGCATATGTAAGCAATGGAGATCAAGAAGAAATATTTATTTTGTTATCATTATTTTATCTTCATTGGTCTGTGACCCCAGTCAGCAAACTTTGTTTAAGGAAGTCTAAGTTAACAGGGTCTGCTTCCTATAAACTCATCTCACATCTTCCTGGTCTGGCTTACATACAGTCCTTTCAGTAACTCCATACCAATCTCTGAGACAGAATGTTGTTTACAAATAATTTGAGATAAAACACAAGCCTTTTGCTCTTCACTCAGCTATTTATTTTAAAATATCTCCTGTTTTTAAAATGCAATCATTCATCCTCTTATTTCCTGGACATATACCACCCTTTGGATTCTACTGAAGTGGAATTCTACCTTGAATCTTCTACACTAGAATCTACTGGATTCTACCTTGTCTGCAATTTCTATATAAGCAGTTTTTGTAGTGCAGGGCTATAGATCATGCTAAACCCTGATGTCTCAGAAGAGAAATATAAGGAGCATTTGCTGTGGGATATCAATCTAGTGACTACCAGATGCATTTTCCCTCATTTCTTTTATATATAAAAGATAATCATGTATGATCAAATACTAAAAACTGTCTGAACTAATAACCATTTTGAAAATATTTACTACTTGCTTCTAAAAACCAGAAAAAGCATAGTACTTTTAAGACAAGTATGTCTCCAGAATGAAATAAAACAACTGAAATTTTTTTTATAAATTTTAATGGTCAGATTGGCGTGTATATGCATGTGATACACTTATAAGTTATAAATACACAGACTAATAATATAACTGATGCTGATTTTTGTACAGATAAACACAAACCCAAATAATGTCTTTTCACATGGTTCTTGTCCTTTTTTTTGATGAGATCTCTTACTGTTTGTTTTCAGTCATGAATCAGTGGACAGAAATAGAGGTACATTCTTTGTGAAGCAGTGAAAGGTGGCAAGTAATTAATACTTAACAGAAATCCATACCCTAGGTCCTGTTGTCTCCAAGAGAAGAGTTTGAGCTTCTGTGAAAGTATGTGATGAGTACTTGATAATCTCACTTTTCAAGAAAAGTCCTGTCTACACCAAGACAAATGGGTATATTAAAAGTGGCTGACTCAGGCACACTGTATATATGCTTCTGCTTTAAAAGCTGCTTTTAAAGGACCCAAATCAAATCAACCCGTATAACTATAGAGTCAGTACAGCTTACTAGACACTAATCACCTAAAATTTTTCTCTTCTGCTTCATTCTGCAGCTGGGTAGCTGTAGATCAAACAACATTATCCAAGAAAAGACAACTGAGAAGTTTGAGGAACTGAATCATATTGAAGCATTTATTAGAAGAGATTCCATCACAAGAAAATAAAGTGATCATGAAACAAATGTTAGAATTGAAGAACAATATTCAAAAGAGAAACTACTGAACTTGTAACTTTGAAAGGTACCCAAGTTACCCTCTGCACACTGGAACAAATGGGAGACCCACGCAGAGGGGAGAAATCTGGGGAACTGCAGGAGGGATGTTCTTCTAAGCTCATGGTAAATGCCTCCGGAGTCAGAGAGGAGCTTTATTTGAGGGAGACCCACAGAGGCAGAAAGGATCCAGAACAGGGACTGGAGTGGTTGTGGGAAGTATAGCCATTCTAGGGTAAGAGATAGACTTTTCCCAATCTTTTTATCTCTGATGAAGAGAAAGCAGAGTGATTTCTGGCCCATAAATCCCCATCTCCTTACTAGGCTGCATGAGTGGTAACTCCACAGAAAAAGAAGGTGGGAAGAACAGGAGGACTTGCTCTGCACACTTTGCTTTGGGGTGCTGCGAGCAATGACTAAATGCACCAAAAGCTGATTTGAAATCAAATCAAATACAGAACACTTGGTCTTGAACTACATATTTGTAAGTCTGATTTCCATATGTAGTAAACTGTCTGAAAAATCTAATGAAGATTAAAATAAAAATGAAAATCCCCCAGAAACTAAACAGAAAATAAAAAATGAGAATATATGATTTATTTATTTTATTTATTATTAATATAAAAAGATTTGAGAAGGCAGCAATTTAGAACCTGTGCTTTTTAGATTATTCAGAATTCACCCAAATGCAGTGAAGAGCTAGGAGATAAAATTGCATATGAAACTGTCTGTTACTACATAAAAGGGCATGCAGTGATTTAAAAAAATACGTCTAACTATAAATACATATTAAAAGTCTCTATGATATCTGCTACCAAACAGGAAAACAAACCCAAAACTAAGTCACTGTGGCTGGTAATCTGGAACTGAATTTCAAACTCAGTGAAAATTAGAAAGTATGTAGCACAATAGGCAAAAGACAGACTGAGCATACAGCATAATAAAATAATGTTTTCTAAATTCTCATGTGATGAACTAAAAACTATATGCAATTTTAGTAATTTCATTTCATAAAGAGAAATAGAGTAGCAAAAGGTCTGGCAAAAAACAATAAAAAGTATTAAAAATATGGTATAGATTCTGTCTGAGGAGCCATGAAATACATGAACATTTCCTGCCTTGAAAAGAGTGGATTTAGAGCTGCATAAAAATCAACAGTATCATGAGGAAACAGAACATTTATTCATTGTGCCTCATATTACAAGAACTTGCAGAAGACCAAAGTAGAAATAGAGAGCAGAAATATTAGAAATAAGAAAATTTTTTTGCTTATGCTTGTAAATAAATAGAAGCGATAATATATAGTAAACATACACTATAACTGTAAAAAGTTTGTTATTTCTCATGCAAGAAATACCACACAAGAAGTTAATCAAGACATGTACCTGAAATAATTCTTCTGACTTGATATAGCTTTCCTCTTTCCTTTAGGGATCAGTTTCATTATCCCTTTAGCAAGCTATTTTCTTTTCTGCTTTACAGATTCTGACATATGTCATATATGCTCATTATAGTTTGCTTCAGTGAAAATGTGTAACACGCTTAAGATTGTTAACATCCTTTCTTTTGAAGACATTTAACATGTTGCAAAAATTGTAATACTGTCCAGCAGTATTATAAGATCTCAATACATTAGACACCACAAATTATAAAGTCAAGTTGGCAAGTTCATGCAGAGACATCCAAAGTCTTGCTTGTTTTATGAAAATGTTATTGAGCCCAAACTTTGTCAATATGTCTTAATTTCTTTCTAGAAAACATAAATTATCATGGAGTTTCTTTATTTTCTCTTCCTCAAAAAGTAGCTGTGTTACTAGTGCTCATCACTGTAAAAAGAAGAGCTTTTACTTGTAGCCAATATATGATCACAGTGGATTTTAGCTTGGTTGTATTTGTATTTGGTTCATTTCCAGTGCTGAGCCTCAGATTGGCTGAACCTCTTCCTCAAGGATGAGAAAGGGGAAATGACTGGATCCAAACTGATCCACAGTTATCCAGGCTTACTAAAGATCTGAGATGTTTACACCCAATTTAAACATCAAATCGAAACCAATTAAACCCAAAATTTAAAATACACAACTTTGTGTTTTTGTCCTATTTCAGATAGTCAATAAAACAGTGAAATACTCTTTTCTCAAGTATTTCTAGTACAATTTGTTGTACTAGACAAATTACATTTGTTGTCATTTTGTTAGTGACATTTTAGTACATTAGTAAGTATATTTAATTAGTACAATTCATTTAATAAATTGATTACTAAGCATTAAAGTCTTATTAGCTTTTATGAAAATCCATTCCCTTCACCACAGCATCATTTCAAAGTGACAACACAGCCATCAAATTTATAATTGCCCACTGGAAAGAGAAAAGGTTTAAGCCAAAAATAATTTATAGCATAGACTTTTTAAGGAGAAAATCAGAGCCATGATATCTGGCAACTCTGATCTGTAAGTCTGCTGATCTTCAAAATTTAGTAGTGTGAAAGCTATTATATATACTATCCTGATTTCATAATATAAATTCCTTATTTCTTTGGAATAAAGAAAAGTAATATAGGGTGTAAAGGTTTAAAGTCTTCTTTTTGCATAGGAGGTCTTCTATATGAAAATTTCATCACCCTTCCAATCCTCCCTCAAAATCATTTCAACTCCCCACTCCCAGAGAATAGAAAAGAGAACATAACCGGCAAATTCCTCACACCTCCTTTCACTTCATAGCTCAACGGGAAGTATCTTGAAAAGAAGACATGAATTGAGAAAAGGCCATCCTATGGAACATGGAGACTCAGAAAACTGTGGCTATTATTTTTGGTCCTGAATTAGGGTATTTTTTCCCCCTCCTTCCCCCTCTCTCCCCCTTTTCCACAGAATAGAAGAAATTCAATTTTCTAGCCAAGTCTAGTGAAAAATGAATTTTTTAACTACACTGAATTTTTTAACTACACAAAGTCCATTTGAAAACAATATAAATTAACCAGATTGTATTCCTGTTGCCTTTTAGATTTAAGGTTCTAATATGGTGCTCCCATTTAATGAAAAGTTTCTGGTGCTCATTATAGCCCTAAGCTCTGAAACCTGAGGCACTAAGGACAGTGACTTCTGGCAACCAACCTGCTTACTAAGTAGCAGGGGGCATGTTTTCATTCCTGGTGTAGACATGACTAAAAAATATTTTTGACATTATTGTGCATATACTTTGTATATAAAGAGCTGAAAATCATTTTCTCCCACTGAGAAAGACAAATATTTTACCATTGAGAGTCTACAGAGAATGACTACTGATATGACTGTGGTTTTTGGTGGGAATGAACCACTAACTGTATCATTTGGAATGCCATGTTGTTGCACCTGTAAAAAAGTTCCAAGGGCAAACTGAATATTTCTGGAATGTAGCTGAAGATGCAAAAAGCAAAAATTAATCAAAATAGCTGTTATACCTGGTATTTCTTCGAAACGAGAGAGAGAAATAACAAATAATGCACACTTAGTGTTTTGTAAATGCACTGGAGGACCTAATTGAATCCATTTTCTTCAAGGAGGGAGTGTAAAAATTTAATTTATTCCCCAAGTTGGTGAAATTGGGAGGAAAAAAGTCTGTATTCAAGCGAAACCCTGAAATTGACTGTTTTTCATTATAGTATTCTTATTTTGAAATTCAGGAAGCCTGTCTTCCAAAGGACTTTTGCACAGTGTATGCATTTCACCTCTGTATCCCCTCTCTGCCTCTAAAAGGCATAATGTCAATATGACTGCTATAGTCAATAGACTCTCTCCAGAGTGCCTGAATTCCAAACTCATCAACTGGACTCCTGATTTTGTAATGATACTCTCCTACACATCATGCATAAACTGTCTGGAAAGATATGCCCAACCCTGGAAATTACAGTTTTTGAGTACATGTGTACAGAAAGAAGTTAAACAGATGACTCTTGAGCTTATGTGGAGATTTTCCCTCGATTTTAAAACCAATTGAGGTCTATTTCCTTTACCAGCTATCAACTCCCACACAACACGCAAAAGCTATCTTAAAATCCTCATCTATATATTGAATTAAGCTGAAAGTGTCTCAACATTTGGAATTTGCCAGGAAGGCACTGACAGCTGCACGAAGGTATTCAATGGAACTAAGTGTAAAATTGTCTCTGAACCTGGGCTCTTCAAAGCCCCGTTTCTGCTGTGGAGGGTACAACTCTTAGAGACCATCCTTTACACAAAAAATTCTTACTTTAGTGCATTAATATTGAAAGCTGCCCCTCTCTCTGATAAAAGTGTTAAACAATCAAAGAAAAACGGAAAGAGATATCTTCATTTAGCGGCAAAAACAAACAAAAAACCCAAAAAACTCCAACAAACAAAAAACTACACACCACCACCGTCAACAAAAACCAATGAAAAGCCCAAACCAAAGCTATAATTAATTTAAAAGTGGAACTTCCAGTGCATTGAGCCTCTCAGGGCCGCTCAGAAGTGGACAGACTGAACCAGTGAATCCAAAGCAAGTCTTCCTTGCCCATTGTCTGTACCTTGCATGAAAAAAAATCATAAGGAGATCAAAAGAGGTTTATATTTTGCGACAGTCTTAGCAAAGATGCTAATAATACAATAGTAAGGTTGTTGAATTTGCTTTAATAAGGTGCAGTTACACAGCTTAATAATGTAACCCCAACTGCTCTGGCTAAACAAATTTCTCACTGGTCCCTCTCTCCTCTTCCATTTTCCCTTAGCTCCCTTACAGAACAGCACTTTGCAACTGTCCTTCATACTACTCCAGATTTTCCTCACTTCTCAGTCTAATGAAGTTATCTATTTAAAACTCACTGCCGACTCCCACTAACCAAAGTGAAATTTTGGATCGTAAGGCGAACTTTCCACAAGTACCATAATGTTCAACTTGGAATATTTGTTCTTGCATTGAAGAGTATTTGTCGTGGTTGATTCCTAGTGTGAAACTCTCATCAGTAAGACCTACTTATCCTGGAAACTCTAGAACTAATAAAGAATGAGTTAGAATGTGGGAGAACAGTAGAGATCCAGAGGTAACAGAATTGTTTACAAAATTTCCTAAAGTTCAAGGACATTTCAACTAAACCTACTAGATTTTCACACAAGGTACAATGGAGTAACTAACAAAAAATATCACAAATCAGTGTAAGAACAAGAAAAGCCTACATGAAAGTGAAGGCTAGAAGTAAAGAGTACATCATATGAGCAAAACTGGCTTTAATGTAGATACATACAGCCTAAGGCAAACCTCTATATTTGTGTTCAGTAACTGATGTACAATATGCCAAAGATAAAACTTTGGGCATTTCTAATTTCAACCTAAGTGATTTTCTTCATTAAAAAGAAATTACGGTAATAGTGAACTTGAAATTCTCTACCAACACACTGTTCTTAAATAAGTAGTACCGCAGAGCATCAACAAATATTAGTGGTGAAATATGACAAAAAATTTGAAATTCAGTATCAGTAATCATTACAGTAAAATAATATTCACATATATTATACATAGGATTTGCCTGAGAAAATTCTATGTAATTTTGATTTGGAGTATATTTTATGTATACATATAGGTATACATGTACATGGACACATATGTACACACATATATTTAAACTACAACCAGTCTTAAAGTCCTTACTACATATTAACCCCGATGATCATCTTTGGAGATATTTAAAACAAAAGTGGAAGAGGCCCTGAGCAACTTGCTCTGGTTGATCCCACTTTGAGTGACATGTTGGATCAGAGACTTCCAGAGGCTGCCTCCTATTAGGAAGGAAATCAAGATCTAGCCCTTCTGGGTATGCTATTTCAATGCTCTGGCCTCTCTGTTGCTCTGTTTTTGTCCTTCTGTTTTTTCTTTTGTAAAAAGAACAAACACCAACATAAAAAACATATTTTAATTTTTTTCTCCAGACAAACAAACAACAGAAAATAGAACCAGATGACTAAAAAAAATAAAAAAAAAAGGAGAATGCTCTAAAATATGTCTCCTTTTTGAGAAAAGAGAAAATCATTTGTAAGTTTTTCCTCCTTCTGCTACTGCCCTCATCAGGAAAACTTTATAACAAAGAAGATACATTTCAGCAACAAAAATCATGTTAAGAACAACAGGAAACTATCAGAAAAGTGCAGCTTAACACTTCTGACAATTAAAAAATATTAACTTTGGAGACTTGTGTATAAGACAAAATGGGTATCCTTCGATTGTTTCATCACCTAAAGAATGATTTTAAAATTGATTTTAGGTTCATCAATTGAACAGAATTACTATAAACCTTAAATATTTAAAAACTGCCCAACTAATCTGTTATCTTCGGTTTTAATTTTCTTTTAGGAGGAATTGCTTTTTATTATGAATACCTTTATAAATTTGGCTTAAATACACAAACTGCTTTTTTTCCAGTGCTCTAATAATAGAATTTAACATGAAGGTCAACAAGTACAAGGTTCAAAACAAAATAGGTTTGCAAGCACAAACATTTATGGTGGAGATTTATTTGAATAATTTCTATTACATGAATGTAACCACTTGCATTAATTTTTCTCAAGGCTGCAGAAATAAATTCATAACTTTCTTACATGGGCTATTTTTTTGTTTCAAATTCAGAACATTAACATTTCTGAAAGAACAGAGCAAGGTCAAAAAACTCTAGATGCTCATTTTCCATGTTCATTATTGCTATGTATCTAAAAGATATTTTTAAAGGTTTCTTAGTAAGTTTTCTGTGCATTCTTTTTTTTGAACAACCATATCTTAAAAAAACAAAAGGAAGTTAGCATAACAGAGAAGTTAGACTCAGCAAAACCAGGAGTTGAACAATGATTTGTCTTGAGGACTTTTATTTAAATCTTCTAAAGCAAAAAGTCAGGCAGCTTTCTGTTACATTTTCTTATAGTCTACAAGAACCTTCAGAGTTAAATGAGAAAATACTCTCTGGGTTCTGTTCTGTTGTCCACCCTGTAGTTCAACTGCTTCAGGTGTCAAGTATTTTCATCTGCAAGTGAGGTCAGATGAGGTCATTATATGCTTTAAAACCCAGAAGAGCTGCAGATGACTGCTTGATATGGAATATTTTCTTCTGTTTAACTACAGTGCTCACTAGTATTAAATACGTGCACATATACTTGCAGAAGCAAGTATGGGAACACTGTGCAGTAAAAGGCACTAAGGCTAAATCCTTTGAGACATCAACATTCCAGCACAAATTTCACCCGAGTGACAAGAGACTTAGCCATTCAGATTCCTCTCAACTTCTCAGTCCCACCAGTTACATATCACACCTCTTCCAGACCAGGACACCTAACTGGAAAAGGACTCGTCCATAAACAAATGAGTGACCGTGATTTTAAAATTCCCTCCAGAATATACTCAGGAACAATTTGCTGCCTATAGGTTGTTCCCTGTCCCCTTCAGATGCATGCCCTTCACAACCCAAAGCCACTACTGACCACCATGAACAACTTTCTTCCACCCAAATGGCAGTAAAGTGTACAATTCTTGGTCTATTTCAGAGATTTTTGATTCTATTATGGAGTATTTACTAGTCGCTTATGTTCTTCCACACCACAAAGTCATTTCATTACTCATCAATCATTTTGAAAAATATTCAGTAAAACACAGTTAAAAGATTCTTGAAATGCATGAACAGATGACTCCTCTTAAGTTACCAATCTGGCCAGTAACTATAGGGAGCCTTAATGATGCACACACCAGAAAACTGTTTCACATTACTTATAAGCAACAGTTGTCCTTTTAGATTTTCAGGAAGATAAAGAATACTATCTAGATTGCCATGAAAAATGCTTCTGATATTCATAACAACTTAACAATGAAATCACAGCTTTACATAAAATATTCACCCATTCACATATCAGTTAAAGATAATATCCCGAATTTCTCCCTAAATTCCTTATAAGCAGATTCTTGTTATTTCTACTACTTAAAAGTTTACTAGGTTAAGAAAAAAGACTGAGTAAACCCATACATCCTCCTGAAAATTATAGTTAGCTGACATTTACTGAATCTTGCTTTTCGTCTTCTAAATGCTAGCACAGTGCACAGCAAACTGTGTATCTAATCATAGGTTACTAAAAATAAAGTAATTTAGCTAAAGCCAACAAATAAACCTTGGAATTTCAGATTCAGAGTGTACACATTTAAGACTGTATTGTCACGTATACTGTAAATTTCATCTATGACTGAGAAAAGGCTAGAGATCAAGCCCAGCAGAGGTATAACTGATAGGTCTACCTAAAACACTCCTCATCATCACTACTCCTGCAGGGAAGGGAAGGGAAGGTGGGGGGAGAGAGAAAAAACGTAGCCCTAAATGCCCTCCGTGTTGCTAAATGAGGTGAAAAAAGAAATCGTTCACACCTCTAGTTTAATGTCCATTATTTAATGTCCATTAAAAACTATGCAAACAAAACCATACAGCTCTATTTATATAAGAATGCAAATAAAGTTCAGCATATCAAGCATATTTTAAAAGACAAAGAAAAATAAGCATGAAGAGATTTTTATAGATCTGGCATATTTTGATAAACAGAATTGTCACAGTCTACTACTAAATGTATATTTTTAAAGATTATAAGTTTTTTTTACCTCCAGTTCTAGTGCTGAGATCCTGAATGCAGAACACTTCAGTGCTGGATACTGTTTGTTTCTTTTCTTATTTTTCTTGTAATTCCTTCTTTTTTTTTTTTT
>VWZF01002474.1:624041-908866 GCA_013396755.1 Sclerurus mexicanus
TTTTTTTTTTTTTTTTTTTTTTTTTTGATTGTTTAAAGTACAGAAAGATTCCAAGATAGCCTTACCTAGATGAAGAGAATCAGGAATTCGGACATGACCTCCCTAAAATCTTTGGTCAATAAAAGAAGAAAAATAACTCCAAACAACAAAACGAACGGCCAAACAAACAAACAAAAGAGCCCGGACCCAGCTAGCTCCTGCTAGCATAAAAGTTCAGATTTCGCTACTGAGATCATTGCTCTATTCTAAGCAGTTTTGCTCAATGTGTGATTCTAACAAAAACTCCCTCTGCAGCTGGAGGGAGCCTTAGCTAAGCACGAGCCTGTCAAGCCTTTCCCAGTGACTTCTGTCTACTAAATTCAGACTGATGTTTTGTGAAAGGGGCCTCAACAACCAGGCCCAGATTGCCTGAAAAGTATTTCCTGCCTTTGAGAGAGAGGGAGAGGGAGAGAGAGAGACAGCGAGCCTGCCTGCCTGCGCCAGGGAGAGAGCACACAGCGATGGGGGGAAAGCAAAAAGACGGCAAGATCGAGTGTTTAAAGGCATTTAGCTTAATACACTGCTGAGCTATTTCTGCCAAACGGGAAGATCTGTACTACAGCTACGTAATGTAAAAATGTTTTCAAACCGCTCCCTCCTAGTTTGTTTTCCCCTTTAAAAAGTACTTTATGTATCTCTAATGATCGTGCAAAGGTAACAGTTATCCAGGAGAACGTTTCTGAAACACCTGGTCTTTGGCACCAGGTTGTGAGAAACAGGCAGAGAGCAACGTGGTCTAAAATCAATTAGCACATCACATCAACAAACGATCTAGAGCTATTCTGTCAAGCAAATATACACAGAGAGATACCATTTACACACATACCCTAAAACTGTATTCCTACTCAAGAGAACAAGCTGGATCTGAGAAAAAGAATGCTACAGTTTAAACAATTATATCACAGGCAGTGGTATATGTTGCTTTACCTCTTCTGAGAATCCTCCAGAGTCACACAAATCCAGCTCTGCAAAAGCAAAAGGACAGACTCCATCTTGATCATATTAGTATTTTGCTGACATAAAACACTTGTAACTACTTCGTTCCAGTTTGACAGCGTGCCTGAATCATGTCTCCAGAGTAACCCACAGCATCTACATCTTTTGCTCTACACAAATTTAGTGAATATCATCTGTTTATCTTTTCTTCTTTCTTCTGCCTCCTCTGAATGACTTCCTCTTAGCTGTTCCAGCCTGAGAACTTGGATTACCATTTGGTTTTGATTAAAACCAGATGGACAGCTCTGTAGAAGCTTGAGGGTAAGCTAATGGAAATGACTAGTATGGCTTTAATTAGTGCATTTATTAGTAATAAATATTAGCTATTCATATAACAAATTGTACTAATAAACACATGCAAAACCCCATCTCTGGTCACTTGTTTCATATTTAGGTGAAATAACTTATTCAGCATTTATTTTATTTAAGTCAGTTTGGCTCATAACAGCAATCAACATGTACAACTCCTCTCTATTTTTTTTTTTTTAACACTTTCAAGACAGAAAAAAGTTCCATTGCTAAGTTTATTCATCTTACCAGGTGGGTCAGTCATACATCATTTACCCTCTGATGACCCCTTAGGCCAGTGTAAGCCCTCTTTATTAATTATTGGTCTGAGCAAATGATTTTACAGTTACTGATCAGGTCATTGACTGAACACTTCAGCCTTTTGCTGGTTTTCACGGGGAGCTGCAGAGATGCAGAGGTAATACACTGCAGACATTATACACAAAATAGTGTGTGGACATTTAGCAACCAGAAAATCTCTGTTCAGCAGGTCTGTCACAACTAGGAAAGGATATATGTTCTCAAAGGAGATATGAAAGCTTCGTAATCATTAACTGCTGATACATGAGTTTCTACCAGCCTCCAACAACAGCTTTTAGCTGTTTATAATATACCTTCACTAGCTCAACTGAGTCTTCTCAAGAACATTTCTTAAGTCAAAGCATAGCCAGCCCTGTAGGGCTGTCTCAAGCTCCCATATCTGGAGCTAATTTGTCAAGCTTTAGTTCCTCAGCCTGTGGAACTTTGTGCTAAAATCTGCTAAATTTGCCAAATGTGGTCTTCATTGTCATACATGTAATTTTATATATGCAGTTTTCAGCCTTAAAATTACAGTATTAACTTTAAAAGTTAGTTGCAAAATTATGCAGGTTCAAATGGAAGTGGGTTTGAAATTTTTCCCAGTGGCTTTTCATGTACATGGATAGTGGAGGTAGACAACCTTAAGTGGAATGACTTTCCAACCTAACCTCTGCATCTTCAAAGACAGAGGTCTTTGAAGCCCATAAAAGGAAGCAGCACATATGCTGGTAAACTCTGAAGAGCCAGAAGTACAGCCCCAGAGGTAAATAACTTCTCAGAATTATTTTTAACTGTATTTGGCTACTCTCAGTTCTAAATCCATAACTTTCACTCTACTGTGAAGTGTGATTTATACTATTTCCCTGAAAGAATTAAGTTCAGAACTCAGTGAATAAATTAAAAGCTGGAAAAGGACTCATTTTATTTGCAATTACGCAATTGCACAAATTGCAAAATTTTAAAATTTATGCTTATGGGAATCAAAATAAAACAAAAAGCCTTTAGTTTCTCTACAGTTAAAATTTACTAAACTGTTTGGTTTTATAATACCAAAAAAAGTGATGGAAAATAGAAACACACTGTCCCAAAAAAGTAAACAAATGCTTCAAGACAGAATTTTAATTAGTTTTTTAAATATTTTTTTCTTCAGCTAAACTTGACTTAATGTTCCATCAGGGAGCTTTTATTTTAATAAAATGAGGTTGCTTGCTTTTTATTTTCTATTTGTTTGTTTGTTTGTTTTCAGAAGCCAGTCATGGGATAAAACAGATTAAAAAATATTTAAGTGGGGAAATATTTAAAAGGTACAAAATTATTAGAACAAAGTCTGCTTTGTGAAACAGTTTTACAAAGACAGCTTACTTTCAAATATTCTAGTGCTTGATGAATAGCTAAAAAAGAGAAAAGAACACCACAGACAATGCCCATCCATTTCCTGTCTAAGAAAACTGAGGAGACTGTCTCCCATATATCTTTTCCTGCCATCACATCTGCAGAAAAGAGGAATAGCCAGAATTTGAATACTTATTCTAAGCTGCTTTAATAAAACTTTATAATGATAGAATAGAAAGAACATATGGAATCAAAACATTTAAATCTGAAAATTTTAATAATTCTGTTAGGACTTGAACAATAAATAGAACAAATGAAATTAAATAGAGGAATGGAGTAGTAATGAGAAAGAAGGTAATTCACTAATGAGACCAGGTAATAGCACTGCCGGACTCCTTATGTGGTGATGAAATGCACTTCCATTGAGATCAGACTGACAATACTAAAATGGCAGACTTTGTCTCCTTGCTATTTCTAAGCTTAAATCAAACACAAAGGTAGTCCTTTTCCCTTGGTACCTCTGTAACTCAGAAAACCATGTCTCAAAGCTAGGCCATATAAATCAGGTATTCAAACAACTCTAATTTTTGTTTAGGTAATACTAATTGAAGAATTATAATATTATATTCTTATTATATTTTATTTCTAAAATAATTATGAAATGAGAACAATGTAGAAAAACATATATATATACATATATATATAATATTTATCCACAAACAAAATATTTTTGTCATACTAGTATAAGGTGGTATTATTTCCATATTATGGAAAGAGAAACTACTGCTATGCTATTTACATGATCTTACATAAAATCTACTATCAAAACAATTAAATAGCTAAGAAGAATTCAAAGTAGTCAAGCAATTTATGTTGCAACAGTACACAGACATTAGTATAATGCAGATGTGGGTATTTTCAGCCACTCTTTATTTGTCTGAAGATGTGACAGTCTTTTCTAGATGAAGAAATACACATAGCGGCAGGTTTTTCCATACTTTAGTTCTTGCTCAGTCGAATCGCTTCATAAATCAATGGGAATCTCACAGTGGGTTCATAGGAAATTATTAACACAATGGTTTATTCCATGCAAAATTCAAACTTCTTCTGTGAAACAATATCGGGGTTTGTGGACTGACCTGATCTTTAGATGCTTAAAAAGCAATCCCGCTAGGAAAGTAACGTGTTAAAAAAAAAAAAAAGAACAGTACCTGAAGTCTTATTTTTCTTAAACAATACATGAAAGCTTTCACTGACATTTCTTTTTTTTTCCTAATGAGTATATTTAAATGTGATATATTTACCCTAATGACTGAAGAATAGGGAAAAAACACCCCTATTTAGTTTAAATACACCTGGAACTGCTAAAAGTATAGTAAGACAGAGGCAAACAGCTCTATTTTAAAAAATATTTTCAAAGTTGCCATATTTGCTTTTGTTTCACGGTGGAATTAGCTGATTTTATGAAGTATTCCATACTTTCACATTGCACAGGTATCAAAATTCATTATTTTGTTCATACCAAGGCATTTTATGAAGAAGTTTTGGACTTGAGATCATTATGGATAAAAGACAAGGAGGAGCAATTGAAAGAAAGGGAAAGAGAAGCATTCCTCAGCCACACACAGACTGGCACAGCAGAGTGGCTGGGAGCCAGGCATGAGAGAAACATATTTCATGTACTAGTTCTGTTCAGGGACATGGGCATGTTCCCTATATCCTTGCTAGGTCCTACTGTACTGGATTGCAGGATAAATGTGTTGCATGAAGAAGTCTGAAAAAGGCTGTTTACAATTTCCTGGTTCAAATAAATTTAAAAATGGTCATTTCAGAAAAATTAAATTCTTTTGAATATGTTATGGCTATATCTATATGCAAAATTCTTTACTGCCAAGATTTTATGAACAGGATATAATTGGAAGTGCTTGAGAAACAGCCTTATCAAAATCACTAGGAGGAGAAATAATCTTTATGTATGTCACTATGAGAAACAATGTTGGGTTTTTTTTTAAACATACCAAATGAAACCACTTCTAAATAAACAGTTCATTTGGAATTTGCTATTCTGCAATTTAGAATAATGAATTCTAATTCTTAAAGAACTTTAATTTCTCAATAATTTAGGGAGAAACATTTAGATCATTGTTCAAATGCCTTTAGTCTTGCATATGTTTATATACCTTGCTGTTCTCAGTGATGTATTAATGAAGACTATGGTAAAGTCATCAAAAGGTAAAAAGAAAGTTAAGGCCATTTAGGTTTTTATTCAAAGATTCTAATTTTTCCATGGAAGATAAACCCTCAAATCTGAGGTTGCTGCTAAGGCAGGCACAAGCACCAAAATAATATCCCAAATGAGGGTTAACTTTGATGAAAAGAATGCAATGACTTCCAAAGCTAGTAAATGATAATACTCAGGCAGATTATCTATTTTTAGAACTGTTTGCTCTATTTCCTGTTTAGGGCTTTTTGATCTTTCACATTCAGGTTTGAATGATCCAAAGAAGGTTTTTATTTACAATTAGTAGGCTATTTTAAGTGTGTTTGTCAGAGTTGCTTACATTTACCCTGACATGGATTGTTAGCCATTGCTCCAAACAGATCCCACTTCTTTGCAAGTTTCAAATACTGGTAGAAATTTCAGTGTTAGTATTTAAAAAAAACAAAACTTCTTCATTAATATTTATATGAAATCCTTTCAGGATACTCTATTTTAGTATGGGGAAGCATTTTAGAAACACCAAAGATGGAAACAATTAAATGTTCTAAGGGCAATGAAACTTTCCTCAAATTATGTCTCAAGTGTGCCTGTTAGTGGAACACATCTTTTCTTGTGTTGATAAATTAATGACAGAACCTGAAAAGTAAAATTAGTGCAGTCCCCATGGAAATAAAACATGTCACAATCTCCAAATTCATATTTCTCGGCAACAAACACTAAAGTTCAGCAAGACATTGCAAAGCTATTTGGTTGACAGTGTGACACAGTGATGTAAACTAAATCTAAAGCGTGGATCCAAGAGCTAATCAAAGAAGAAGCAGCTCTAGTCTCACTGGAATATGCTATCCAGATTTTGGCCTTGCTTCTACCTTTTAGTAATCGATCAGTATATCTGTCATAACTTGGCAAGAAACTCAGAAAGCTGTGTATTGTTGAACTATATTTTACATTTCCTGTTGTGAAGACACCAGGAAATTTTTCTTCTATTTTGGAGATGTCTTTCAAGCAATTACTAATTTTTAAATCAAGCCCCTGTGAAGACAATTTTTCTTTTAAAGACCACAAACTTCAAGCAAAAGCATGAAGATACAAGTAACTGCTCTCCGTATTCAAGTACTCTACAAAGTATTATGGTTACAAGATGAATTAAAAATTATCTCAGGGGTGCAGGTGGTACATTTTTTTCCCATAGAGTTGACAGGCACTGATAAAGCAGAATACATGCTTACATATGGCAAATATTAAAGATAGCACCATTAAATATTGAGTATGAGTAGACAACATGCAGTCAGGTTCTTCAACAGCCTTCAGCTCTCAGTGAAGACAAATTGTTCTTTAAATCTCATTTATATGACTATTCTTGGAAGGACATTGCAGTATACTTACTTGAACAGTCATGGTTTTTTGCTGTTCTTGTTCTTGTGATAGGATCAAAATAGCTGCACAAAACTCAGGGGAGATACTTCAATTTAAAGCAGTTGAGGATGCAGTCCATTTGCTCCAGACTTGTGCAAGCTATTTGAATCATTCTTCCTAATTGCTTTCAGATCTGTGAAATGTCAGTCTCTCAATGGTTGTGTCTTTTCAGCATAACCTACGTGAAACCTTTCAGACCTAGAATCTTAGAATAATTAGGGCTGCAAAAAACCTCTAATATCATCAATTCCTACATTAACCCAGCACCACTATGTTCACTACTAAACCATATTCCCAAGTGCCACATTAACATGCCTTTTGAACACTTCCAGGGATGGTGACACCATCGTTTCCCTAAGTAGCCAGTTCCAGTGCTTTACAATCTTTTGTGAGGAAAAGTGAAGAAATTTTCCCTAATATTCAATCTAAACCTTCCCTGGAGCAACTTGAGGCTGTTTCTTCTCTCTCTTTTTTGTTGTGTCTCTGTATTTACATTCACTGTTAATTATTTTATATTTGTCCACCTATCCAAAATGGAATCTAAGAACATAAAAGCTGTTGATTCACTTCCTAAACTTTTTTTGCGTAGTTGGATGCATAAGAGAATTCAATAATATCCAGGAGCTTATTTTTTCTTATTATAATAACACGACTAAAATATGTAAGTTTGTAGTTGGTGAAGGGAGAAATACAACCCTGTGCCCAACTTCTGTGAGTGCTTGTAGTAAGAAACCGTGGCAGTGGACTTCTTCCCAGGAATTAACCTAAACATTTACCTGAGTACCAAAAAAATTTAACAAGAACAGAAAATGCTCAGTGGAAAGTCTTATGAACCATTAGGTCAAATCCAGTTCAGACAAGTATATTTCAACAGTGCTATTCAGGTCTAGCACAGAAAAATCTACATTAGTAAAATGACTATGTCTAAAGGGAATGGATAAGAAAACTGAACTCTTCATCAACCTGTAGGCTATTTTCAGAGGAAAGGATTATGAATACAAAAGTAAAACCACTATATATTCAACTGTTGCTGGTTTTGTTTTTCTTACTCAGCGTAAAGGCATAAAACTCTTATGCTGCCACTGTTTGTATTATTGTCTTCTTATGATTTTAGCCATATCTTTCGCAACGTTTTCTATATGCATTACAAGGTTATTAAAATCACATAGCTATTTACAGGAAGAATTTATGGATCATCACCTTTACACATGACTGTCTTCCTCAAAATTGTCCTTGTTGATGCTGAAAATACTGAACACTTTTCTAGATGTTTCCAGCTTCAAATGTGATGGTGAATGAAATATCAAACACTGAGGCACAAGGTTATAATTGTAATGTATTACAAAGGCCATTTCTAGAATACCCAGTCACTGCATGCTTATTTATGAAAAAAAATTATTTGTAAACCTCTGTAGAATACCTAAATGAATATTAAATACACATTTGACAACAAAACTAATATCTTGTGATCATTATTAGCAAGCAACTATGGCAAACTAATCATTATAGTCCATGACCAATTTTGGACCAGAGCTTAAAATCAGAAAATTAAAAAAGTGATAAACAATTGACTTATATTATGTCTGTGAAATTTCCTGCTTATAATGAGCCATTTTCAGTGCTGTTGTAATAGAGAATATTATGCAGTCATATGTGTCTGTGGAAATGTACATTTTATTTGAACATCAAGGAAGTACTTTTCATTCATTAAAGTTGTGCCAAACATCCCATAAAAACCCCGAACTGTGTTATACTAATTTGTCTCTGGTTCAATGATGTTAATCTCCTTTCCAGATTAGTGCTCATGATTTTAAAATGCACTTCTAGCTGAATATGGGGCACTATCATCAGTTTTCATCCTATACAGGATAAAATAACTAGGTCGTTTTTTCTGTTTGGGTAAGCACACGTTGTTTAACGTTTCTACAGAAACTATAAAGTTTGCGCAAACTGCCTTTAATTTTCTCTTTTGCAAAATAGCCTAAAAACTTACCCTTTCAGTATCACGTTTCATTCCATTAGTAACCTGTTTCATCTTGAGAGTCAGTAAGAAAATACTTACAGTGGTAATGTATTTGTTCTTACAAGAAACCAAGAAAGGCTGTTTGTCTGTTTCCTGAGACAATACTTGGGAGACAAATATAATCATCACTGTTTTCTTGTAGAAACCACCAATTACTCAAAATAAATTCAGACTTGCCAAACAATAGGGAATTTCTGGCTTTCTTCAGACAGATTCCTTCCTGGTGTCATTTTATTTAGTGTCAATAACCTTAGCTGTGCTGACTTAAAGGAGGTTGCATAATCACTAGAAGAAATGCATTATTTTATAAGTGGTCATTTATATGACAATGTAAATCATCCTATATGTTGACTGAACAATCTGTACAAAATGCAAGACTCATTCAGGTCCAAATTGTAACTTTTGAATATAAAGAGAACTGTATAGATGCATTAAGTGAGAGACCCAGGCTTCTGAAAGCATAAACTTACATTCCAAAAATATGTTTAATTTGGGCCAAATATATTTATAGCTTTTAATGCTGTCCTTGTGGAATCAAATTTATGAGTTGCAGCCTCAAACATGGAGATTTCTGTGTATTTTAAAGAAAGACCAGGGGAAAAAAAAGAAATAAATTTTTTTGGCAGAGAAAAATCCTTCTATAAATTTGTATTTATGCATTGCAGTAATCTTTTGGCAAAAGAGATATTTTAACAAAAAAAAAAAAAGAAAAAAAGAAAAGCACCAGAGAAGTTTGGGCACAAAATGAAAAACAAAAACAGGCTTATAATTTCAGAGCATAACTAATATTTGCACAAAAATAACTATAAGTTCCATTTCCTACAGTATAATCAGATATTTATAGCAGCTGGATATATTTAGATACACTTGGTTACTGAAGCACGTACCAAATACTAAATTTATAAGTGGCAATTGATAAATTCGAAGTAGAAAAAGTAAGTCTAGGCTAGGATTTTCTTTCCACTGAAGAGAACAGTACAAAGTAGATGGATCTTCAGAACAATTATGTACCTAGCCTGCTACATTTGGAATTTATAAAGAAAGTTGTCTCTCCACAAACATGCAAGTTTTCTTTGATGAAAAGGTAGTCATCCTCATTTCTGCGAACTACAAGTTCATATCAGTATTTATTTTATTTTATTTTATTTTATTTTATTTTATTTTATTTTATTTTATTTTATTTTATTTTATTTTATTTTATTTTATTTTATTTTTCTGGTATCATGTGGACAGTCTAATTCTTTCTGCCAAAAAATGCAGCTCTGAAAATAGCTAAGATGTCACACTTCCCTAACAGACAGGTACTACAAAAGTATGCTTTTCTTAACTTCCTTGGTTTTATGAAACATATTCAGTCATTAATCATTAACAAATTATTCATTAATCAAAGGCAGCAACTCCTCAACCAAACATCACAATATGAAAATCTCTGTTACATCAATGTTCCTGAAATTTACTATGAATTTGATACAAGAAAACTGAAGTCTGTGAATGACTATACATGATATCAGAATTTTATACAATGGAGGGAATTGGTCTGTTTTGAGTGATTTAGTAAGCAGCCATATAGGCTCTGAAAACTGTTGAGGAAGTTCTACATCCATCCAATCTCAAAAACTTTCAAAAACAGACATAGAATGTGCTGGTCCTTAGACCTGGAGGAGAAAATGTTTATGTAAAATACTTTTTAGATATTTATCTAAAAAAGAAGTTTCTCAAAAAAATAAAAGAATTAGTAATATAACAGCAACTAACAGAAATGCACAAATAGCATGCAAATCTTCACAGCATGATGTAATTAGACATAAGTTTATTAGCTATCTCAATTAAAAACAAAAGGATCTACTAACTAAAGAAATAACTCCTAAATTACCAATTGAAAAATAACGGCTATAAATAATTCAGTTTTTACTTAAAGAGAGTCAGAAGAAAAATTTGGTTTTAGAATTGGCTTTAACATGAAACTCTGGTAAACACATAAATATAGAAATTTCAAATGGCACATAAAGTAGTCCCAGAAATGCCATTTATGTCTCCTCTCGATATTGTTTTATAAATATCCTTGCAATATTCAAATAACTATTAAAGTTTTGAAAAAAAAAATCTTCAAATCAACAGGATAAATCAGCATGTTTGGTTCCAGCACTTACTTTTAGTTATAGACTAGAGATTCACAACTGTGTATAAATTTCTGTTAATACCACGCTTAGTGTTGAGATCATAAAAATTACAAAAGATGGAAAAAGACTGACATGCTTCAAAACATTCGTTAGATTTCACAATAGGAAATGGGATCTGGGACATGTCTGATGAGAAAGACTTACGGAAATATTAAGTGTGGTGTAGAACATAGAAACAAAGAACGGTTTAGGAAGAGAATTAAAGACTATCTAGTTCCACACCCACCTCACCAAGGGCAGGGATGCCATTCACTATATCAGATTGCTCAGACCCACATACGAACTGGCCTTGAACATTTCCACAGTTTGGGCATCATTTCTATCAGAAATTCTATGAGTGAAAATAGTAGCCATATATTTGTTAATATTTTAGGAGAGTGTCTATTTTGTCTGCTTACCAACTTATTAAAAATTGAGAATGTTTTTATGAACAAACTTGTTTTCCTAATTGATCTTTTTGGAAACTTGAATACAATAAGGCTTCCGTCTGCTGGAACAGGAAGACATGATCTTCCTTATTTTAACGGGCAAACGTGCACACATGTAGACGAGGTTGCAGTGGCAGGAATGTGTGTGGTCACTCCAGCATCTGGGCTGTGTTGAGTAGTCTGCCTGTTGCTCTGTCCCAAATGAGATGTCTTGACTCTTTGCAGATGCATGCTGCAGGTAACCCCTCCTGCCCTCTTTCTGTAGGATGAACAAAATTGTTCATCCTCTCCAGGGAATTCATTACACTTTCCAGAGGAAGACCTCCTCCAGTCTCTTCTTCTCTATAAAGGGCAGCATCTGATTCAGAGGACACATAGTTAGATGATGCTGGGAGAAAAATACCTGGCTTATTTTCCTTCTCCTTCTTTTCCCCCTAATTCCCACAAGTATTGAAATTGCAATGGTAATTAGAAAGATGCTGTGATGAAAATAAGGAGGCAGTCCATAATTTTAGCAGGTTTTTCAAAGGTGAGTTTCATCCAGGAATGGGATAGGACTCTATGGGGACAGTGCAATAATTTAATTTTGTTAGGCGATTAGGGCATGTGCTCATTTCTTTTATATATAAGAGCAAGGACATATCTGCAACATGAAGAGCATTTGGGTTGGGAGATAAGAGCCATACATTATGCACCAGTGCAAACACAGTGTATACATCTCAGCTTATACTGCACTATGTATTTCTTAATTTATTTTTTTTAAATCCAATAAAGCTCAACAAAACACAACCCCCGTCAACATTTACATTAAAACCAGAGGATTTGGTAGTTTCCACATTAATCTGCCCCCAGAACCCCTAAGCAAAATAAGACCGATTTCTTTTGGTATTGTCTCTTACACTTAGTTTCTTAATGCCTAAAAGTATTTGAGCTCTCACAGAATAGTCACTTTCAGTAGCTTTCACTCTCCTTCAAGTCACCAAGACTAGTATTCCTAAACTGGCAGCAACAAGCCAATAGGTTGAAAAGTTAAAGACAAGACAGATGTATGCAGTTCTATCTCAATAATCTGAGAAACTGACCTTAAAAAGAAAGGAGTTTGAAGAAAGAGCTGGGCCTAAAAAATTTGATTTTGAAAAACAAAGATCAAGCAACCAAAATGCATCAAGACTGTCAGAGAGAAAAAAGAATGAAAAAAAACAACTGGAAAAAAGAACTGAAAAGAACTGAAAAATTGTACACTTTTCATCCACACTTTTCTAAAATGGAAATTTGTTTCATTCAAATAGCTTTATTTTTAAAACTTCCTTATTACTTGTCTTTAACAGCTAATACCATGAAAAACTAGGGAGACATGCTTTGATTCTGTTCATATAAAATTTTATGTCCTGACAAGTCTTTTTCCATTTTTCAAAAAATGCCAGTGAGCCAAAACTATCAGACTCTTCACAGAGCCTTTCATGCAGCATTTACTGTATCAGTGTCTACATGATCTTGTGGTCTGTTTAATCTGGTCTTATACCACAATGCTTATGCCTACATTGGTAAGTAGTGTCAACCAATGAAAGTAAACCTGTAGAGGAAAACATCTATGGAAGCGAGATCTATGTAACATGTATTTCATAGGTTTAGTTTCTTTGAAGTAGTTGGGTGCCCTGGGCTGGCTGTATTAGGTGTGAGCCATGTGATGCAATCTAGTTTCATCCACATACTCCTTGCAACTGCTCTGTAATGCAACACAAAGCATAGTAAATAGGAATGACTAGGCGATTTGCCTCAAAATAGTCTCTGTATTTGCACTGATGTACTAATGCAGATGTATTAGGAATCTGGAAAAAGAAGAAACCTCAGTAAGGCAGTTTCTGAAACAGCCCTCCTCAAGGGAAGTTTTGGTTGGTTTTGTTGGTTTGACAGGGACAGGTGGTAGCTTAGCATTTATTTACCTTGATTGGACATTTGGGTGGTTTGCTAATCTGTCTTTAAAGATGTAATTTATTGAATTCATTATAATTACCACTATGACATTTTTTTCACTAAAAAGGCATAAGTAATTTTGAGTAGAAACATACAGGTTTCATCTTGAATGATTTCTGCTTCCCTTTTTGTAGAATAAATATTCTATTCATCCTTTGCTGATGCTTTCTTTCTCTTTCCATTCTTGATATTTTCATTGGCAATATTTTGTTCTTGCATGGTATTTTAAAATAGAGCACATTTCTCCAAATTTAGCTTAGTAAGACATTTTTCCCCTCCCTCTCACATTTCCTACTTTTCTTAGTCTGACTACCATGATTGTTCAGAGCTTCCCAGCTGCTAGTCCTTCTAGAAGTGGCAAAACTGAATGATAAAGACTGTTTTCACAGCTTTTTTCAAGACTGTATGTTTAACTTGAGTAAAACCGTGATAAGCACAGCAGTAGGCTTTGAATGTGTAAAATATTTGAGAAACAATGATTTGCCCTTAGAGAGAAGCAATCTCAAATTACAACAGAAAAAAGAAATAAAATGTATCAGAGTAAATAATAGCAGTGTATGCAGTTTGTTTCTCATTATAAGAGTGAGACTAAAGGCAGTAGAAACTTAAGATAAACACAAACAAACTCATTTTTATTCCCATACTCCATCATTTTTAAAACCAACTCCAATAAGACTTTTTGTATAAACAAATTTTAAAGCTGCAAGGAACCTCCTCACTGAAATAATTAGATAATTGTGGAATTTGATCTTTGTAACAAAAGTTTATACTAATAAAGCAATACAGGTTCAGTACAAAACCAACATCAGCATACAGTATAACTTAGCATTGCTTGGAACATCCTCTTTTTTTAATCATTACCTGATTTCAAGGGAAGCCAGTTGATGTAATCTTTTTGGATTTCACTAAAGCTTTTTATATTGTCTCTCACAGGATCCTTCTGGACAAAATGTCCAGCACACAGCTAGATAAACACATCATGTGGTGGGTGAACAATTGGCTCATGGGTTGAGCACAGAGGGTGATAGTGAATGGGGTAACATCAGAGTGGTGACCTGTCACTAGTGGGGTTCCACAGGGCTCCATCTTAGGCCCTGTGCTCTTCAACATCTTCATAAATGACTTGGATGCAGGACTGGAAGGGATATTAAGCAAGTTTGCATATGACACAGAACTGGGAGGAGCTGTTGATTGCCTCAAAGGTAGGGAGACCCTGCAGAGAGACCTTGACAAATCAGAGGACTGGGCAATCACTAACCATATGAAGTTCAACAAGGGACAGTGCCAGATTCTGCAACTGGGATGGAGCAACCCTGGATGTATGAATAGACTGGAGAATAAGATGCTGGAAAGCAGTACCAAGGAAAGGGACCTGGGGGTCCTGGTCGATGGCAAGTTGCAGTGCCCTGGCAGCCAGGAGGGCCAACCATGTCCTGAGAGGCATCAGGCAATGCATCGCCAGCCAGTCGAGGGAGAGGATTGTCCTGCTCTGCTCTGCACTGGGGAGGTCTCACCTTGAATATTGTGGGCAGTTTTGGGCACAGCAATATAAGAAAGATATTAAGCTGTTAGAGAGTGTCCAAAGTAAGGCAATGAAGGTGGTGAAGGGCCTTGAGGGGAAGCTATATGAGGAGCAGCTGAGGTCACTTGATCTGTTCATCCTGGACAAGAGGAGACTGAGGGGAGACCTCATTGTAGTCTGCAACTTCCTTGTGAGGGGAAGAGGAGGGGCAGACACTGATCTCTTCTTTGTGGCTACCAATGGCAGAAACTAAGAGAATGGCCTGACGTTGTGTCAGAGGAGGTTTAGGTTGGATGTTAGAAAAAGGTTCTTCCCCCAGAGGGTGGTTGGGCACTGGAACAGGCTCCCCAGGGAAGTGGTCACAGCACCAAGCCTGACAGAGTACAAGAAGCATTTGGATAATACTCTCAGGCACAAGGTGTGACTCTTGGAGATGATCCCATGCAGGTGTTAAGAGTTGGACTCAATGATCCTTGTGGGTCTCTTCCAGCTCAGCATATTCTGTGATTCTGTGGTTTACTAAGATTTCTATAAAAGTCAAAGGAACAAGGAAACTTCATCATGGTAGGAAAGTGGGGAAAAAAATTAAAAACCAGATACTTTATCAAGTGACTTGGGAGAAGACAATAAAGAAAAGATACTTGACAAAGAGTGATGAACTATACACAGCAAATATTTGGAGGGAAGATCAGAAAGTCATAATATGCAATGGAAAAAGATACAAGCTATATTTGTTTTTAAAAAGAATACAGAAATTGGTAAAAATAAAAGAAAGGAAAAGAAGACCATATGCTGTGTTAAGATCTGAGGACTCCAACGGCTGTGCTCACCTAACATTGGTCTGAATCAGACCTGAAGATTCAGCAGATGATATATTCAAAGTGAAGAAAAGGAACTGTTTTGCTCTGCTTCCTATGACAAACTGAGGTTTAAAGGTAACATAAAATAAATGAGATATGCATTACCAAGAGCTTAAAGTTAACCAAAAGAAGAATTTTGGATAAGAGCTTTTTGTCAGCTGAGTAGTTAAAGAAGAACAATGCAAGATTATCAATGTTTGATAGGAGCCCAACTTCCACATCCTTTACACCATACTAACTGTGCAAGATTAGTTTACAAACTAGGTAAAGGAGATAAAACCAACTGACATCTGAAAAGTTTTCCAGACATCACAGAAATTTTTCAAACAAAACCTCTACTTGCTCAAAGCGATAAATATGGCAAGGATATGTATTGCACTCTTTTCCATGGAGCTTTTATTTCAAGTTGTTTCCTCTCTTCATATGTTTAGTCACATAGACAGACAAATACATAACAAGATAAGGTATATCAAACACTTTCATATGCACTGATTTCCACAATTTTATTTTTTTTTTGCAGTTGCTCTTGTCTTTAATATATCAAATTTTGCATTAGAAAAGGACAATATTTGTATACTGGTCATGAACCCTTGTCTGTCTAACCAAGATCAGTGGTTGAATTGTCTTGGCTGAGCTGATAGGTGTCCTATTTTCAATGAACTCACCCTTTCTATTAGGAATCAGCTTAGTTTTAAAGAAGGTGTTACGATAAATCCTCAGTGACTCTGTTTTCTTCGTGTATTAAGGACAGATGTTA
Organism: Sclerurus mexicanus; assembly: GCA_013396755.1. Classification (NCBI taxonomy): domain Eukaryota; kingdom Metazoa; phylum Chordata; class Aves; order Passeriformes; family Furnariidae; genus Sclerurus; species Sclerurus mexicanus. The sequence continues at coordinate 640,378 of VWZF01002474.1, forward strand.
TTTCTTTTCCTTCCTTACCATTCAGGGCAGTAATATTGATTCAGCACTGCCTGCCTTAATTACCTAGAAGATACCTACAAGTAAAAGTAAAGAACTTAACAGGGCTACTACAAAGTTATGATGCTAATATAAGGGGGATTCAAAGCAGAGCACAAATGGAAACACTGAAGTATGCTGTTCTCCATACTTAGGTAACCCGCAAAGTTCATTAGGTATAATTTACAAAGGTCAATGAGATTTTTTATATCTTTTTCCCATCTTGCAGTTAGAAAGAACATCCAGTTATTACTAGCCTTCTGACAAAACTACACCTTTTGGACAGAAGGTGTTCTTGGCACATAATGACTCTTGTGATTAATACAGTTTGAGTAAACTACACATTTTTATCAACCTGAATAGGTGAAGATAAAGATCTGTTCTATTTAATCAGTGCTACCTCTTTGGGTATACTTCCTGTACTCCTTCACTTCCTAGATGAACTTCAAGGAACAAGGGAAAAAAAAATTCTTATACCAAAGGACTGAAGAGAAGATCTGAAAGCCACTATAGCCAAGTCTGACATGGACTTCTGTTACTGGAACAGGGTTCCTAATGGACAGCAACTAGAAAAAGTACTCAAGAAAGACATAGAAAGGCAAGTTCTTTCTGAAAAGGAAGAATAGTGATCCAAAATAAGACCTACTCCAAACAAAATAGAACTGTACCATTTGAAATATTCCAGCATGTCAGTGACAGCCTTGGAGTTAAATACAACCTATATTTAATGTCTTACATTTATTTTTGTCACTGACTCCAATTTTATAATCAAAATCTCATTTTCTTAAATCACTGTAATAAATGTGGGGAGGGGGTGTGTTATGTTTTTAGGTTGAGTCACTCACAGGAAACTGAAAATCTTGAATGTTTTTAATTTTTTGAGAAATAATCATCCCAAATAATAAAAATCTTAAGATTTGTGAATCTCAGGACTTCAAGCTACATTCCTCAGTAAGAGAGAAACCCTCTTAAGAGTCAGCTTAGCAGCTGTTATCCAGGACTCTGATGCCTGGGTGACTCTGCTCAGACAGGGGTAATTCCATTGTAATTTCTGAGAAAATGACAGATATTAAAACACAGAAAGAGGAATGTGGCTTTATACTGAAACTTATTTACATCACTGGTAAAATAAATGCAGTAAGTGATTTACAGTGAGTACAACTTGAGAAAATAAAAGTTACTGAAACATTTTTCTCTGTTAGCAGACCTATTCAGCCAGCAGCATGCACAACGAAATTTCTCCTTCCACACTTACAGTTAAGAAATTTAAAGCCATAAACAGATGGAAGCAATCATATATCACATGTGGTCTGAGAGAACTAGAAAAATGAGCTGGTCTGCAGGATGAAAAATCTCGAGAACAACCGATTAGTTACAAGCTCAGTGTTTAAGTCCAGTTTCTCAGTTCATGAGGTTTTACTCACATTGCAGTAAAATTTACCCATTCAAGCATAATTCAAAGTGGAATCAGCCCATAGAAAGCCTATCCATAATGGGAAACTTCTGAAAGATTTGGAGATTAATCCTGACAGATATAATAAACTAAATGAACTCCCAATACTATCTTTTGAAAGATGGCAATTTTTTGGGGGAGGGCTTCAGTCTTGAAAGGTTTCTTTCCCACCTTGATATCTCTCTTTTATTTTTTATTATTTTTTGGTAGGTTCCACGTACCACTACTCACAATTCAGAAGATTTAGTCTCTGTTTCTTCACATAATTAGTTTACTAATTAAATATTTCACAACTTTCTTCCTTTATCCACTTCAAAGAAACCCTCAAGCTCTCCTACCTATCAGAAAAGTCACATAAGGTTGTTAAAGGAACCCGTGTAGGTCATCTACTTGCTCTCCAACTTGTATACTCAGGCCTCATGAATTCTGAATAGGTGGAGATCTTCATTCTCCATCAGTGGCTTGACTTTTGCAGCCTGACTAAAAGTCAGAAGCTGAGTCAGTGTAAAGATGAAGCAGAACAAGGGAACATTATGGGAACGGTAAATCTTCAGGATTAATGAATAATGAAGGGGCAGGGACAGAAGCTTGCTTTTTGCAGACTCTCCAAAGATTTATAAAATGCACTGTAGAGCATAGGGTATGGGGTCAATTACCTGATGAGCCTGACATTGTAGTTTCTTTTAGTCATTATTTTCTACCATTTACTTCATTGCTCAAACTCAGGTGGGGGAAAGAGGGGAGAAGCAAAATCTAAACATTTCAGATTGCAATTAGCACCAACAGATACTAGACTTACTTCACCTCACCATAATTTTCTACCAATCTAATACAGCTATGCTTTTGAATTACTGATTTATTCCAAGTTGCAAAATGCATATTGGTACACAGTGTGCAATATTCATACATCCTGAAGACTGGGTACTGTAAGCACCCAACAAACTCTATAGATGCCCATAGCGTATGTTGAACTATTATATTAAGATTATACCCAATAACAAATTTAGATTCCCATGCTATCAATCATGCTATGATTTAAGGCCTAGTTTGGTGTAGTACAGCTAGCTTAGTTTTACTGAAGAAAATACTGTTAAGGCACAAGAATGTACATAAGTAGGAGCTGTATAAATGACCATGAAGCTTTTAAACAGAAGCATAAACACCACACACTAACACATAGCATCTACTACCTGCTATTATTGGGGAAAAAAAGTAATTCCTTTGTACTCTTAATTCATAAATACCCTTCTTAGAAGATATCTTATGCATGTCAAAAGATGCTCTAATTTAGAGTGATTCAATGACAGAAATCAGAGATTGGCAGTGAGGTTATGAATTTTTCTGGTAATCATTTGGCAGTACAGCACAAGATGCAGCAAAGTTGATGTGACTGGGTAACATTCAGGATGAATGAAAATATACAAACTCTGAAAAGTGTTTAGTCAAAAGAATACAAAGCAAAAGTGCAATACATATAAAGTGTAATACACTTTAACACATAGTTTGCATATGTCATCTATTTAAAATGTACTTTCAAGACATTTGCACAAATCCTTCAATATTGTTCAAAATACAAGGTTAAGAATGTAATTCAGTTTAGAGAGTAAAGTACTATTAGCAGTTGAGAAGATAAAGAAGATCTAGAGAGTTCTGTGACAGCACAGTAGTCAGTGTCATGTCTGTCTTCATAGTTTATTGTATTACTGGAGCTTTTAGCGAGGAGAGAACACCAAGCCTGTAGCCTCCTATATTATTAGCAATGATTCAGTTTTAATAAAGTAGCTTCAAAGGAAAGTTTCCCCTATTATCAAGTTTTACAGCACTGAAGATATACTACAGAAGTTTCATGTCTTTCCATTATTTAACTGAAATTGTCAGTGGGCACCTTTTCCTTTGCCACTCAGGGATTAAAACAGTTATCAATGGAAATATAAAAGGACATACACAGTCAATTCCAAATTTATGTGTCTTTATAAACTTACCTCCACAATGTAGGTTTTTTATTACACAAAGACAATATATATATAGTAAATGGGTATAACATACAAATGCAGAATAAATTTCTGTATCTCTGCCTCCTGAGTCTGAGTTTATTGTTTGATAAGTTTCCTGGAAAAGGAAATAAGTTTTGATAAGGTCTGTGGCAGCAGTAGTCTGTGACACTGATTCTAAGAGAACTCTGGACGGTATCAATAGATACTGCTGTATTTTAAGGGTCATGAGAGTCTAACAAGGAGTTTATTTGACGAGAGTGAGCATGTCAGGAGACAGAAGCAGAAATAACATAAGAAGTCACAAGAATGAAAGTTGCAATTGGATAAAAATAAAACTGAGTGAACTCTTGCTAGCAGTGTTTGTTCCTGAGATTAAAGCAAGAGTTTTTCAGAAAAGATTGCTGGCTAATAAGTCTCTTTTACTTATTATAAGCTAATATTTTCTCTTGGATTTCCCTTTTAATCAATGACAATTCAAGAAACAGGAGCCGAAGACACAAATTTCAATGCAACTGCAACCTAATGAAGAAATACTTTGTCCATGCTTGCTTCCTCAATGAAGTAACCTCTGTGGCAACTCCATACACAGATTAAAGCCGGTAGTGGTACTGGATTCTGCTATTTTTTTCAGACTGTTTATAAAAATTCAGTGCGAACAATATTCACATCAAATATTTTTGCAGATAGACACACAATGGTATAGATTAACAGTTTTTTGCATGAAATTTCTATGCTGAATGAGAAAATGTCTTGATGCATTGCCATCTTTAAAGCCACCATAAAATTAAGATGCCATTTTGTAAATTTGTTCACTGTAATTGAACACCCGAGTTGCAGTGTGACCACTGATACGACTTTAGTGTTGAATAGTAGTTGCCACTAGGCATGTACAGTTGCAAGGGAAAACCCCAAAACATATAAAACAGCAAATAACCTCACACAGAGCCATTCCTCTGCCCCATCCCTCCTCAAGCACATTTATTCCATGAAGAGCATAATGTTAAATATCCACCCTTTAACTATGTCAGTGTGGTTTTGTGGTTTAATATACTATAGTATGTGAAAGGTGAAATAGAGCTATAGCAAATATTTGTCTGCATGCCCACAAAAAGTTAAATATGCCTAAATATAACTGCCTTACTAAATCATTCCAAAGCCCATCATCAAAAAACACTGGATGATGAGCTCACTCACAAGCGAACTTTTATATATACATATGTGTGTCTGTGTGTCTTCTCCTCCTCCCCCTTAGGACTAGGAAGTCCAAAAAGCTCATGTACATGCAACATCTGGACAATGCCCACACTCACTAGCACATACATCTGTGACTAATATCCAGATCATTCCATTTGTTGGACTCAAGACAATAAAAACGGTGGATGAAGTTTAAAGAATTTTTTTGAGGATTTGCGGGTGGCCAGTCAGCATGACTAAGATACAGGCACTTTCTAACTGCTTCAAACAGACTTCAGTCTGACTGGCCAGAGTCCCATGTGGTTGGTATGGAAAAAGTGGAAACCACTAAAAAATACCCCACCCTACTGGATTTTAAGCATGTCCATGCATAGCTTACTTTTGATAACCCTTCCTCTCAAAGTTATACAGCTGAAATAGTGGAATGAGAAATTACTTTGGTGGATTGCTGTCACAAGATTGTTAGCAAGTTGAAGGGAATTCAGAGAAAAAAAAGCAAAAGTTGCAAAGCAGACTGGAAATGTTAGGAGAAGGATATAGATAAGCATATTTCTTTGCCATCTGAAAAATGCATGAATAACATAGAGTTCTAAAAATATTAGCTACAAAAACTTAAGAAAGCATACCATAAGGGGACCACTGCAAAATGATTCAATTGTAGTGCAGCCTCAATAAGAGGGCATTTAGGTAATCAGGAATAACAATAAGTCTCCATTTCCAACAAACTGTAGGATAAAATAATCTTCAGTTCCGTTCTCTTGCCAAGTGCTGTGTAAAACTTCAATTGTGTTACATGTGGGAATCTGTTCTCTCTGCTGACTGAAAAAATAGAGATGTAGTATAGTCAAATGAGAGAAGATGTTACCTGTGAGGGTGGTGAGGCACTGGAACAGATTGCCCAGGGAAGTTGTGGATGCCCCATGCCTGTCAGCATTCAAGGCCATGTTGGATGTGTCATTGAGTAACCTGGTCTAGTGGAAGGTGTCCCCGTCTATGGAGAGAGCTTTGGAATTAGATGATATTTAAGGTCCCTTCTAATCCAAACCATTCTATGATTCAGTGATTGATAAGGCATCATTAATTTATTAAAGAGGATGAAGAACTCAAGGAAGACAGAATACAGGAACAGAAAGGGAGACATCTACAATATATAATTCAAAAACCTCAAAAAACCAAAATATTAGAGAACAATCCTGAATCTGATTCAGCCCACCTGTATGACGTGCCCCACTCAACAGTGTTGTAATGATGCGGTTGGCATTTGAATCTGTGATATCAGCAGAAAATTTAAACTGATTCTCCATGGGTACCGTATGACTGTCACTACATCCTACAGTAAAACCAGTGTAAACATATTTCAGCTATTTTAAATTTACATGGGGACATGAATAATCAGGTATGTACAACCCAGATTACTCTCAGTTCAGATATCACATGTACTAATATCAATTAACAGGTCTATTTGGTGTCTGAAAGTGGAGTAACACCACAGCATATGAAATTGGTAGGTTCTGATGTTTGTACATCCTCCAGCTCTCATCCAATAGTTCTTCACTCCCTATAGAGTGGATTAATCTATGTGCCAGAGTAGTCTCTGCTCTTTGGGAGTCATAATTGAACTCTTTACATGTTAGTCTACAGCCAAGACTAAACTATGAGGGATACCTGCTCTAAAAGCTTTAGACTTTGGATTACTCTGTCAAAGGCATTTATAACTTTAACTGCAGATAAATTTTCACACAGTCTAAAAACATTCAGATTCAGTAAGCTCCTTAAATGAAACAGAACAAGAATAGATCTGAGAAAGTTGTTAAAAGGATGGGGTCATAACCCAGATATAATTTATTCCCAAATCAAAACCATTGATTTGAACAAGAATGAAAATCTGGCAATAAAAACCATAAATAAAATAATAAAATAATAATAAAATCCATCCGTCTTAAGAAGATTTTGCTGCAAGACACCCTGCAGGTTTGGGTTTGGGTAGATATGACCAATTTAGGCAAAGGAAGAAAAGATGAAGACAGCTTCTGCTGACTCTGAAAAAGAAATATTGACCAAGAGCCAAGAGTTCTCTGCTATGCAAGAAGCTGTACCATATTGGACACAACTATCCACCTCCCCAGATGTGTCAGCTGGTAGCTATTTATGTTTTGATACAATAGACTTTATTGTAAGTAAATAAGAAAAATAACTACAGCAGATTCTACGTGGTAAAAGTGGTAAAAAGAGCAGCTATATTGTAGGATTTATACAGAATCGTGTTCTCCTTGTGCACTCTAAGAAGTTCTTTGCCTGAAAGTAAGCAATAGCTTCATAGCTGTTACCTGTTCTTCCCTGTTTTCCTGTCATTCCTTCCACAGCAACTCTCTGCTGTTCTCTTATTTTCTTAAACTGACCAGCATCACAGTAATAATTTACTACCACATGGTACATTCTACCTAACCTTTTGTCTTTATCATCAAGCAGATCACTTGCATCTTTTTTGTTTCATTTATTCAAACTTGAAACAATATCCTCTTTGAGCAGGGCACAAACCAACTTTATGAAGTGGCATTGTGGCATAATTCTTATAATTCGTGAAAGACGTGTCATAGACTCTCTCTAAATGGTATTTTCTCTGCATATTTTAATTGCACCCTTTCAGTGGTAATATTCTCTGCAAGTATAGAGCTACAAATCGCCTTCATGCCTGGCAAAATCACAGATCAGATCCTCCTGAAAACAATGCTAAGGCACATGGAAAGTAAGGATGTGATGGGTGTTAGTGAACATGGCTTCACTAAGGGCAAATTCTGCCTGACACATTTGGTGGCCTTCTATGACAGGGATGCAGCATTAGTGGATGAGGGAAGAGCAACTGAAAAACACCTGTAATTGTGCAAAGCATTTTACACTGCCCCACATGATATCCTTGTGTCTAAACTGCAGAGACACAGATTTGATGGATAGACCGCTCAGTGGATAAGGAATTGGCACATGGTTGCACTCAGTTGTGGTCAATGGTGCAAGGTCCAAGTGGAGAGCAGTGGTGAGTGCTGCTCCTCAGGGGTCAGTGTTGGGACTGGCACTATTTAATATCTTTGTCTGTGACATGGTGTTACCCTTCCAAGCAGGAGTAACTCTTGTTTTTATTAAATTCCTTGGAGTGAGTTAAAGTAAATGGATACTAGAGGAGCAGAGTTTACATATATATAAGGCTTATTTTACAGCAATTTGATTGTAAAGGAAAACAGATATGCAGCTGTTTTGATTGTTATTATCTATAGCAATGTGGCAATATAAAGCATAAATATATTGCAAAGGAAAACATATGCTTAGCCATTTTGGTTGTAATATGCAATGTATATCACCCAAGAAAATGTGTACGAGAAAAGAAAGAAAGGAAGGAAGGAAGGAAGGAAGGAAGGAAGGAAGGAAGGAAGGAAGGAAGGAAGGAAGAAAGGGAGGGAGGGAGGAAGAAAAAAAAAGAAAAAGAAAAAGAAAAAGAAAAAGAAAAAGAAAAAGAAAAAGAAAAAGAAAAAGAAAAAGAAAAAGAAAAAGAAAAAGAAAAAGAAAAAGAAAAAGAAAAAGAAAAAGAAAAAGAAAAAGAAAAAGAAAAAGAAAAAGAAAAGAAAAAGAAAAAGAAAGAAGGGTCAGGAGGCTTTCACAGCTGACTCTGGTAGCAATGTTTTAAGGCAATTAAAAAAGTCCAGTTCCGTACTTATGGACAGTGGGATTGAGTGCACCCTCAGCAAGTTTGAAGATACACCAAGCTGTATCAACAGTATTACTTCATGTTACCACAACTTTTTGTATTCCCAAAGCAGGAAAAACACCCCCCGCTGTGTGGATAACACTCCAACATTTTGGCAGCAGCTGAACAGTACTTGCACAGCATTGGCGTTTTCTTCCCTCCCCACTCTACCTCCCCCATCGAGCAAGAAGTGGGAGGGACAGCTGACTCATACTGGTCAAAGGGATATTCCATACCATATGACATCATGCTCAGAAATAAAAACTCAGGGAAAGAAGGAAGAAGAAGTGAGGACATTCATGGTTATGGCATGTGTCTTCCAAAGTAGCTGTTATGCCTGCTGAAGCCCTGCATTGCAAGAAGTGGCTGAACATCTGCCTGCTAATGGGAAGTAATGAATAAATTCCTTATTTTTCTTTAGTGTGTTGTTGCCTGCTGCCATCCCAAACAAGGAGGACTCACAGTACTATTGATGTTTCAGAAGTTTTAATATCTTGTTTTTTCCCCTGTTAAAAGTAGCCCAGGTTACTAAAACTTGATTGAGGAACTGATGAGTAATGTGATGACACTACAGTCTTAAAATTAAGTAACATACCTACTGCCTCAAGTGATGCCTGCACTACAAGTTTTGACATTTTGCTATGAGACTGAGTGTCCCTTCATACACTGAGAGATGTGTGCTTCTGAAGTGCTTGGGAAGATTTCATGTTGCTCTGCAATTCGGAGGTGATCTCTGTACAGATCTTCACCAGAGAACCGGGATTTTCTTATCCTGAATTTTTGCTTCTGGTCACCTCAGCAAAGTGGCACGGCAATTTTCTACCCATCTGTTTGTCTGATGGGATCAGAAAAAAGGACTCTAAAGCATGAAAAAATAGTCCTCCCAAAGCAAGTGGTCTATATGACCAGTTTCTTCTCCAATGGTAGATTAATTGCCCACAATAATGAAAAAAACAGATGTGAAATTCCCTACCACAGTTTTGGTTTACAGAGTTGATGCCAGAGAGGAGTAAGCTGTAAAAACATTGTAAACAAATACGTATTCTCAAGCAGTGTATTTACACCAAATTCAAATTATTTCTTTACCTCACTGAAAATGATGTGAAGGCTTTCACAGAAGAGATGACATAATGGGATGATAAGAGAGGAACCATGGAAGTTTCAGAGTGACTGCAGAGGCTGTAGACTGCAGTCAGATCTGACAACCTTTCATGATGTATCCCAAAGTATAGCATTACCAGAGCCCAAGTCCTGCAACAGGACAAAAAAGCATCAGATTGCTCAGAAGATACTGAACACAATATGGACGATGTGTTGTGAGGACATAACTGTAAATATATAGTAAAAAGACATAACTGCGTAGACAATGTCTAATGCACAGCCTTTAGCTCACTGCCAATTGGATCACTCTCCTGTCCCTCCACTCACCACTGTCCAGTCCTGATCTATTGAATGGCTTTTAGCAAAGCAGAGGTTGATGGTAGGAATACCTTTCAGTGCACCAGGAACAGAAGATAGAATTCCTCAAAACCAAGGGCAGAGAAAAGTAGGCCCTCATTCAGTAGTTCTTGTCAGCTTTGGGAAATAAATTTAAAATAATTCTAGTGTAATGTTTCCCCTGCTTTTTAGGGGAAATTAGAAGTAAATAAATTAATAATAGAAGATAATAAATATCTTTAAAAAATATTTCCTTGGATTTTCAGGTTGACCTCTAAGTTTCATTCAAATAGAAAAGCACTAATAGAGTAAGAAACACATTCCTCCTTTCAGTGTATAACATGTGCTAATGCTTAAGCATCTCGATTCAGCCACAGCTGCTCCCAGGACAGCTGCAGGTACATTCAGAACTGCAGCATGTCAGATGTTCCACAAAATAATGCAGCTCATGCATAAAAAGCACAGCAAAATTATGCACAGAACATTGTTTAAAATGCTCTGCTGTCTCCTGCATTATTTCCTCAAGCTCATTATGCCTATCACCTGGAGCATAAATCTATCTTCAGCATCTGTTCTTTCTTCTAAAGCAGCCCCGCATTGCCATTGACTGTTTCTTTTATATAAAATTCTTTATCAAACCTAATTGGAAACAGCATTGAAACTAACATTTACCATCTCCCCATGCTGCTTAACCTTTCTGCAACCAGAAGGAGCATTGACCCTTGCACATGAGGATGTAATCCTCTGAAAAGCAAAGGGTTCTCCCCAGTGCTGAACCAGACAAGCCCTCCTCATCACTGGGGTGCAGGGTTATCTAGATGTCCCATGAAGAAAACAAGCTTAGAATTACAGAATTTCAAGACTGCCAGTTATGAACAGAGACAGAAACATACTGTATGAGTCTTATGGAGCTAACAAAAGAAAAAGCAGAATTTGTCCCTTTATACCACCATATGCATTACAGTTACCTACTGGGATGCGTTTGGGGGATATGGTAAGAGTTATGGATATACCTCAAAAGTAAAATATGTTCAGGCACAGAGACTCTCTTCCCATTTTAGTTCTACTATTAGCCTTAGTTATGGCAGTGTTGCAGAGAAAACAAAGTGTGTTTTTGTTGATTTAGTTTAAAACAAATAAAAACAAAATAAGAGGATATATTTTATAAAAAAAAAATAATCTTAGGTCAATGCTTGGAAAATGAGTGATTCACAGGCTGCACTGCAGGTCACAGGGGAAGCATAAAGCCTTTCATTTCCAGGCATCATTGGTTTGCTTTTATTTGTGCTCCATGATTATATACCTAAATCTTTAAAAGCTTTGGATTTTGATCAGCTGAAGCATAAACATGCCTTTAAAGCAGGTATTTCATGGTAGAAATAGAATACACTTTCTGTACAAAACATACTTGCATCTTCATAAATTAAATAACCCAAACCTTTTAATTCCTTATCTGCTTTAATGGTGTGACTGCATATCAGCATTGTTTCATTTGACTATGACATACATAGAAATTCGACCTAAGTTTATAATTTCAAACAGATGTTTTGGGGCTACATATTATATAATCTATAATAAATAACTTATTTGCTAAAGAAAATAGAGAAATATATAAAAATCAAATTCACTGTCATCTGAATATGAAGTGCCTTAAAAGCAACTCATAGAAACCAACAGGCTTTACAAAGTCAACATTAGATGTATTCCTAAACCACAAGTGTGGATAAGTCTATGACAATATCCTCCAGCAATTTATAATTTCCCTCAGCTCATGTATTACATCAGCTCCAAGATATTCCTATACACATTTAGAGTTTAACTAATGACCAGAAAACTTTATTCACATTCTCCAAATGGCATATTTTTGCTCAAATCCCAAATGTCAGATATTTTGAATTACAATTTTTTTCCAGTCAAAGCAAATATATTAAAAGGAGAGCTACCGTGGATCCATTTTCCCACAATACCTTCAGCTCAGACTCCTTCCTTTGTGATGGGAATTTGAACTTTTAAGTTACATGGGTTGAGATTAAACCTTCAGTAATGTCCCTGATTAATAGAATGACCAGTCATGTAACTTAGGAAAAAAATGTAAGTACTGAGGGGTGTTAAAATCTATAATGGTTGTAAATATTTAATATTCTTCTGCCTGAAATGATACAAAGAATGGAACATAACACCAATATCCAACTCCTTACTTTATTGCTCTAATCATTAGACTATTTTATAAGAAAAATAACTATACCATCACCAGATATACCTTAAACATATCTTTGACAGCTCCTCCTGAATGCATTCCTTTCACAAATGTTTAAATATCCCTTTCTCTACATAATTAATAGCTGCAGGTTATGTATTTTTGTGTCTCTGCTTGTACATATATATCTATATATTTTCCTATGTACAGCCATATCACTTATCTAAATTTGGATAAATATTTAGTCAAATTATTCTTCTAAATAACTGCTTTCACATGTTCACATGGCTAGCTTGCTCTTAAGTTGATATACAGTGGATACCTGATGCAACAACTCCAGTGGTAATCATGATCCCTTTTAGTTGAATACTCAAAGAGGTAACTTTTAAATCACAGCAATGTATTTATCTTAATTGAACACAGCAATGTATTTATCTTAAACTGTCCCTTGACTGATTGTACCCAGATTTTCATCATGTTCACAGAATGCAACTGTCCCCCTTTCCGCAGCAGACTTGCATCATATTCATAGGAGCATTAGTCCCATGCTTGTTTCCTTGTCTTTTCATGATTATTATACTGAAGTCTCAGAATAAACATGCATCAAAACACCCTCAACACAGTTTTCAGGGGTTCTTTCCAGAGAGAAAACCTGATCCAATGCCCTTGAAAAAGCTTGTATTCCCTCAAAGTGTTTTTCCCTCTGTCCCTTTACCCAATCCAAATATCCTTCCTAAAAATCAAAGTTTTAAAATTTTCTTTTTGTCATGAAAATAATTTCATGTGTATTATCAAAACTATGAATGCCCTTTAGCAAATAATAGCATAGAACAACTAATAGATTTGTTTTAGTGATCTACATTTATCAGTTAGAGCATCATAGAATCACTTAGGTTGGAAAGAATACTTAAGATCACTGAGTCCAATCATCAGCCCAGCACTGCCAAGCCCACCACCAAATCATGTCCCCTAAGTGCCACACTGACATGGCTTTTGAATATATTCAGGGATAGTGACTTCACCACTTCCTTGACCAGCCTGTTCAATGCTTGCAGCACTCTCTGTAAAGAATTTTTTTCTAATAAGCAATCTAAACCTCTTCTGGCACAACTTGAGGCCATTTCCTATGTCCTATTGCTTGTGGCCGGGGGGAAGTGACTGACTGTGACCTCGCTACAACCTCCTTTCACGTAATTGTAAGAGAGATAAGGTCTCCCCTCAGTCTCTTTTTCTCCACCATAAATGACTTGTTCCCTCAATCACTCCTCACAGGACTTGTGTTCCAGACCCTTAACCAGTTCTGCTGCCCTTCTCTGGACTTGCTTCAGCACCTCAATGTCTTTCTTGCAGTGAGGGGTCCAGAACTAGACACAGTTGCAGCCTCACAGTGCTGAGAACATGGGGCTAATCACTGCCACGTTATTTCTGACACAAGCCAGGATGCCATTGGCCTTCTTGGCCACCTGGGCACACTGCTGGCTCGTGTGCAGTGGCTGTCAACCATCACTCACAGGTCCTTTTCCACTGTGCAGCTTTCCAGCCACTCTTCCCCCAACCTGGAGCTCTGCACGGGATTGCTGTGACCCGAGTTCAGGACCTGGCTCTTGGCCTTGTTGAACCTCTTACCATTGGCCTTGGCCCATGGATGGAGTCTGTCCAGATTCCTCTGGAGAACCTTCCTGCCCTCCAGCAGAGTGACACTCCCACCCAGCTTGGTGTCATCTGCAAACTGATCAGGAGTTTCACCTGGACGAAATCCCTTCATTCATATTGTTGACAAAGATATTAAACAAGACTGGCACGAACATTGAGCCCTGGGGAACACCACTGTTGACTGGCTGCCAGCTGGATGTAACTCCATTTACCACCACTCCCTGGGCCTGGCCATCCACCCAGTTTTCTACCCAGTGAACTTCTTATAGAAGCATCAATAGAATGGGCGGCCCCTTCTGCCCAACTGACTATAGAAAGAAGTACAAACCTTTTACAGTTTGTAGCCTGAGTCCCCTTCTAGTAGGAAAGATTCTCTATTGTATACTTAGAGGGGTTTTCCCCAACTTTCCAAATCAAGAGTCTAGAAATTTAGTTTCATTCTTAACATATAAAGAAACAGCTGGCTATACAGACAGGGAAAAAAAGCAAACAAACAGCACAGCCCTAGTATCTGTAAAGCTATCTCATTTTAAATAGTATTTTTCACATTTCTTCCGTGTGTGAACCACTTAGGTTAAAAACACTTTTTGCACAACAGTTTTTGCCTGTTACCTAGTTGAAACCTGCTATAACACTTTTTACACTTGATAAATAATGCATAGCAAAGCAAGCTTATGGTGGGTGAATATTAATGGCAGGAATTAGAGCACAGAAACTAATCTATAGTCAGAGAACACTCAAGCACAGAGTACTAAGTGACATAAGTAGGCTAATTGGATTCTTCTTACAGGAACTGCTTTTCTGCAAACAGATTCACCTGACAGAGATTTACTTGATGACTCTTGGGATAAGAAAGGATGAAAATGCTTCTCTTTTTGTGTCAAAGTAACAGATCTGTGTCTTGACATGAAGGAAAAAAGAAAACAAACAAACAAACAACAACAAAACTCACAATACAAAAAAAAAAAAGGGTGCACCTAGTACCTTAATGGCATATTATTTCTCTTCCTCATTTATTTCAGGAATCAAAATAGTTCTTCTTACTCTTTTCACAGTCCTTCCCCCATCCTTGACAAAGACCACTCAGATCATTAGAATAAGACAGCATTAAAGAAATTAGCTATAGAAGTTCTGCCAAGCTGTTTTGCCATACAGTATCTTGATCAATGTCTGCACATACTCTAGATGGCATAGTTTAAAAATTATATAGCTGCCCTCCTACTCATGAAGCGTGGAATGAGCTTATGACTTTTGAATTTTTTGGGGTTTATGAATTTATTTTAAAAAAAGTTGATAGCCATATGCTTTGCTCAGCCCAATGAAGTAGCAAAGTGTAGATCAGTACTAGTCAGTAGCCTAATTTAAAAATACTCATCACAGTTTGTGTGTCTCTCTGGCCAGTGAGTGGTAACCTGGGTAGAGCAGTCAAATACCACACAGAATGTGAGGAGCAGCAAGAGCTGGCAGTCTTCCCAGAGCATTTCATAATTAAAGGTGGGAAACACCTTCTTCACTTTTGATAACAATCTGTCCAAAGGCCCACCTGCTCAGCCTGCTCAAAATCCAGAACCAAGGTGAGTCAGTTGAAAACTTTGAGGGAAAATATGAGAAATGACATAAGGAACTGCCAGGAGTAAGCCCATATTGTGCTACAGGTCTATCAAACTTAGAAGTCATTAGAAGTCATGTTTGATGGAACTCAACATGACTAACAACTGCATGAAATCCAATATGGAATCCAGATAATTATAGCATCATATTTAATATCTTCAGACCATCTTAATCTTATACATAGCTATGTTCTCAATAGCATTCAAGGCTGTTCTGTTGTCAACAGCTATTACAGAGGGAACGGAGAGTGTGTATACCATGTTTGCATTACTGGTATTTGTGGAGGCTTCCCTTTTAAAAGCTCAAATTAAAATAGAAAAGCAGTTGAGGCACAGAGCCACTTCAGACTAAATTTATGAACAAAGCAGCTGTGCTGGCAAGTGTGTTAATTTGTGGAAAATCTCTGGATAAAGGAGTTCTAGATTCAGTTACCTACACCTAGGCTTCTACTACTCTTTTGGATGCCAAAAGGTCTCCTAAACTCTCCAGAAAATGACTTCTGGTCAGGGAGGTACTTTACTGTTATAAAGTCAAGGCACAAACTCAGAGTACCACAGAACTGTCTGAAAAAATATTACTCTATGCTATACCAGTTTCTAGAAAGATACATAATTACAGTTTTGTGGTTTTTGTTGATTCAATAGAGTACTCAGTTAAGTGAATATAAGGCCAAATAAAGCTGGAGAACTTTCAGTAGCATTAGTGGAGTCTAAATAGAATTAACACCACAAATAAATTATCCAGACCACTTCTCTAAAACTGATTGCTACAACTGTTAGAAGTCTCTTGATGGGGCTTTATTACAGGGAAGTAATAAGTCAAGTTAATAAAACCAGGGTAAAACTACAAGTACATTAAATGAATTATTACATAGATAATTAATAGCTACCTCTTTGGTTCTTATGCATCAATACAGATTTGATATATTGTCTAGCCATTGTTTCAAAACCACATCTTACTTAAGTGGTACATGAACAGTTTTGCATTTCAAAGATATATGCATTTCAAAAGACTCAATAATGAGTCTCACCTTGTATAAATACATGACAGAGTTTTCATATTTATAACAGAAGTTAATTCCAGAATTTTCTAAGGATATATATACATACCCATATCTGAATTTAGAGCGTCATACTTTGGTATGCTCGTGTTTACATTTTGGAAACAAACTAGAAATCTGTTTGTATCTTTATAGGTACTTTAAATAACACACTATTTGTTCTGCATCTGATACACTGATTTCTGCATCCACAACCATACGTTAACCTTGGGATGCAAGTATCTCATTACTTTACAGATTATTATTAAGAAAACAAGACTGAAATCTTGTAAACTTGTCCATTCATGTACGTGCTACCTCAAGTAGCACATAGAGACTCTTGATACCTACATGTGTATTTGTACTATATCAATGGTTTTGTCACACAAGAAGTTTGCTTAAAACATAAACATTTCATTATCATGATTTCAAACCAGTCACTATGAAGTTAGCTTATGCCAGAACAAAGATAGTAGAATGGAGGAAGGTGCCTGCTGTATAGACAGTAGTTGCTGAAGGAGGAAATTTGGTCAAGTGCCATTTGTTTTCTTTCTGCTGCTGCCTCCTTCCCTGTTATGGTCTATGTGTATTCAACCACAGGATCATCTCACCTCTATTTTACTGAAAATTTCTGCTTCAAAAGAGAATTCCCCAAAATATTCCTTAGCTTTATACTACTATCCCATGCTCTTCTACATAACTACTAGTCTTTTGGGGTTATGGGTTGGTTTCCATTGTAAGAACAGCTATTGTCTTTCAATGGTTGTCTCTTTCAGATTCCTAGGAGACAAGTAAGTATGGGAAAAAATACCCCAGAATGAGACAAGTGACAGTAGATGTAGCTTGTGCGCATCTATTTGTCATAAGCTGGAGATTTCCAGACCAATGGAATTAACAAGTAATTTTGTCTCTACTATTAACAATTGCATTATTTTCTCCCTAAAGATGAATCAAGTGAAAGAGAGAAAAAAAGATGGGAAACAACAAGGTGGAGCAATGAGTTAGTCCAAAAAGGTTTCTTCGTACCATGCATGTTAATTTCTGTACATTTCATTCCTGTGAAAGAATCATATAATAATTTTGTAAACAAATATTGAACTCAGAATATTCAGCATAACAAATGTTTTTGTTTTTTTCTGGTGGTCTGCAATAAGTATTTATAGGGCCAAGTATCAGCATGAGAAGTCCCCCTGTCATTCAGAGGTGCACTTATCAGACCCAGTAACTTAACAGCCTTATTAGCTACCAGCTACTAGACAAGTTGGTATAAGCAGATATAGGTGAGTTATTAAGGAGATATGGCCAGTATACTCTATGATGACTGCTTGCCCTCAAGGCTCTGAACAAGATCATCAGTAAAATCTACGTTTCTGTAAATATTTTTCCCACTTTTCACCAGACATCAGTAGAGACAGAAGTGGAGACAAAAATTATCACTCTGTTATGCTCCAAGACATGTTTGTGTGGCAATTTTACCACAGTCAGCATGGACTTACTTGAGAAGCCCAGCAAGAAGGAATTTTAAGAACTCAAAGCTGCTTCTCTGATGAAAAAGTGGTTGAGGTGCTTAGGAAGATATGTGCTTAGGAACACACAACAGTGTGTTGACATTTCTGCTATTCTCCTCTTACCTCCTGACAACATAGCTGAAGCAGCCTTTTCCTGTACTATGGATTTAAAGACAAAACAAAAATACACATTAAAAACAAACAAACAAAAACCAATCAAACAAATGCACACATATACATACACACAGAGAAAACCCCTCTCTCCATTCTCCCCTTCAAACTGCACTCTGTAGTGCTGTTTTTTTATCATTGCTACTTAGTGTTAAAAATGCAAAAGAACGGATTGCACGTGGTAATTTATCATAAAGTCACTTTTGTCAATGTTACTTTTATCCTACTATAAAACTTGTGTAGTAGGGGCAGGATAACAGTTCACTGTCAAGTAAACACAAGTAGTAACACAGGTTTTTCCTTGCCAGGCACGGAAGGGTGAAATGATTTCTCCCTCCATCTCTCCCTACACAATATGTTTGCTTTTTGCATACCTCCTAAGTTCCAAAGGTATGGAACTTATCTTCTCACTATACAGGAGATTGCACTTTGGTCAGAGTGAGGGTTACATGATGATGTAAGGGTTCCTTTTCTTTGTACTTTACAAATTACAAAAACATGAATTATAAGCATGATATAGAATAAGGCCTGCTAAGGCTAGCAGGCAGTCTTATTAGTGTTGAATACATCCAAATTGTATATAAACCAAGAAACTACTTGCTCTGGATAGCTCTCTTAATATCAGGTACCAGTGGGGAACGCTGTTCATATTGCTGCATTGCACAGTACCTCCCTGAAACCAAGTAGCTGAAAGTAAATAAGTCCCTGCTCAAGAGCCCGGGAAGGTAAGAGCCAGATGCTGCAATAGTAGAATCAAGTTGTTAGTCTCAAATTTGTTCGCCCCCAAAACATGTGTTTTGGTTAATCCAGAAGAGGTCCTAGGTCTGAAGGGTGAGACTACAGCTGCCAAGCTGTCACGTGGCTGTAATTTTTGTGCCACGTGGCTGTCACTGAGACATCCTCTCCCTCTCTGATATCTCCACATTAAAGTTGTATCCCAGAATTCAGACACATCTTCACACCTGTCATGACATCATCTATGTCTTCCGTTCATCAACCACCCCTGAGGTAAAAGACAGGGCGATGCTGTTACATCATGCCAAACTACCATCCAGCTTGTCATAACATAGACAGGTGGATGGACCACTTGCAGCAGGCAGATCCTTGTTATCTGTCACTGTTTCAATTTTACATTTCACTGTGTCTTGATTTAAATGTGAGTTAATGACTCCATTTATGCTTCTGCAGCTGAACCACGTTTTTTCTGAAACTTTGTTTCCTTCATTTTCACAGTAATGAGGTGGTCTTAAAATTGAGACATTTAGGATGGCTGCTGTTGGATGAGGAATGAGAAGACATAGAGTCATAAAATAGTTTGGGTTGGAAAAGGCATTAAAAAATCAACTAGTCCAACCACTTTGCAGTGAGTATGGACATCTTCAACCAGATTGGATTGCACAGAGGCAGAACGAACTAACAGATATGGGCTTTCACTGAGTACAAGTGTGCAGAGTTAGCAGTCGGGAAAAAAAAGTTAATTCTGATCACTGTGTTCCCAAAAGATGGAGCAGTTGTAGGAAGCGCAGGAAAAGCAGCTGGCTTTCCTAATTGTTTTTGGAGACCTGGATGATCACTTAAACATTAATTCTTATTACATTTGTGATGCCTTAATTCTAGTAAGGAAACTTAGTAGGATTTGGACTAGGACTCTAGTAAGGGTCTAGATCTCATTAGTCTTCTTGATCTATCTGTCAATGAAGTAAGTTATGGTGTATGTAGCTGGCTATGCAAGCAAAAATCTACTTCAACAAAATGAAAATGTGTTATATTTCCCCATACAGTAATGTGGAGAGCAAATATTATCTAAAACATGGAATATATTTCATAATTTGACATATTTCCCAGTACTCACAGAATCTTTTAGAATCTGAGAGTATAGGAAAAGTTTCAGTGCAGATTAAAATGATTTTTAGTCACTTATAGTTACAAGTAGGTGCTCTATATATCACATTGACAACTTAAATCTCTAAAGTATAAAAGCTGAAGAAGACCTTTGCCCTTCCTAAAAGCAACTTGCTGGATAAAACTGGAGAATTTCAATTAAGGATGAATGTGCAATTACTTTAAGGAAGAATAAAACCAAGCTTTCCATTAGGAATATGTGAGCAGCATTTAAAAAAGAAATACTGTCAATACTGTCTCTTCATTCAATTAACTCCTAACCTTCAAGACCATAGATCATTTAATTTGTCACCACATCGATTAGGCAGCTCTACATTTTGAGAGCACTTCTATGCCATTAGGTTATTAGATCCAGCTAATTTCTTTCCCTAGAATTACATGAATACATTTGACACATTAATCAGCTAATGAAGTTAGAAGATTCATATCAAAGCCTTTCTGTAACTGTTAAGAACCACCATTACCAAAACACTGATTCAGAGACAAAATATATATACTTTTTAAAGATACAATATGAAACAACCAGTATTTTGTAACTAAAATTGCCATTTCTTTGCTGCTATGAAGCTGCAAGAGACAAGGATATGACATTAAGCAACCAAAAAATCCTAAATATTATCTCTCAAAATCATTAGTAATTTAAACTCTTAAAGACAAAAGCTTTCCCTAATTGTATTAAAATATATTTGAACTATATTTCCTCTCCAAACGGTAAAGCAATCTCCACATCCACTGCTTGGCTGAATATGAATGCACTAATGCTAACAGGGTATTTTTACAGAGCCAGATTCAGAGGATTTAAAAAAAAAATCACTTTTTTTCATATAAATTGAGCTGATACTGTAATACGTAAAGGCATTTTATTTACAGCCAATAAATAGAAATGTTTCCTTCTTTTTTCATGAGGTGTATAAAAGAAAGCATTCTCCTACCTTAGTCAAAGATGCTTGCTGCTGACTGACTGGAACAATTTTACTTGCATCCTAGTAAACTCTTGAGCAGTAATCCTGTTATGTGTCTACAGCAGTTTCATGGGGGTGGGACTTCTGTGTAATAATGAATTCACCAGGGAATCTTCCCTTTCAAAGAATGCTGCTGCAGACCAGGAAGCCACTCTATATTTACTGTCACAAGCTCTTGGATGATTAGTTTAAGACACAGGGAGTAAGTACATGTACGTTCATACAGTGACACAGACTCAAATATTATCTATATGCTAAAGCTTTGACAGGCTGAAAACTGCACTATGCTTTACAAGGAAAGTAATGTATACATGTGTACATATATACATTTTATATATGTCAAAAAGGAGAATCACAAAAGGTAAGTATGAAGAAATTATCTATTTAGTCTATAGGGGCGTGGCAAAATAGCATGTTTGGGTCTAGTGCGATTCTAACCATTTAATCTGAGAAGCAGAAACTCACTCAGAAGTCAGTCATGCCAACCCTTATTTAAGGGCATCTTAATCCTAAATGATAAGGTCCATAAAAAATATACATATTCACCCCACTCCTATCTCTAATTTCCCCTATAGAGTGGCAGCACAGATCTAATGAAGAAGCTATGTAATACGTTAACCCAATAACATCAAAAATAGCTTCCTGCGAGCTCTCCGACAAAGAGCAGTGATATTTATAGTGATTATTATTAAGATATATGAGCGAAAAAGCCTTGGAGAGTATGTGTGGTCACTTGAAATAGTAGACAACAAATATAAGAGCAAATTGATGCTTTGGATGAAAGAGAGATATATCTGGCAAGGTTATGGCAGTGAATATGACAAAGGGTAAAGTGTCCTAGTATTCAACCAACTACAGTTGAGCTGTACAAAGAATGGTCTTATGACCCCATTACTGAACTAAGTGAGCATATCAGCATTTATTAAATCATTCATAACTTCCCTTATCTCATTTACAGATAAAAACCTAAACAAAGCAAAATTTATGCCTACATCTAAACCAAATGCAAAGCTACCAAGTTAAAAATAGGGCCCAAATTAAAAGCACCTATCCCAAGCCTTAGCTAATATCTAAACTTATAAAACTTCTAAACAAATCAACAGAATAAATAAAAATAAAATTCCCTACACACCTCTAGATTCACTTCTGTACATATTCATGGGTGTTCAATTGCATGAGAAGGGTGGAAATTTTGATGCCTAGTATTTTCAAAATGACAGTGGGCCAAAAAAAATAGATGTTCCTTTTCTTAAATCACAGAACAGGTAAAGCTGGAAGGGACCATGGTAGGTCATCTGGTCCCACATCCCTCCTCAGGATGGGTCATCCTAGAGCACATTGCACAGGACTGTGTCCAGATGGTTCTCGAATATCTCCAGTGAGGGAGACTCCACAACTTCTCTGGGAAATCTTTTCCAGTGTGTGGTCACCTGCACAGTAAAGAAGTTCTTCCTCATATTCAGGTGGAACTTTCTGTGCATCAGGTTCTGCCTTGTGTCCTATTGCTTGGTACCACCAAGAAGAACCCCACTCCATCCTCTTTGCACTCTCCCTTCAGACACTTGTACATATTGATGAGGTCCTCTCCCAGTCATCTCTTCTGGAAGCTGAACAGGCCCAGCTCCTGCAGTCTCTCCTCATAAGAGGGTTGCTCCAGTACCTTATTCATCTTTGTTGCCCTCCACTGGACCATCTCCAAGAGTTCCATGTCTCTCTTGTCTGGAGGGGCCCAGAACTGGTCAGAGCACTCCAGGTGAGGCCTTGACAGGACTGAGTAGAGAGGGGCAGGATCAACTCCTTTGATCTGCTGGCAGTGTTCTTCCTAATGCACCCCGGGATACCATTGGCCATCTTGGCCACGGGGACACACTGCTGGCTCATTGACAGCTTGTCATCCTCCAGGACCCCCAGATCCTTCTCCACAGAGCTGCTTTCCAGCAGGTCAGCCCCCAGCCTGTACCAGTGCCCAGTGTTATTCCTCCCCAGGTGCAGGACCCTGCATTCGCCTTTGTTGACTTTCAGAGTCAACTTGACTTCTCTGCCCATCTCTCCAACCTGTTGAGGTCTTTCTGAAGGGCTGCACAGCCCTCTGGGGTCTTGGCCAGTCCTCCCATCTTTGCGTCATCAGCAAACTTGGATGAAGCAGTATGGTGTCTTCTGAGCGAGTCACTGATAAAGAAGGTAAAAAAATTCTGGGCCCAGTATTGAACCTTGGGGGACACCACTAGTGACAGGCCTGCCACTAGACCCTGTGGCACTGGTAATGACTCCCTGGGATCTGCTGTTCAACCAGTTCTCAATCCACCTCACTGTCCACTCACCCAGTCCACACTTCCTGAGTTTGGCTATGAGGGATAGTGTCAAAAGCCTTGCTGAAGTCAAGGCAGTCCACTGCTCTCCCCTCATCCATACAGGTGGAGTTATTTCATTGTAGAAGGCAATCAGGTTGGTCAAGAATGATTTACCTTTAGTAAATCATGCTTTAGAAATCCTTCCAGTGACTCCATTTGCCTGTCACTTTTACAGCTATCTTGTTAGCTAACTCACTACACGTACAAACAAGTGTATCTTTCTTCTGAATAAATTCCAGCATTCATTCAGTGTGTGAAAGACCAATTCAACTCCCTTCCCTTCAAATACAACCTGCATTTCCCAACTCCATGCAAGTGCCCTAACCCGCAAGTCACAAAGTCCTCTGTGTGCTTACCACACCTTCTTTAGAAAGTGTCCCAGCAGGGATACCACACTCAAGAATCTGAATTAGTTAAAAGACAAACCAAATGAATAAACATCATCCTAGAATGTTCAAATGTGAACATTACCTGAATACCAGGCAACAAACTTATCTAAAGTAGAATTCTGAGGATTTTATTTCAAGGGAAATGAAAAGAATTTACAATTGCTCAACTCAAAGGGCAGAAGGTGAAGGAAGAACAGCGAGGGAAGAGAATGATAATATTTAGCAATGTCAAAAGCAAGAGCAGAGATGTTTCCCATCTTTACAGCAGATAACACAACAAGCAACAAGTTAAGTTGCAGGAAAAAAGGTTTTTCAGTGCCTAACATGGATCTACCCGTAAAGAGGGGAGACTCCTTGGTTTTTCAATTTGCCTGAGAGCCTTCAAGAACAAGTGAAAAAAGTATCATCAATATTCTGAGGAATGTCCATTTTTCATTGGCTGAGTGAGGTGACCTGTATGTGTCTACACAAGTTTTTCTGTTCAAGCTCTGCATATTGAGCAGGCAGAAGTGAAGCATGTTGCTGTCATAAATAATTTTATCCAGAGCACAAGTATACATATTTTTACTTTGTAAAAATATTGAAAATAATTATTTTGATAGGAATTATTTATGTCAGTAGGTGTGAATACCATCCTGCTAATAAGAAGCTTAAAAGTACTATGACAGTAATTTATCATTTCAATTTTGAACATATGCTTGATTCATTAATTGAAAAGCTTTAACCTTCACTTTAGAAAAAACTAAAATAATATAGGCTATTTTTCTAAAATAAACTTGTTCATTTCTCCATTTGATACAAAAATTAGGAGCATTTAAAACTGCTTTTTGTAGCTGCAAGAACAAAACCAATGCGTCATGTGTACCAGCCTTCTCCAAGTACTATGATTCTATTTTTTCTATGAAGTAATTACACCCTGGTAGATCTTAGAACTTAATTATACTGACCTAACAGACTGATTTTACCTAAGACCTTCTTTTATTGATCTAATATACAGTTGAAAGGCTGTTTCACCTTCTGGCTTGTGCATTGCTAGTATTAAATTACTGCTTAACTCGTTTTCATGTACTTT
The DNA here is from genome assembly GCA_013396755.1 of Sclerurus mexicanus. Taxonomy (NCBI): domain Eukaryota; kingdom Metazoa; phylum Chordata; class Aves; order Passeriformes; family Furnariidae; genus Sclerurus; species Sclerurus mexicanus. The sequence continues at coordinate 665,083 of VWZF01002474.1, forward strand.
AAAGATTACTTCATGGTAAAGTGATGCCAGACAGCAAAGGTATTGTCTTTTAAGTAAATAAATTGCATGCAGCCCCCTTTGCTACTGCTAAAAAGCCAAACTTGTAGTTACACTTCTATTTAATAGTTGTTGCTAGTCAGTAATGGGTAAAATTCCTCTATACAGCTGTTCTTTAATCACTTAAATTGTAATGTTTTGTAAGGAGAAGTGTCCTTTGATAAAGGAAATTAAATTCCATAAAATGCCACCTTTCTGCAAAAAGTGATTTGATTTACTGGTATTGTATTGGAGAACTTTGCCTGGTGTTTAGCAATACCTGCGTATCATCAAACCGATTAATGTTTCAGGGAAAAACACCAAGCACTTTGGATATTGGAAAGTACATTTCATCTGAAAGACTCCAACTGTTAGAAACAAATCTGAGTAGAATCATGGCTCAACAGCAGAATAGTAAACACAAGTAAGTGTTTCCTATTCTTTTCCCCCTTCAATCAGAGGAGCTCAGTTTGCATCTCTAGAAAACACAAAATCTCTGATAATTTTTATTACTTTTCTGTGCTAAGGTATAGATCATGTGGACAACTCATATTGAGCTCACATGTATTCTCTATTTCAGTAAAATATTGATAATATGTGATCTATCACTTTTTTCTCTGGTGATAGCTTCTGTGTGTAGTCAGTTCTTCTAATCATTAGGAAAACAGCAGAGCTCTCATTACCTCTCCCAGGTAAAAAGTACCGCCACTATTATTTATCAGGAGAATTCTTCAGATTTCTTTGTAACAAGGGCTGTCAAAAGAGAACCCGGGGCACCCCTCTGTAGAGTCATCTTGGTGTATCTAACTAAAGAGATTGCAGAACTGTACTTAAAAGTATCTTTGTGAAAGCCTATTAAAAAATGCCATCCTGTACCATAATATAAATACCTTGAAAAAATATTTTTATCGAACAGGTTTGGCTATACAGCTTAAATAATAACATATGGAGAGGCTAGGCCAATACATAAACATACTTTCCATAAAAACAATAATTTCAGAAGATCATATAATTGTAGTAAATAAGATAATGAAAAAAATACAAGATGGACCTATAGTAGACTGCAATATGTTGAAGAGTATTAGAGTGGGAAAAGGTAAATAAATACCTCTGTGTATATTTGTGCCATTAAGGTGTTACAGTCTTTTGAATTTATTTTTTTAACTATATTTTTCTGCTGTAATTAAATAAATGACTGCAGTGAGAAAATGTTTTGCAAACTGTTGCAGAGAAGACTAGCAAAAACTTATGCATTTTCCAGTGGACTTACACTACTGACTTGGTGTGTGATTATTAATTAATGCCAGCCTAAGGTTCTTAGAAACTTCAAGGAAAAGACATGTTTCTCTTTCTACAGTTTTTCCGGAGATGCATCACCATGCTAATATACTGCTTACCACATTGAAAAAACTGCTTTCCAAACTTTGACTAAGCACACGGCTTTTAAGCCTAAGTATTATAATGTTTATGTCAATGCAATTCTTAATGCGCTCCTGTTGCTAGGATGTTTGTTTACAGCTTGGGGATGAAGTAATTACCAGACATTTTTTTCTGAGGATCCACTGTTTTGTTCATTGATTAAATGAATTACGTTTAACCTCCCTTGCCCTTTATGCGTGGGCAGCGCTTCCTCTCTTTGGATCATATCTGATATTTCAATGGCAGCTTCAATTCGTACCAGCACCAAGGATATTGTGCTAGCACCCTATTTATAGTGCGAGCAAAAGTAATTATATCTCCTCTCTTCTGAAAACCAGGCATTGAAATGGAAGCAACCCAATATACTCTAATGACACTTCTTTCTACAAAAGAACTTATTCTCCTATGTTATTACAGGAAATTGAAACCACCTTTCCCTTTAATTAGAAGGTTTAATATGGTTTGCCAGTTATTAAAATGAAAAGAACAGCTTTACTTCTTTTAAGCATCATTTGCCTTGGAAATTTTCCTTTCTTATCAAGAGGAAGACATATTAGGTTTCAGACTGGTAGAGAAATTAGGAAAACACTACTATATCTGAAGTACCACTGGGTAATAATGAAATAGATAGAATATGAAAGAGGGAAAATACCTTCACTTATTTATTCAGAACTCTCAGTTTGCCTGGTTATCTATGTTATTTGCACAAAGATCACATTTAGTTATAGCAGATGTGTTTCCTTTTATTATATAACTTAACATTTCAACATGAGAACTGCGTCACTTCTCATGGCATTATGGAGGAAAATCATGATGCTCAAAATGCTGCCACAGTAACTAAGTGAGGAAAGGATCCTCACTACATAATTCTGCACAGCACATGCTGGCAAGTAAGGTAAGAAAAGAAAAAACATAGGGGAATTCTAAATCCCCTACTGACAAATTATTTTGTTGTTTATTTTCCAGTTATTTATTCATTAGGACAGCAACCAGAACTCAACTGAAAACTGCCAGGTTCAGATAAGAAAAAATAATTTCTACATATTGAATTATTATGTAATTATTTTACACAAAGTAGAATGTTATTAGAAAGAAAAAAAATGCAAAGTTTTTTTCAGAATGTTTATGAATCATTTAATAGTGGACATTCTGCTTTGTAAAAATCTAGTTTGGACAGGTATCAGAAACTATATTTGTTAGTTTTCCCTCATCACTGTTGACCAGCATAAGCATTAAGAATTTTTTATAGGTAAGAGAAATTAAAAGTAGTAAGAATGATTTGCCATAGCCTAAACTTGATCTTTGGGAAGTCTAAGTTGGAATGTAGAAATATCTTCTTCCTTCAGGAGAGTGATGAAACATTGGAGCAAATTATCCAAGGACACTGCAGTCTCCATTCATGACATTTTCAAGACTCTGCTGGACAAAAAGTTGGATTTCAAGCAGCACATTCAACCACAATAGTAATTGTCCATTACTGGACAGCTACACAGAGTGGCAAAGTTTTTAGGCATATGTCATATTGCAGAATAAAGACTGAAGTCCAGGTCATCTGCTGAGGTGAATCTCAGACACGAGTAAGAAGAGTTTTGACATTTTATGGAGAGACTGACAGGTTGAGATTAAACTCAGGAGAGCCCATCTTCCTTTCTGAAATTAAGCTCCAGTTCTCATATGCTTATAGGCAGTATAAGTAACTATGAAGACCTCTAATTATTGGATAAAATCATGACACCCTTATATTGAGGGCTCTATCACTGATTTGAACAGATCCAGGTTTTCAGCCATCATGCTCTGTTCCAGAGTACTTGTTCTTAAAGAAACTCAAAAAAAACCCACCAAAACCCATCTACCTGCACCTCCCCCAAAAGACCTCAACAAAACAACCAAACAACTCCAACAAACAAAACAAGCCTGAGACACAAGTAAATTGAATAATTATCTCATGGAATAAATCTAAACCCATGGCCACATGGCAGAAGTAAGAATGGACTGCAGTTTTCCTATCTTGCTTCAAAACACTGGAAAGTATTCCTCATAACTCCTGATACTGTAGGAGTTATTGCATTTCTCATGAATAACTAAACAGATTATAAATACTTTCACTTTGATATTCACAGACTGATATCAAAACATTCCCTTAGTTTCCTGTTTCCCATGACTTCCATCTCAAATCTTTATTAGTGACCTTTGAGAAGGGGAATTTTTTTCTTTCCTAGGTTCTGTGAAAATTAATGTAGCCAAAACCAGAATTAAGACCAATATTTAGAGACCATTTTTTGTTTTTCTTTTTTTTTTCCCTTTTCTTCCCATATTTATTTGGAATTGTCTTTCTTCTTTTTTTCATATTCTGATGTACTTTTTTGCTGTGTTTACAAGTCTAGGTTTTACCATCATTGTATAAAGCTCTTCAAATATTTCTAAACTATTATGACCTAGTTTACTTGCTTTAAGTTGTCATCTCCCCCAGCTTTTATTCTGGTAAGTTTTGAGTATATTTTTTTAAATACATGTAGTATCTTAAACACATTCATTTCACAATTATTCTAAGGCCTGGGGTAACCAACTGAATTAAGCCATAGAAGGGTAACTAATCTTCAAGATCTAATTCTCTGTGTAAATTATGCATTAAAACTGATTTTAAACAGTAAAAATAATTTTCTAATATGCTCTGTCTTCCAAATAGCAGTAAGAAAAATATAAAACTTCGCACAGTGTGCAGACAACGCAAAAAATGAAGAATCTGTAACAGATGATGGTGTGTTTTTGTTTTTGTTTGTTTAGGGTTTTTTTTAGGTTTGTTGGGGTTTTTAATGGTTTGGCTTTTTATATTTTTTTTTTAATAAAACACACACTGTCAACCTCCTTTAAGAGGCAACATGCAAAGAAGTAGACAACAAAAAGAATTAGTGATCACAGTAACTGAACTGGGCTCTGCAGTATGACTGCAGTGAAAGTAGACAGAAATATGACTTGCTGGCATGACACCCTGCAGAAAGAAACTCACCTTTACAGTTTATCTGCCTCTTATAGATAGCTTCAATTACTTGCATGGTCAATAAACAGTTTGGATTAGTAGCTGCTTACAAGTGGCACTCACTGGAGATCATCCTGGGCTTAGAAGCGTTTGTATCATAAAATCAGACAAGGTGAAAGTTGCAGTCTCACCAGTCTCAGTGTGGGGCAGTTGTTGATACGCTGGAGGACAGCAGAGTTGCTTTTTAGAAGCACACTAAGATTCAGCAATGTCGTGAGGTTCAAAGACAACCGAGCAACTCAGCCCCTGACAGCGAACAAGCCCATGCAATTTAGTGGCCGGGCACAAACTGATACAGTATCCAAAGAGAACCCAAGGGCATGGTGGAAAATAAACTGAATGAGAATCAGTCGTGAGCCTTTGCTGCCAATGATGTCTGCGTCCTTACTGGGCTGCAATGGAAAAGAGTTGCCAATGGACCAAGGGAATGGGTTATTCCCCTCTACCTGGTACTGGTGAGGAGTGGCTGAAGGAACTGGGCTTGTTTAGGCTGGAAAAGAGATGGTTGTACTCTAAGAGGAGAGATATAGAGGAGATTGCAATACTCTGATCAGACAAGTAGAGCAAAAGGTCAAGATGACAGTGATGAATACCAAGAGAAATTACACTGGATATGACCTAAAGAATGAAAGCAATTAAGCAACAAAGCAAGGGTCCAGAGAAGCTTGGATTCTCCATATCTGAAGATTTGTAAGACAAGTGAAAAAACCCAATCTACCTTTAAAATTAACCTTTATTTGCAATGGCGCTTGTAGTCAATAGCTCCAGAAGTCACTTCCAACCTAACTTCTCCTAAGATTCTACATACTTCAGAACTGCTTCACCACTATACCACAGAGGATACTTAGGGTTTCACTGAAGTGGACAAGTTTCATCCCCAGGTTGCTAATATAGAAGATCCAATAGAAGATCCAATTAAAAAAAAAAAAAGTCAGATTTATCACTTGATTTATTAGCCAACATTATCTGTTAGCTACAAAGCACAACCTAAATACTGTGGCTGTATCAATGAACACTGCTTCTAGGTACATAGCCTACACAAAGGAGGCCTGTCTCCATAACTTCCATCCCATTTTCTGCCTTACTGTTTTTCCAAAATTTTCACTAAGCTATTCCTAGTGAAAGAAAGAGAAACCAAGAGAAAGGAAACCAAAACAAAGCTTAGATTGCTTTCATATGCTAAGAAACAAGGCTGGGGGCTAGAAATAACAGGTCTAGCATTTTCTCTCTCTTCTCTTTTCCCCCCTCTTTCTCCTCTCTAATTTTTTATTCACCTCAGAATTCAATGATTTCACAACAGTGCCCCGAAGAATTATTATCTCTTTATCTTTTAAAAGGTACAACTTCAGGTGCCCTATGTTGAACTCCATAGTAATATTACATCTTGTAATGTCATAGCTTCAAGACCAAGGAAACAGATGAAACAAGCAAGATAAAGAACATAAGTGAATGTGTAGATAGGAAATATTTTTTATTTAGTGACAAGGACTACAAGATTTATTCATCATCTATTTGGTCTGCATATTCTAATTATAACTTACTAAAAGATTTGTGTTGCAAATGAACATCTGGACTTTGTCCATCCAGCTGTATTGTTACTTGCTCTGCTTTTTATGCCAAATTTATTTTCACATAACTCTTTACGCTTCCCCTTCCCAAGGGAGTTGTTCCTACAAGATAGTATTTACATATCTACCTCATGCCAAGATTTTCAGTAGTTTTTCTGCAACTATTTTCAAGCATCAGAAACAAAGTGGAAATATATTACTGCACACAGTTTTGTTAGTGTGACAGGATTCTGAAGCAGAAGGGAAAATATGAAGTTACTACACAGTTTTCAAATACAAAAAACACACTATGGTTACTTACTGGAGTGGAGAGAACTTTGTAGTGTTTTATTCCAGGACACTCTACTCTATCTCTTCCTGCTAGAAAAGATCTTACAGTCTAACCGATATATACTCACTGTGATCCCAAGACTAAAGATCATCAAACATATGATGTTTCTTTTGAGACTAAATACTTTGACACATAGTATGAAAGAGTCTATATTTTCTAAAGCTTTAAAAAAGTCAACACAGATTAGAAGAATGCTAATTAATGCTTTTAACAGTCTTAGACCTCATATTCCTTACCAGCAAGATTTAAGGCAAATATTTTTTTTAAGATAGCTATTCTGAATTCTTACAGCTACAGTAAAAATGTAACCCTGGACTAGGAAAGAAGCTTCTTCAGAAGAGAAATGCGAAAAGTCTGTTCAGCAGTAATTTTTGAGAAGATTCAGCTGTTTGTATATGTTTGGTTTTTTATTAGTCTTAAACCTTATTATACACATCCTGCCAAATATCTATCTTACATCACTTTCATGTAGCAATTCAAGGGTATAAATTTATAGTTATATTGGATATGAAAACATGCATGTTGGAGTGTGATTTAATGCGGCCCAGATCTTCATGTCTTAGTAAAACAGAATACTCCAACATAAAATGTTTTCATGCTTCATCCTTACATTAGCACCTCTTTCATTCAATCAGCTTCCTTCTCAAGTGTCAACCATGCAAGAGAAGAAATAGCCTGTTGTTATATTCACATTTGTTAAATTCCAGTTGGATAGCACTATTTTCCAGCAGAACTTTAAATACGTGTCTACCAGTAAGTTATGAGAAAGTTATTAAACAGCCTGGAAAACCACTCAAGGAAACTGGATTTAAAAAAGTCATTGATATAAACTATAACAAAAAGCATCAAACCTACTGGGACATAATGGAAAATAAAATACGCTGAGATATTAAAAATTCTTTTTAGAATGTTAAGACAAGGTTTAAGAACCAAACAAAGATGACTTTAACCTTATGCCCAGCCCTGTTTTGGATCCTTATCTGAATTTTCATAGAACAGCTTAAATCCTCCAGTCCTGTGTGTAATGGAAAGCAAAAATGACACCCAGTGCTTAGCCAGCACTCTGCAATCACTGTTTTTTGTGTCAGAACACAGACAGCATTTCCAAGACACCTACTGACACCTGACAGATAACAATAACTGCAGTAAACAGTACCTGACACTCTAGCTCCCAGAAATAGAACCCAACTGCTGTAACTCTTGTATCAGTAATGTTACACAGTGGTCATTTTCACAACTTCCCTTTTTAAAGCATTTATCTACAGCTATTGCAAAAAAAATCACCACTATGAAAGCCATAGCAGCCTAGCATCTCTCATATGCTAACATTAACAGTGCACAACTTTTCTGATAGTGTTCTTTTGATATTAAGTAGGTAGATTTTCTATTTGAATACCAAGCTAACCATCCTTTCCCAGTCAACTACCACCATTTACATTTAACCAAAACCAGCAGTTCTGCAAGTGATAAAGAAAAGATAAGGAAACAAGTGTTCTGGCAAACTCTTTAGAAAAATATATCTTTTAAAAGTTCTGAAGGAATATCTAAATCAAATTCTCCTCAGCTTCTGCCTCACCTCTGTATGCTTCTTGTTTCTGCTCAACACTGTCGAGCACCTAGTAGAAATCAAAGCAGAAATATGATTCTTCCTTTCCAGTATCACAACTACTAGGCAGCAAACTCCTCTTTCACTTGATTATTTAATCACATTAGTAGTGCTTTCATGGGAAGACAGAAGTTGGTAATCATTCAGATGTAATCACAGTATGCCTTCCTCCCCTTAAGAACTGCTTTACCAGCCAACTGCTGCAGTTACCACCAACTGAAGAGCAAGTTAAAATGAGAATAGTTATAAATAAAGTCAAAACATTATGATTTTATTTTCCATCTTCACCACAAACAAGAGAAGTAACTCTTATCAAGAACAGTTTCATAGTCTTTAGACAGAGATGACAAAAGACAAAGGCATGAATTACTTATAAATTGATTTTTTCCACCTAAAAATGCAGTACTTGTTTCTTGCCTTTCAGTTGACATCCCTTCATACTGTTGTGCTCTGCAGAACAATACAGGCAGTTGTAGAAATTAAATGAGTCACAAACAACATGTGACTTGGGGCATGCAAGGCAGAACTGACGATGTCACTGTGTCTCAGCTGCCAAAGGGTGTAACAAAATGACGTTTGTTTACTGCTTGAAGCCATAATTTTTCTGTTGATCTGAACACATTTTTTCTTTTTAAAGTAAGACATCATGTAACGTGCTAACTTGTTCATAACTTATCAGTACTAACTTACAGTTTGGTTAGCCCTAATGTTTTATGATACAAGACATTATTGATGTATTGGTGAATCATCTCATATTACAGATCTGACAATTCTCCCTGCTAGATCAACAGGTAAAGATTGGTTCCTCCATGTAAAAGCAAGTTGGCTGTTATGGCAACATAATTTCATAATTCAGGATATATTAATCTTAAATTGAAACTTCATTTGTCTTAGAGCTCTGATTGTTATGTACCTACTTAGACGGGCAAATAGACAGAAATCCAGTTTTTATTGCATTTTATTCCTACTCTTTCAGTAGGACATGCTGGAAATAAAAGTTAAAACTAAACTGCAGTATTTTTTCTCATCTGTTGTGGCTAAAAGGCTAACCATCATCTTCCAAAATCTAAGCTCACTTCCTTTAAGTGTCAGAGCACTTTTATTATACACTTATTTTATTATACACTTCATTATACACTGTCCATTACACAGTAGCAGCCTGAGGCATTACCAGTCAACAAAACCACCAAAACCAAAATATCAGAAATATTTTTGTCTAACCAGTAAACTGTAAACCATGTACTCTAGACCAAGAAAAAGAAAGGAAGAAAGCAGTTTAAGCAGAAGTTCAATATTCAAAGGGAAATCAGTGTTCACATGCATATAGGAAGCTCTGAGAGAAAGTATTTCTATCCTTAGCTCAATAATCTGCAAGCAACAGTGCTCATGACTGTTTCTCCCAGTGCTGCCTGATTATTAAAATCTTAAATTCTTAAAATTCTTCTCTGATTGACTCCAAAAAGTTGAGGATGAGTGCTGTCAAATGATCTAACAAATGCAGGTATTCTTTCTTCCACAAAGAATTCTAGCACCTTTCTCTGTCAAAGCAGCAAAGCATGGATGGTGCCACACAGAAGTTTTTTCAGAGTAGCTCTGTCAGTCAAAGCTCAACTGAATTTTAAGTTATGTTTGTACACGTATTCCCCCAGCTCTAGTTAAAAAGAGATAGTAGTATTGAAAAGGTATTCTTGTGAAGTTGTACCAGAAGATGTCTGGAAATCATCTGTCATCATTGTCATCTTAGTGTGCTGACAAGATGAGAAATCACCATTTTTCTTGCCCTCTTGCACTGAAGTTAAACTTCAGACTTCATAATCTTTTTTTTTGACCAAAATAAACCAGTTTTTGAAGTTATTGAAAGTCTCAAGGCTTGGATTTAACCACTGAAAGTTTCATAATTCTCTGTGATTCAGACATGGGTGCACAACTGAATGCCTTTCAGTTCAAGCTGCTCAAATTGTGTTAGTGAGGAGGTAATCTTCTAAGCTCCAGTAAATACATCATGGGTGCTCTTTGACGCCTCCTACTGTTAAATACAGTAGCAGGACGCTGAACTAATGTGTCACATTTTACGGGCTGGATGGTCTAGGAGCATCCAGAGGGAGTTACCACAACTCAGTAGTAGCACAGTGCTGGTAGTCACTTACTAAGCAGTATTGTGTGTAGCTGTGTAGAATTATTTATGACAGTGATTATTTCAATTTATAACTTTTAGAATATCTACCAGGCATGTAGGGGTTTTTTACAAATAAGAAAAGTTTGCATTTAGTACTACAAACTTTATCCTTAGGAAATTTTACATGTATCTAAATGGCTAGAACAAAGTTAGATACATAAATACATATAGCTCAAGAAATCAATAAAAAGGCTTATTTCTAATGATGTCTGTTTCACTATCACTTTCAGCAGATACAAACATATAACTAGACTGTATTAGGAAGAAACAAATACTTCCAAGATGTTCCTGTAATATATTGGCATTCATGGAATTTGTAGTTGAGGCTCATTGCACAAGGCCCACAAACCCCATTTTTTTTTTTTTTTCAGAACAGCATTTTGGTCACTAACTTGAAAAGCTTCATAAGCAAAATAATAAAACTCAATTAAGTTTAGCAGGTCACACCAACTTATATTGGGCATTATTCTGATCCAGTGGTATTATGTACATTTTATTTCACTAAGACCTTGGAAAACAAAAAAACATGAGAAGAGTCAATATTTCTTGACTGACAAGATCATAGTAATTCATAAAGACCAGAGGCGACCAGAAAAAAGAATTAGTATCAACTATCAGAAAATAGTTATAAAGCTCTAGGTTAGGATTCCTTAATAAGGCACAAGGCTTATATGAATTACTAGATGTAACATTGAAGTGTGAGAGCATAAAATAAATTAAAAAAAATCAGCTTGGAGCTGTTCCATTGTTCCTTCTCCACTTCTATGATGAGATTAGGTTAATTAGAGTAGGCCAAAGAAAGTCTAAGTGTGTAATTGTTTACAAGCACTGTTACATAAGAAACAGATGCTCAATTTTCTTCAGGAGTAGAAATGCTAGAGATCCTTCTTCATGTTTGTTTTAATGCTTAAACATTCATGCTAACACTACTCTGGTGGAAAGTCATTTAAGCTAGTATCTAACCCCCAAGGAACAGCAGAACATGTGCCAGTCACACTTTCTCTGGCTGGCAGCAGTCAGTCAGTCACAAGCAAAAAGAAAAGAAAAAATTTGTCTTTCAAAAGGGAGACCTATACTTTTGCTTTGGCTCGGAGAAAGGGAAGAATAGTTCTGTACCATGGAAAGAATCAGTAACAACCCTTGACTCTTCACATGAGGGGTGAGGGAAGAGCGAAAAAAAACCCCTTTCCTCCCCTCCCAAACACATCTCCTTTCCCCACTTTCTTACATTTTGCAGACCACTTCAAAGTGACTTGTGCGGTGTTGCTGGCATGGGGGCATTTCAGGCGCAGAGCTGATGATAGCGTTGAGCCTCGAGCAAACAGCAGAACAAATAGTGCCATCGAGTGGCAGGATTCCATCAATACACTCCAGAAAGTCCCTGTTAAGAGACTTGTTCGAAAGCCCATTTTCTAAGGCCTGTGGGACTTTTATTTCTAAACTCTAACTTTTTAATATTTAAATCAGGGTGCATAGAGCGGAAAGGCAAATTTTTGTCTTAGTTTGCCTTTAGCTTTTAGTGTTTCATTGGGAAGTATTTTAAATAAAGAAGGAAAAAAGAAGAAAAAAGAAAAACCCACATAACCACAATTCACAGTAGGACCAGAATGAACCAACAACTTTTAGTTTAACAACACTAGAACACCAGTTTTTGAAGCAATTCTGAATACATCCTAACATCTCTGAAGTTGCAAAAAAATCGTGCACAGTGGTAAAAAAAGTACAGGTAAACCACTCTACCAGATCCTTCTTTTTTCTTAGAAAGCTACCAATAAGTTGAAGCTAGGGAGATTTTAATTATTTTGCTTAAGTGTCTCTCCCATTCAGTCCTGGAAAATAGTAGTCTTTGAGTGACATATGAGTTTTAATAGAACTCATAATTTTGTGAATGATGTTTAGCACTGCTGTAAGCTTGATCTTAAAATACGTGCACGCACTGATCTACTTTACAGAGATTGTACTGTTCTTGCAATAGATTTGTCTGCAAAATGAGATAGAGGTTTAGTATTTTTAGTTTGTGTCTTCATTTGTTTTCTAGGAAAGTTAACTGCTACTAGTCTTCTGTCAGATACGTAACTAGTGCCATGAGTGCTGTATTTATGGCTTGAAATCTCCTAAGTCATGATAATATTCAGATAATACACAGGTGGTTAGTTAGTGAAAGGAGAAAAATGACTTATATTTTCTAGGACTGCAGCATCATACTGTGCCCAAAGAATCATAAGACATTGGTGACTTCTATTGTTTGACAGCACAGGAGATGAAAGGGGGTTTTCATTAAGTTCACAGGTCCCGGGCAAGGTATTTTCTGGGTAGTTCACAGCATATGCACAGCTGGATCTTGAGTGCTGAGAAAACCGTATTTACTAGTGAGAAATATATTCTCTCCCCAGTGTAACCACATATATTAGCAGCAAACTCTAAAACTTAGTTTGAAGGACATGTACACAAGCCATTTTTAAGAAAAGAGCAAAAAACAGGCTTAAAAACCCCCAAAACTTTCTGGGATAAAGGAGAAAAGACAAAGCTAAAACAATTAATGGGAATGTGACATTAGGAGACATGACATGTCTTTCGCTTCATGGTAGAAAGCTTATTTTATTCATTGTATTGTGGGATGCCATGCCTTTACCATTTATCAGAACAATGCAAGACAAGCAATTTACTTTAGAGACTTTAAAACATGGAACTAAAAAAATATTAATGTGTTCCAACCAGTTATACTGTGTGTGTATATATGTCTATATAATGCAGTTATTTCTTCCTTACAGTGTTATTTTCTCCTAAGCATCAGAAACCCATTTATTCTGTAGTCACCTGTTTCTCACATCCCTACAAATTTCCATGGAAGTGCTAGTTAGTACTTCCTTCCCCTAGCTCACTGCTGAGCAACAAGGACTCCTATGTCTGAAACAAGCACAAACTTAATTTAATGGACTTATTATTCTGTCAAATTAACCAGAAGATAGACAAAGAAAATAATATCGCTTCATCCTGTTTCTCCAGTGTTTCTGTGGTCAAATAAACTTGCAGAAGGAAAACCTAAACTAACTTCTGAAAAATTTCCTGTACTTCATTTTCTCATGGCATATCATCTTGTCACACTAGGAAGCTGCCAAACCAGATACCACAAACAGAAAGGACAATACTCCTGTTAGAAATGAGTATAGTCTCTGAGAATAAAGTGTATTTTAACAACTTGATGCTAAAATGACCTTGGTAATGGACGGTTTACTGCATCTCAACTCCAGAGTTATTTTCTTTTACAGAAATAATACACTTTTTACATAAACTCTTTAGATTTCAAATAATGTCTACTCGAAAATGGACATCAGATGCTTGTGTTAGTGACAGTATTTTCAAAACAGTTGTTAAACAGATTGTTTAGCAACGTATTTCCAATAAAATCAAAAGAGAAGTAGCAATTCTAACAAGTTACAATCAAAAATGAGCCAAAAGTGCTTCATATGAATGTGTACTTTCATCAAATTATATCTTCAAACAAAACACTAAAATAACACTGGAGATCTTTGCTAATGTTTTTTATATAACCTTTTCAAATAACAAGGTTAAAGCTTCAAGGGTAACAGTTCTTCACAAACCTAAACTGTTTTAGTTTTTTACATGTCTTCTCAGGGGTTTCAGTGTCTAAAAGTATAAATTATACACATCCCAAATACATACAAAAACAAACGTGGAGTATTTTGTCCTTAAGAAATCAGCATCACAATATTTGTGCGCTTGACAGAACAATGATTTTACAGTGACCTTTTTGGTCCATTAGTTTTTGCAAAACTGATACCAAATGTTAGTCGTGCCATATGGGCCAGCTGTTTTGTATCTGTATTCCAATCTGAAGCATTGAATATGCATGACAAGACTTGTATGTGCTATGCATACAGTGTTATATTTTGTCCCAAACTCCATCTTTGGAATTTTTCTCAGAGCAGCCTGCACAGTGGGAAGCCAGCTGGAAGCAAGCAGAACTACTTTTGACCTTCCAGCTGTTACAGATTTCCCATGACTTTTCTGTTATACTCAAGGGGTTTTTGGCTTTAAACAAACCAGCATCACTTTTGGACAACTGTCAACAATATAGCACCAGAACATGGATCATGGGTAGTCATTAATAAAAAGCTGATAGAAGCATATCCAATATCTTGCCTTCAGGAAGGGATAACCTCATACAGTCAGACAGCAGCTGAGATATTGAAAAGATACTGATACCTGCTTTTATAATAGCATTTATCAAGTAACTTCACTAATTTCTTAAAACAGCCAGAAATAGCAAAGATAGGTGAAAAGGAACCGTGGCAGTTTTGTAGTATGGCAAAATCTAAAGCTCAAGCAGAATTCAGCCCCAAACTACAGGCATTGAGATTCAATTTTTATGAAAACAATTACTTTTTGGTAAAGCATTGCACGAAAAGAAGTGCATTTTGCACATAGAATACCTTAATTTACTTCTATTATAGAACAACAATATTAAATTTCATTAATTTACATACAGAGCAATATGCTGTGCTCAAAACTTAGGAAGGGTGATATCGCAAATTAAAAAAAAAAATAAAATAAAGCAAACCCAAACACCTCCAATAAGTAGTTAGCTTTTTGTCTTAATCCTTTTACTAGGTTAAAAATATGAACAGTCTGAGGAATACAAGAATTGTGTAACATGACCTTATTTTTAGTTTTTCAGGCACTTGTCACACGTATTTGGTGAATTCCTTCCTTCTTTCTAGAATTAGAGCTTTCCAACAGGAGTTGATTCTATCTACTCAGATTGCTCATATCCCAATATCACAGCAGAAATCTATATTATCAGCTTCTGTTTCTCACCTCAAGAGCATCCCTTCTGTTTTGGCTTCATCTCCTTCACAGCTGCCCAAAACTGAGTGCTGCTTTAGCCAAGTACTTGCTGCTTACTACCTAGATGAGTGGAAGTGTGAGAGTGAAAGAAGGAAATTTGAATTAGCATTTCTCTTCCCAGTGTCACTAGGTAAGGTATTTACAGTCTCTCAAATTCTTTGCTGGTTGATAATTTTACTAGTTTTCAGGAATAAAAATGGCTATTCCCTAGTATTTGTCAGGCAGTGGAATCAGGTGGATGCTGCCTCACCCATAAAGGTAACAGTTGAGCTGTAGTTTGACTTTGTCTTAGCATTGCCCAGAAGTATAATAAATAAGGGGTGCCATGAAAGGAAGCATCTGCAGAGCAGAACTTCTAGTCTTATTTCTTAAAGTGTGGGGAAATGTATTTAAACAAGCAAACCACTCTGAGGGCACAAGATCATAGCTCAGGTTCATTATTTCACCATCTCTGCACAAATACAGAGTGACTTCAGTATAATTGTCATAATATTAAAGAAACCACCACAGAAGTTTGAGTAATTTTAACACCTAGTGCATCCAGACTTGCAGAAAGACACTCACCAGAAGGTATGTCTCATGATAGCTGGACACCACAAAGCCAAGCACTTCCCACGGCAGCGAGTTTTCCTCCCTTTGAAGCCAAATGAGCCATAGCTGATTTGTGACACTGTGTTTTTTTTCACATGTAGAAACTGTGGAGTTTGACACCAGGTATTCAACCTTAAATTCAGTGTCTAATAACTATTTAATTTTATGTATTTTCCCCAGTATTTAATACAGGGAAAATCTGTGTTTTTATTCAAACTCAGGGGTGCTTTCACAAGCAAAGTGCATCCCTCCATGGGCCCTAGAGTTTCTCTGAACTGCATCCAGGCAGTACCTCTGCTAAGAAATGCCTCTCTATACAACCTTATGGCTAGCACAAATACTATTGCCATTCCTACAACCTACTGTAAGATTACTCTTAATAACAACAATAGAAATAAATAAATAACAATCACTATCATCTTTTCTCAATATGCCTATCTTCCAAGGGGACTCAGAGCTTTGTTTACTCCCAAATCCCTTTATTAGGGACTACTCATGGCTACGAGCCATCTTTAATTTGACCTGGCATCTCTTCATGTCCAAGAACCTCACTATGTGTTGCTCTCAGCCTGGATAGATGAAAGTTTTTGTGCATAGAATATATTTGCAACATGTCCACAGTATAATTACAGAATCTTAAACCATAAAGTTTTAAGGATCAACTATTTTGCAGAAAACAAGGGCAGGGGAGGGGGGAAAGAGGTCCTCAGTGTTGTAATATTAACTGTTGAAAAAAAAAGACTTGCAATCTATAGCATTGTATTACAGAAATTCAAGAATGATTTAAAATCCACACCTCTCCACCAAAATAATGAAATAATATATAAGAAAAGCATTTCAAATTAAGGAAATTTTCCAGAGAATAAGGTCACATTTTTAAAGATACCATAAATTGACTAATTGCAGGTTATTTACATGAAGCATATTGCTGTGTTGATATTTGTTTTGCTTTGTTCTGGCTCCTGGATAACAACTTCTGTCTAACCTGTTTTATACTGCAGAACTTTGTATAAATATATAAATATGTATAGATAGCTGTAAATAGATATAGATGGTTATTTTGTTTTGCCTTATTATAAATGGGAGTAGAATCATGCTCTTTCCCTCAGTTTTGCTCGTCTTTTGCTATTTTCTTGTTCTCAGCCCATTAGATCAAACATCTATTCTCACTCACAAAAAAAAATAAAAATAAAAACATCTGTTCAGTGTTTGGTTTTCTCATTGGCAATTTAATAAGTGCTGTATCTGCATCTTTCTTGATATAAGAAGAATTTTTATTGTTTTTGTTCATTTTTATATATTTTCTGTATTCATTGCTGAATTTTTAGTACTCCACTATTAGTACAATACTTATGAAATTTTGGTACCAAGCCAAATTGTGTGACCTTATACCTTACAGCATTATTTCTTTATTTTAATTTTTTTTTAGCTTTGTCTAACAATTTCATTGATGGTTGATTACCTCAGTATCAGCTTTAGTATAATGGTTTGTATACAACCTGTGGATTCCATAGAGCAAGTAAAATGAAAGCCCTAGATGCCTGCCCATAGGCACAGTAAAATAACTGAAAAGATCTGTCATTTATCATCACCCATCAGTCTGACTGAAATATAACAAGTAAAGCTGCTACTTCTTGCACTGACTCTTTTTAGATGCCCCTAACTGCAGCATCTTTGCTTTTGTTATGTGTAGCAAAACCAGATAAAACTCCTGCTGCATCTGATCTGATTTATACGAGCCTACCAGTTCTCAATTGTCTTCAAAGGTACATTCAGATCTCTAACACATCATCACTATTATCCTGAGCTTCACCATCAAGTGTGTTGGCTTTCCATCTTCATGTGAAAGTGAATTTGTGCACTAGGAAGACCTTCCTTGTTCTTGTCAAGCGCATTTATTACCTTCTGGCATACTGTTTCAGCAAATGTAGCCTGCAATGACAGGGACATTTAGGTTTATACTTAAGCTTTGATGGCATAAAAGAATGAAAACTTCAACCTATTAGTCTTTTCATGTTACTGGGAAAGACTATAGAACCAAAAAATTTTAAAAAGGGGTGAGTTATTCATAGAATTATCATTGAAGTCTATCTAGACTGCACACTGAGGAATCCTGAATTTCTGCATTGTTTTAAGAAAATCTGAAGCAATCCATTCAACGTGGAACTATGTCATTTGAATCAGGTGATAGGATTCATCTTGGGATTGACTGTTGTTCAGAAGACTGGGGATAATGTCAGCCAGCTGTCTGCAGCAGGAGTTCTGCCTCTTGTGAGAAAAGATTTTTTCTCTTTCTCCTCAGAGAATCCTAAGAATTTCCTTGGATATTTACAACAGATGTTATAAATATTAACAACTCCTATATCAACATAAAGAAAAGAGCAGACTACAAATACACACAAGTATCTGCAGTACTGCAAACTTAAATCACTCAAGTATTCTCTTTCTTAGATAAAAATTTAAGGAAATATCTTGCAATTCACTTTCCTGAAACTCTTATTTATGGAAGGGAAAGAAGAGGTATAAAAAAGGTTGAAAGGTCTTATTTATCTGCTGTTGTTTAGACTGGAGAAAAGGAGTCTCAGTGGAGATGTTATTGTTCTCTAAAACTACCTGAAAGGAGGTTCTAGTAAGATGGGGACAGCCTCTTCTCCCAGGCAACTACTGAGAGGACAAGAGGAAGTGGCCTCAAGCTGCACTGGGGGAGGTTCAGGTGAGATGACAGAAGAATTTCTTAGCTGAGGAATTGGAACAGGCTGCCCAGGGAAGTGGTGAAGTCACCATCCCTGGAAGTGTACAAGAAATGACTGGACATGGCACTTAGTGCTTAGTTGACGTGGTGTTTGGTTGAAGGTTGGTTGATCCTGAAGGTCTTTTGCAACCTTAATGATTCTATTATTCTATGATTTTAGATTTAATTTTTGAAGAAATATGAAGAATTCCCAAATTATCTTCTAGATGAACTTGAATACTATTGTCTCTTTCAGAAATACTTGCAACTTCATACAACTGTGAAAGATAAAAATGGCCACACTACCTATGTGATTGACATTTAAGTTATGCTTCCTACTACATTGACTCTAAATCATTGCATTTCTGATTATGTCAGGAAATTTGGTGCAGTTATCTGACTAATGTCACAGCCATTACCTGTCACGCTTGACTAAAAGTGAATATCAAGGAGTTTGGTGGTATTGAGGAGCTAGAGGAAGAATACAACCAAGTAATAAAGCAATCATTTTTTTTAAATCATGTATTTTTTAGCTCATTTCCATTGTCTTTTTGTTGTCCATATTTCTCTCTTCTTACTGTGTGGAAAAAGAAGAGATGTAAGCCATGCTGTAAACTCTGCTGAACAGGATTTTTTTGTGAGAGAATACCTTTATAACTGAGCTATGTCTTAGACCTTTTTTGGTTTCTCTTGGTTGTATTTCATAGCTGGTTACATTAGTTTCTGGGTGAAACTCTGTAGTTCAACAACTCAAATGTGAGATATCAGAAAGGTAGCCCCTTTTTGTGCTGATCCACGTGCACAATATGTGTGTACCTGCCATCTATGTTAAGCTGCCTGTGATCTGGCTGTTGATTAAAAAAATCACTCAGAAGACACCACTTTTAGATGGGCAGAAATCTGTTTCTACTCAAGACAGGCCTTCCTATTCCCTCAGTTTCTCCAGAAGAGTCCTTCCAAGAGCTCTGCCTGTTCACGATCTCATTTTCTTTCCACACTGACTTGTACAAAATAGACCTTTTTCCTGGTAAAGTGCATTCTTTATGTGACAAGTCCAGTTTGGGGTCATCTGGTGATAATCTATAATCTGATCAATCTTCCTCTTTCTTGAGACTAGTGTATTTTAAGTTTGCTTCCCTTCAGTATTTAGACTGTCATCTTTGGGAAGAGTGACCCTTGCAAGCTTGGAGAGAGCAAAGGCTTGTCTACCCTTCTCAGGCACAGCCATTTTTACATTGAGTCTTCTGAAGCTGTTTATCTGTCTTTGCTGCTCCTCTGTCTTTACTGCCTTTCTCTGGATCTTTTTTCATTAGATGCTGCCTTTGACTCACATTCTGACAGCCGTGCTTGTAGTGAAGAGATGAACTGATGGGGAACATAACATTTATGAAAATGGGATCCATAACTACTGAATTTTTTAAACTACTGCAAAATAGTTACTTACAAAATAGGTAATTACATTTCAAGGCTTCTCTGCTTTTTCATTACTTTTACATGGCAATGTATACAATGATGTGCTTCATTTTTGTGGCTTTACCAATTGATGTTCCTTCTGCAGCCTTTATTTCTCAAATTCTTCATAATTTTGCTCTGCACAGAGTTGGAAATGTCTTTTTGTTTCCTGCAAGTGCCTGAGGTTTCTGCAGTACTGTTTGTTATTCTACTGATTTCACTTGTTCTTTCAGGCTGTTATATTTAAGACTGATGAGGCATTCATTCTCAGTCAAGAAGCTTTTTAAAAGTACACTGAGTTGTATAGATAAATTAATTACTACAATTAAATGCTTGTATATGTTTAGGAATGATTGTTGACTTTCCCCCCTAAGCACATTGTCTTTAATCAAAGACAGCAGAGGTGAAAATAATCAATTACCTTCTGCCTACTTCTACTAAAAATATCCTCAATTCTCAGATGGGTTTGCTGACTGACTACAAGAGAAGTTGCTGTGCACACACTGGGTAAGCAGAGAAGAGCCACAAAATCACACTGGAAAAGGAGGTTTATGAGAATTTCAGATAATGTTTCCTAAAATATAAAAAAAGAGCTCATAAAGTAAGAAATTAATTGAATTAAAGCTAATTTACACTCCTAGATTTCTGGCTGTTTTAATTTGTAGCAAGCACCACTATGTCTCTGAATGCCAGTACCATTACAACTCACAAGGCGTGTCCCTCTGTAGCAGTCTTCTAAATATAATTAGTGTGAGAGGCTATTTTAATAATAGCCTGAAAGGTAGACTGTTTTAGGAGTTACTCTTCTGATATTGCTACTAGGCTGTCAGAAACTAGTGTGGGAATTTCTGGTCTAAATTGCAGCTTGGAAATCCCCTTGGTCTGGAAAACACTATCTGCAAAAAAAAAAATGTCATTCTAATATGAATTTAATACATAAATGACCCACTAAGTGAAGAACATAGCTAATTAATGGCAGTTCTAATGATACTGTTGATGCTATTTTACATGTAAATATTTTCCCTGCAATCAGTCTATTTTTAAAAGGTCACAAAGTTTTAGAAAGGAGCAAGCTTCTCTTACAACTTTTAATACAGATGTATTTGACAAAAACAAAAAAAAAAAAGAAAAATCAGGATTCAGTAGAGGATATTTGCTTAAACACTACTGCAATTGTAAATTTAATGATAAGATGAAATGTGATAAAAAATTACCTCTGTCCGGGCTAAAGCTGCATCTGTACCTTCTGAGTGCCAAAAGAAGTTATAACAACTACTAACTAAGCTGACAACTCTTACTGCTACCTTTTTTCTTTTTCTCTCTCCCTTTTTTTTTTTTTTTTTTAATAAGAATGGCCTGGCAGCATACTTTAACAGTTATGTGCCATTGCACTAGGGAGATGTAGTTAATGTATGCCATCTTTGTCTAGCAGATAAAAATGTATGTCAAGATACATGACAAAGAAGGTTTGTAATGTAATGGAAGGTTGCTGAAGGAAGCTGATATGGTGTTATAGCATCCTTCGAAGGGGAGTCTTTGTTACTTGCTGCAAAGACTGATGACTGAAGTCATGAATATTCACCTTGGTCCCAGGACTACTATTTCTGAAGTGAACTTTGGAAAGGAAGATAAATGGAGGAAGAGGACAAAAGTGAAAAGAAGGACAGGCAAAGCTGAAACTACTACAAGAATAGAAAACTTATGCATGGCCTACTTCCCTTAGCAAGATGGGGTAGGAATGGGCTCTCAGTAAGCTGGTGTGAGCCAGTAGATTATTATATTAATTATTGTCTTGGACCAACTCAAGTGTATGTATGTAGGGGAAAGGACAGGTCGAATTTCTCTAAGGTGGAGGGATGCCCTGCTCCATACCCCAGTCCCTTGGAGCCTTCTTGGGCAGCCTCAGAGCAGCTGTCTGTCACTGGCATACCAGAGCACTACCCCACACCCTGTCCCGGAGTCCCAGTCCAACCCTAGAGTGGCCAGTGGGCCAGAAGTCCCACCTGAGGTGGGGGATATTGGTTGTGGGACTCACCACATCGAGCCAAAGCAGATAAAACCAACACCATGAAGCCTTCATGTAATCGTGACCCTACTGTCTGGACATGTGGAAACTGGAATTGCACAGGACTCAAGGCTGTAGCTATAAATCTCCTTTTCTCTCTCTTTCTTTACTTCTTCTTCTTCTAATCTTTCTTCTTGAAATTTGGGTAATTTAAAGCTGGATGGGATGGATTTTGCAAAGTTATATGGGTTAACATCTGCTAAGTCAGTGCTTTGTGGAATGCTTTATTTTGGTTGAACGTTGCCCTTTAAACTTCTCCAAGTTCCTTTATTTTCTAAAGTTTGCCAGTAAGAGTGTGTTATTTGACCTCCTGATAAATGTGTGTAGTGTCTCCTCCTGTGTGCTCTCTCGAGGTATAAAGAGTCCTTTTACTAAATCCTGTGGGTGGATTTTTGGAGCCTGGTATATTTTTAAAGTGAAACAACTTCCACGAGCTCGTAAATTGAGCCTAGGGTATTGCACTTGGCATATCTGCACTGTGTAAAGCAGGAATATGTTTCTATTTGTTTGTTTATTTGTTGTTGTTTGTTTGTTTTTTTTTTTATCTGTAGAACAACTTTGTTTCAGAGCCCACACCTTAACAAGACCACCTTTTGTCCAGACCACAGCTGTGCAGTGCCAATGAGGAGATTTCTGCCTGGTAACTGCCTGCAGTGTTAGCTGCAAGACATGCCAGTGACACTCTCAACATACCTCCTCAGTTATTTATGATAATACACTCTGTAGGCTCACAGAGTAGGACACAGACTGATGTGTTCTTCTGTTCATGAAGTATGTACTAACAGCTTGAGGCTTGTTAGATTTGAACTGAACAGTAGGAGGGGCAATTAGTGTGTCCAACTCTAGGTTTTGCTCCAGCATGAGCTGTCCGGTGTTCACTGTCCTTAATTTTGAACTAAACTGTTATAGTTTAACAGTAGAGCAAGCAATTTTTTTTTTTTTTAATGTCAGTAAGACTAACTAGACTAACCTATTTCAACAGATTCATAACATTTGTTTTCATACTCAATAATTCTACAGTGGTGGACTGTACAGGAGATATGGAGCTTAAACACAAAATCGTTGGATAAAATCATTGCCTAAATTTCACTGGCACAAATACAGAATATCTGTTCATGAATCTACTAAGCTGTTTCACTGTTCCTGGTAATACAAATCCTCAGAATTTTACCAAACCTTGTCACTCATAAGCCAAAATGATGCTTGACATCAAGTTTCATCTGTCTTTTAAGCCAAGCACGCTTAGATGACTCCTGCTTCTAAGGAACTGGAAAAACCTCTTCTGACTCTTTGTATAAACTTAGTAGAGGAGGTATATAATAGCTGCACACTAATTACTAGGTGCAATTTAACTAGGAGCATTGCTTTAGAAGAAATTCTGTGTATACTAAATTTCATACAAACTAGTTTTAAACTGAGGAGTTCCTCTAGGAAGGCAAACATATCTTACATGTCCTCTGGGAATATTGCCATGCCCAGGCAGATTGTATGTATTGGGTCTGCATGGCCCTAATTTGGTAGGAGAATGGCAACAGGGTTGATTTCTGTGAGAAGCTGCCAGAAGCTTCCCCCATGTCTGCAATGCCAATGCCAGTCAGCTCCAAGATGAACCTGCCACTGGCCAAGGCTGAATCTATTAGTAATAATGGTAACTTCTCTGGGATAATGTATTTAAGAAGGTGGAAGCACCCAGTGGTGGAACAGCGTGGGTTGGCTGGGATAACTGGGTTTAGCATTACATAGGTTTGTAAATGGTTTAAGATTTATGCTCCTCCTATTGTACAGTAGAGAGGAAAAAGGGTTCCATAGCATTAGGATATTTTGGATCTCGCACTGCCATTGCATACTGCAGGGATATTTGGCAATTAGCTTTAAACTATAAAAGAAAAAAATTCTTCTCAGTGATTATAGTCATGATTCTGCATGTGACAGTTTCCCTGATACTTTGGATACCACTGTCCGAAGAAGCAGTAGGTCTTTAAAATACGTAGTGTAGCCAGTCTTCATTAACTGCTGGCAGATTCTCTTGGGTAAAGTTCTTGTGCTGTCATTATAATGCAGGGCTTTTGTAAATGTTACATTGTATTGAATAATAGATGATTTTATATATAGTTTATTCATGCTGGTAAAAGGAAAGAAGGTTTGGGCTGTTTTGCAATGCCTTAGGGAGACATTATGCAGTAGATTCAACTTTTTTTTATTACTATTTTTTTTGCTGATTTAGGGAATAATAGCCCCAGATATTGACAGGCAGCAGAGAGGATGCCTTTTGCTTCCCTTTAGACATATTTCACCAGGCAGGGACGTGTACTTTCTGTTTTCAAATCAGTTATACCTAAATTCATACCTTTAGGCACTCGCAGTTTCTATTACAGTCTTAAAAAGTTTCAACATAAACTCAGCCTCTATCTCCTCCAAACCACCTTAAAGAAGCAACAAGGCCAGACCCCCAGCAGGTGGCAGCCAACTCTAAATTATGTCGGTATTAGCCCACTTCAGTTTGCGGGTAAAAAGATCTAGAGCACAGATAATGAAGAAATAACCAAGCAATGTGTTCAGAGGTAATTTCACACGCTTATTGTCCTACCTTTAGGTTCTCAATTTTATAACATTTATAATTTCTTCATACAAGAAATGACAGCTTCCCTTATTTTAAGGTTACAAAATTGCACTTCCTTAACCTATGGCAGCTTAATGTTATATCAGAAGAGCTATCATCTCTGACAACTCTTATTTCTCCTGAAAAAGACTTGTAAATTCAAAATAATATTTCCTGACTTGAGATTGATCATGTAGATCTGATACAAATATAGATACTGCTTCCTTTTTCAAAACAGCATTAAAATAATTAACATTATCTTACATGTATCTCTGAAAGCAATCTGTATATAAGTACTTTTGAAAAAAGTTGTTCTAAGATGTGAGCAAGTATTCTTGTACGGATATGTAGTGAGCAATAGTTCCAGTCTAAGGGAAGATGCATTTTGCAGTGCAACCTATAGTACGTCTAATGTCTGTTTCGCCAGTAATTTATTTGAGATACTATTAAAAACAAAAAAGATTTTTCAGTGGCATTATCATGTGCTGATGACATATACTCATGACTCCATAAATTATTCAGTAAATAAACTGATTATTCAGTTCTGTAGTTAGACAACCCATGTCAAAACATATACATTTGAGGAATCCGTTATTGAGTTAGCCAAAAGTTCTTTTTCTGGTGGCCAAGATGTAACAAGTCTATCATCTAAGGGCTGAAATTTGTCCTCGTACATGATGCTCGTTTCCCAGTTAAGCCTATCAGCTAAAGGGCTGCCGTCAAGCGGAGCCTGACGTCAAGGGCTGCCTGTTGTTGTGCAGGAGCATATTTTCCAGCCTACTCTCAACAAAATGCTTCTAGGTCTGGTCAAAAAGTGGCTTTCCATCTTTTCTTCTTGTCGTCTTGATCTGTGCTTCAACTTTAGCCTGCTAGGCAGGGCACTCAGGGATAGATGAGTCAAAAGATAGTATATAATAACAGCCAGTTATGCAAGAGCATGATTTGGGTATACTTGATGAGTGAAAAAAAAAGGGGTTAAGCAGACTCTGATTGCAAAATTGTGATTGATTTCTTTAGGAAATTTGCCTTCCAGATAGAGCGAAGTTGGTATATCAGGGCATGAATGCCACTGCTTAGTTAACAAAGTGCGTTGTATTTAGTGCCTGTTGTCACTCTGAGCAGTGATTAACTTCAGAGTATGAAGCTTCCGCAGTGCATATTCACTCCCAAATCTTTACTCCCATTTTAATTCTTCAAAAATGTTATTATTTAAACAAAAATTGAATCACTTATCCTTGTAGCAAGGCCTAAAACAGCTTCTCCAGTTCTCAGCTGTATTATGTGACAATCCCTAATTTCCCCTTATGTTTTACTAAGGGCGCATTTATCACCCAGAGCAGTCCAGTACAGAGAATAGTGGACTAGTGCTGATAGAGCTCGTATGTGTCCAAAATCCTGTCTGTGCATTCTGTAAAGAATAAAACACTACCCTAGATGTGAAAAATCACAATGGCTGCATTAGCACAGGACCATTGGTTAACCCTCTCATCTGGCCTTAAACAAGACCTGGGGATCTAGTAACGATGTGGTTGGTATAAGCTGTGGGGAGCTTGCTTTCCTTTTGCAGTGTAACCAGAGGTTTATATTTGGCAAAGGCCCTTGTCTATCACTTCAGTGTAACTGAAGAGTTACTTGTCAAGGTAACATAGATTTTGTCCCTAACAAATCCTTGTACTTTTTTCCTTTAGAAAATCATGTTGCTCTTACTAGTTTTCATCCTAGATTTCCTGTTTGGAGAAGTTGCTTGGTTTTACAAAACAGCTGGGAAGAAATCAGAAAGAAGTCTGCTCATTCAAAAATCCCCAGAGGAAGTTACTTTCCTGTGCTTTTCTAATTGTCTTTGTTCTATATTTCTATGACTAGAGTGACCACAAGAAAGTTTTGTTCAACACATGTGAATCATTTTGCTCCAAATTTTACCCTAATTCTTCCCATCTCTTGCATTCCAATTCATGACAAAAATGAGGAAGAGTAGAATAGAAGCTTATAGACAACTTAATAATGTGCTGGAAAATCTTCCCCAAACCACTTGGATGCATTCCCAGATAAGAATCTTCCAGTCTTAGTTTTTCAATGAAATAATCACTAATAAAGTGTATTAGGGAGGACATAAGAGAACCTATTTAAATGGAAAGTTGTTATCCCTAGGAAGAAGTAGGGCTGATACAAAGTAAATAACCTGAAACTGAAACAGAAGGGAAACTCTGACAGTTTCAAAACATACAAAGAGGCATTTAAAACCCACGTGTTTAAAACCGTTCTTTTCTGTATTCACAGGTTTCAGACTGAAGTGCAATTAGAAAAGAACTGCAAGCAGAGATACTGTCATGCTATTTCTACCTTAATAAGGGCAAAATGTGAGATATTAAAATGTTTTGTTTCCATTCAGGCTCTTTTTAGCAGTTCTCTCACCTACTTAAATGCTTATTTTACAGTACAAATGATGAAACAACCAAAAGAGATCTCTCAAGAATATCCAGTCCATACTCATTCTTTGATGCATGATCAAATATACCTACATAATCTCCACTGGATATTTATCTGTATACTCTCTTAAAAGAACCATTGAAGGGGGTCTCCCATCAGAGGAACAAGACTGCTGGAAACCTTGCCTTAAAAATCTAAATAACTATTTAGCATATGTTTTCCTTACTTTAAAATAAGCTTTTCCCCCCTTGATTTTAGTCACCAATTAGGAGCAAGAAAAAATATCATTCATATAATTTTTTCAAGTCATTGAAGTAATTTTACATATTGCAAGTCTTGATAATCCATGTTCTTTCTTAGGATTCTCTTCCCTATTAAAACCAGAGTCAACTGAGAGAATTGCTCTTCTTGATACTGACTGATCTTTATCATTTACACAATTTGTTCACTTTGTCAAGATAATTTTGATTTCTTTCTCTGTCCTCTGACGAGCTTGCAAAATCCCTAGTTTGATATCATCATTAAATTTTATAAGTGTACTATCCATTCTGTGATCCAGGTTGTTAACACTAATCTTATGAACATCTCATGTGGAACAGTGTCAAAAGCCTTATTGATGTCAATGTATAACAGTCTCAATCTTCCTTTTATCCACTAGATCAGTTGCCTTGTCAAACAGAGTAGTTTCATGATTTGTTCTTGACAGATCCATGCCTTCTTTTTAACAATGTCTTACAATTTTTTAAATACTTACCAATAGGTTCATTTATGATCTTGTGTCTTCCAAAAATGAAACAGCTCTGGCTGGAACAGTTTTGGTCAGAATATACTCCTTTCCCTCTTACTGGTCTTTAGAGAAAGCTACTGTATTTACCTCACCCCTTCCCTTTCAGGTACTTCTAAGAGTAAAATGTCTTTAGCACAGCTAAAGAGTCATAACTAGTTTCCTTGGTAATATCAAATGAACCCATCAGGCCTTCTGAAGTTAAGCATCCCTAATTGGTGTAATTATTCTCCTACCTCTTGTTTCCTTTCTCTTTGATCCACATTTCTGTTTTCAAACATTTTGCTTTGAAAATCTATCATTGCTTGCACAAAATAATTATTCCTTTATTTTATTATCAGTTTAAAGAATTTGGAAGAGAAAAAAACACAGAAAAGAGCAACAATAAAAAAAATTAAAAATTACATTTTGGGCAATACTATCTCAGTCTTCAAATTTACTTCATATAATATGTTCATATATTTTGCTTATGATTTCCAGTAAGGATTTTTGAAGTGGTCTCATGGTACTATACCTAATAAACCCCGTGTTTTTATATTAGAAAACATGATACTACTGTGATTTAGTTCTACACTGGAGCAGAGGGATTATTTACCTTTTCCGAGTGACCTTTATCTATCTGCCAAGTTACAGCTGTGTGGTTGTAATGATCCCCACAAAAGTTTTTTCTCTCTGAATATTGTTAGCCATGATGAAGTACAGACTTAATAGCACCTTCAGAGAACAGTTATTGAAAAAGTCTCCTGCACCCATTTTTAGAGTGGTATATGAATTTGACTTGCAACATCCCTGGGGTAGTCCACAATTTCTTGTTTGTGAAGTCACAGGTGGACAATTTATACTTCTTTTCCTCCTATTTCTACCTTTGGTATTGACAACGAAGAGGTATATGACATGGTTTCCATGGGTTCTTGCTCACTGCATTCATTGTGTTTTTTTGCCCTGATTCTTCTCTCTTTCATATAGTCTCTTTGGTGCCTGCCTCCCTAACAAAGATTAATCATGCTGCATCATGAATGGAGCTGCAATATTCTGAGAAAGCACCTCCAAGAAAAACTTCAGTGAGACAGTGTGGAACATAAGATGTCCTTTTGCCATAGTAGTCTCCACAGTCTAGGGCTAAATATCATAGATCTGTTACACAATATCTAAAGAGGTTCAGGGCATCAGTATGGTCTTTATAATGAACAAATTACTGCTTAAACTAATTCAAAGAAACAATAAACTGATAGCATCTTACAGCACTGCTTTGCAAAGACTACAAGCCTGGATTTTATTCTGAGGCTTTCAAGCTGATTTACTAAAACACAAAGAATTGTGCACTCATCTCTTTCCAGACATTATTTCGTAGACATCAATCTTCACTTTATTTCAAGAATTAAAATATTCCTTGAAATATATAGGTGATCTGTATTTGAAGTTATTGAGCAGTGCTTGTACACTATTGTAATTGGAGGATTATTACATCTGTATGAAATACGGAAATCACTCATAACTGCTATTTTAGGGAACTTGAAGCAGAAAAATCTCTTCAATATCCTTTTTCCTTATTTCTGTACTTTCACTCTTCAGCAGGCCAAGACAAAATGTAAGACAATCTATTGTTGAAAGAATAGGTCTACATCCATACTAGCATGTAATTTAGCAAAACTGAAGAAGATGGCTATATTGGAGCAGCTGGGGTTAGAAAATTTGCAGCCAATCTGTATGTTGTTTTGGGACTTTACTGGGGATTAGATTTAATTAGATTTCTCTAAGTCGTGCATCCTTTCCATACATGGTAGGATGGTGACTAGTCACGAGTTCAATGCTTCATGTAGTCCCTTGGGGATACCCTTTGGTGTATGCCTGTTGTGGAGCTAAGATTTAGTTTCTTCAAAAAGGAACCTAAAGGTACAAAACTCTTCTGTCTATACAGCCAGTACACACTAACTGAGGCTGCCAAACCTGGAGAAGTTCTCTGAAATTAAATAATAAGGTAGATGTGGCTAATTTTTATTGGAATAACAGTACAATTTTACTTGCATTTGAAAAGGCACCAACAGTAGTTAGTAGTAAACAGATAAAAATGAATAAAAGTAGAATTAGAATAAAAACAACATCCTTCCCTTTTATACTACAGCTGCCCAAATTTTTACAAGTCATTGGGGAAGAGACCATCTCAAAAGCCGGTCTTTTAAAGATAATTTTTACTTTTTAGCCTTGCGTGGATGGTGAGGCATTAAGTTTTGTAGGTCTCCAGGACTCCCTTGAAACTCTTGTATTTGTGTCTTTCATTACAATTGTAGAGAGTAAGAGAAATTTATACAGTCACATGGGATGTTATCAGATAATTTAGTTCCATTTGAGAAGGTCACTACATAGTTATCACATGAAAATGCAGATCAAATGAAGCCATACTCATCTCAATGTAAAGTAAAACTCCTCAGCTTAAGTCAAGGTCCAGTGGTCCTGAGGGCAATGTAATTGAAACACTCACAAGAATGTATTCTTTTTATTCTGGAATGAAAAAGTAATTTTTGAGAGTTTCCATCAGGAAGGAAAATTCATTGCCAGATATTTTACTATCATGATTTCTTTTCTAGTTCCTTTTCCAATCTTATTTCAATGTTATATGCATGTTTTACAACAACATAAATAATAGATAAATAATAATTTTAAAAAAAACCAACCCTAGCATGTTTCTTAGGATAGGATGTTGCTTTCAAAGTCACACAGAACATCTTATGTCTGAGTATGAGTATCTGCTATGTCCATGCTGTCTTCTTTACGATTTAGTATCTTATCCTTCCCTTCCCACTTTTCCAATTGAAAAGACAATACCTCCCTCTTTGATGAGGTCAGAATATGGTCGTCCTTTTCTTTATGATTTGTATCTCTTGAAAAGCTTTGAACCTAAAGGTTTCCCTTTAGGGAAATCTCCTATTTTCTGCTGGCCCTGTGCTCACAGCCCTCTCCTGCCTTTGAATGCTGACAGCTGGTAGCCTCTCTGGGGCCTCCTTCTCACATCTGCCTCCAGCTGAGACTCCATGTCAGCTACCACTTCTGCTCTTAGGCCATGAGGTTGTTTACCACATATGGGAGAACTGTTAGGTGGCAATTCAAGTAGGAGCAGAAGGCTGTGAGATTCGCTGGGATTGAAGCTTGTATTAATGACCTGAAAATTAAGTGAAAATATCAGCACTTCTTGGAGTACCTTGACGCTGAGTATGTTAACTTGTACTTTTCTTTCCCATCAGAATTATTTTTCTCATATCATAATTGATCGTAATCAATTTTTAATTGTTATAAATTTTTTATTTTTACCCATTTTTAACCTAACTCAAAACCTAGAAAATAATTATCTTCTCTATGGAAGACATGAGAATCTATGCAAACCTCCTGGGAGAAAATTTGCAATCCATATTCAATATATGTACTTCAATATACTGTTCTTCTTTCTGTGTTTAATGCTACATTTATTTATACAATTCTTAGATTTAACTTCACATTGACTGCTTACTTTCATTTGAAAGGGGAGGATTCTGCTTTGTATTTTTTACATTTGTATCTGCAATCAGTCAAATGAAAGGACTAGACAGAACCAAAAATTATCAGTATCTAAAGAACAGCTTTACCTGCCCAAACCAAAGTTTCTACATTCAATAAATGGGAATACTTTGACCTCTACACCTTCAGTAGAGAAAGGTATATATCATTTAGAATTTAGCAAAACTGAGGAAACTGTTTTAATAGGCAGCAAGATACAGGATTTAGAAGTTATGAAGTACAGAGAAGTGTCTCTCAAACGAGGTCCATGACTCAGAGGCAAATATTTAAGGAGAGGAATTAATTTAACTAATGAAGAAGGGACTGAAAGGAGACCTACTTACAGTGTATCACTTCAGAGGAAGAAAGAACTGTCTAAATTAAGTACTGTCTGGCTTCTGTTTTTAAGGAGCAAGAACAAATAGCTGAAATCTGAAACTAGAGAAATTCAGGGACTTCTTTTTCAGGAAAAAAAGTAGGAATAGTTCTGTTAGAACAAACTTCAATAAACTTGGGTTCTTTATCTCCTCGGCTTGGCTGCTCTTCTGAAATATTATTTTCGTCAAGTACAAACAAATTCTTGGGGTCTAAAATGTCTTGTGAAATTTAAAAAGTCTAAGATACACAAATCCAGACTGGTTGATCTAATGAACACTTCCAGTCTTAATCTCTCTGCACCTGTGATAGTAGCATTGGAACTAGAATGTGACAGCAAAGAGGGAAAACATAAACCAGCCTGCCTTCCTACTTAGCTGACCTTGAAGCTTAATCATGGGGAAAATTTGGCCCTGTAGGTCCTGGACTCATGTAAGAATGAAGGCAAGGCATGGTCATTAGCACACTGTGAAAGAGAAAGGTTTTGGCTCAGTGGAGGTTATGGAAAATCTTGCCTACACTTCCCCTCTCAGTTATACATCCCCTGATCTCCTTTGCACCTCCTGGCAGCGGATTTGCAGTTTTGACATTGACATTCAACTTTCTAGCATAATTGCATCTTTTCCCTGATGAATTTTGGAATTGCTTACATTTCAAGCAGGTTTTTCTGAAGTTTCAGAAAATGCTTAGCAAGCATAAATATTGTGGTCCCTTTACTGTCATTTTAGGCATGAAGTTTATCACATGACTAGAGGAATCATAATATTTTTTATTTTAAAATGTATTCCTTTTGTTCATAAATTTGTTTGCCAAATATTTAGTTTAGCATAGGCTGACTGTACCTGAGGTTAGAAAGTCTGTAACTCCTTGTCATCTATATTTTTTGTAATACACATATTTCTAAATGGTTACACTTAATATTAGATGTTATTTTATCTTGGACTACATCTGGTATGCCACATATTTGCTGAAGAATTTATCTTTGAATTAAAATCAAACTGTCTTATACATACAGTATAGCAGTATGGGGAAAAAAAAAAAAGAGGAAGATATCACACAATGCTTTGACCTTCATCCTTTTGTGTGTCATACAAAATTCCAGCACTGAGACCTGTCTTATAGTGCAGGACAGCAGAAGGATGCATAGAAATCCATGTAAAACTTCTTGGAAGGCATTCCTAAAAGTAGAGCAGAAGTTTTCGCAGAAGTTTTCACAGATATTCTATGGGAATACAAAAGCTTGCTATGATGTGGTTAGTCATGTAACCTTGCAATTATGCACTCTGGTACACAGCAATATGTAAGAGTATTTTTAATATTCTCTTCTGAATATACTGAAGTATCTCTACAATACAGAGAATAAATCATCAAATGGACTTAATTGCTCTGTGTATAAATGTAGCCTGCTTAAAAACTTTTGGTTTGGTTTGCAGATGGCTTATGGATACTTACACTCAAACCTTGTATGTTTCTATGGCTGTTAAAATGTAAGTATCTTGGGCATAAGGTATTCTCAAAACATCTGATTTAAGAAAGAAAGTGGAACACACTTACCTGTCTTATCAATGGTCATATGGCACTTCACCTGAGTCTGGCAGTGGGATGAGATATCAGTAGTAAGCCCTTAGCTGATACAGTTCTTCCAAAAGACAGAGTGACAATCACTGATTACTCTTGTTCCCACTTTTTAGTCTTTACAGATATATGATACTATTGTTAAGTTACCTCTCACTTTTATTTTAAGATTTAAGGTTTGATTTAACATTATGTGGATCAAATTGTGATTTGACTTGATTTACTTTTCATAAAATTTCTGGATAAGCGTTTCAATTTTGGACTAACAAAAGCTCCACAAGATGATGTAGAAAGTCTGAAGCAATGACTTCTTATCTCTTCAGAAGATTGAACTCTTATTTTCCAAAATCTCAAAAAAAGAGCAATCCAGCATTTTCTTGCCTTTAAACAAGTAGACACCAGCACTGTGCATATATAATTTCAAATCATTGTATTTTTCTTGTAGTCTCAACTTGTCAGATCTGCTGCTAAATTTCTGTTACATTTCCTCTGGGACTCCAGCACTGGAAGTACAATACTCACAGAAGTGTTTAAAGCAGCTAATATGACTAGGGAATATTCAGATCTTCATTTTTTTCTTGATAGAACTACTATTTTAGCCCTGTATTAACTTCTGTTTCAAATGTATGTCAGCATTTTTAAGATGGTAAGTCTGAAGCTGTGTGCCATATCTGTGTGGGACCTCTCAGAAAAGGACTGTTCTCCTGCAAGGCATCTTACCCAGGAATGCTTCCTTCCCAGATCACATGTTACATCATCTCATAAGCTCACATCTTCTTACTTGAGCTCTAACCTACTTTAAGGTTTTCTTTCACAGACTAAGTCTCACAACAAATGGGTGCCAAGTCTTATTGTCCCCCGCTTTGGCCTCTGCCCATGGGGACTGCTCTAAATATACTTAAAATTAAGTATGGGCTACAAATGCTCTACATTTTTTTTTATTTTACGTTATTGCCCAAATACAGAGACATTAATATAATTTCTTTAAGGATGCTTCCACAGTAGTAAAATAATTGTCACAATTCGCAAGTGAAAAAGATATTCTCCCTAACTCACACTTTAATTTGGCATTTCTGTGTACCCATGGATTATTTTAAAGATCCCAGAATGAAATATAATGGTTATTTTTGCTTTTTCCAGGTCATTAAGGAGAGAATTAAGTAAGATTTAAGCAAACAGTAGCAGTACACATCATAATAACTATGTACACTGGTATTTCTCTTTAATGTAGTCTGAAAATTTGAAATTCCATACCTTACAAAAATGGGTACAGAATCCATCTTTGCTGCAGAAAAAAAAGGTTAATTTTTATATCTAAAAATATCAGATCTTTAAGGCTTTTTTCCCTTGATATAATTACTCCTATAACATGGAAATCAAAATGTTGCTCTCAGCTCTGTATTTCCTTTTAGGACAATGCAGAAAATACATCTAAAGCTTACATTTTAAGTAGATATGAAATGAGAAATGGAATTATAAAGTCCTTTTTATATAAAATATACAGTTAAGTTTGGTATTATGTAACTGAAATTATAGTAACTTAACATATTTTTCCGATGTGTATGCAAATGACTCAAATTCATGCTCTAAAACCTGAGAGTAGTATGTCACTTAAGTGTACCCATGAGACACACCACTGTCATTATACTGCCATAATGTAATATATTTTGTGCTATAATATGAATACTAAAAGGTAAGATGACCTCCATTAAAATCTATTCTTGATTCTTGACCTAATTTTGATTGTAAGAAAACAGTTTTTCTATCCTTATTTGAATTTTTGATGTCATATTCCTTCTGTAAAATATCCCTCTCTCCTTAAAGTCAAGATCTTGGCAATAGAGACATTAAGATTTCACCCAAACTGGAAAAGCTTTAGCATATTTCAGTCTGTTTTATCTGAACTCACCATTTAACCCTGTCCCCAGCATTCTTTTAAAGCTTATTGCAATTACCTTCTGAGTTTTTTGAAATTATTTTAACCTCTTATGCAGCAAATTTTACTATGTTTTCCCTTTCTTCCATATATACATCTTGTCTTTTTTGCACAGGTTATTCACTTCTACAGAATACTTCTTTCCATTGCTAAACTACACAACCACACATCACAACTAATTAGTTACATTGCTGCAATCAGTCTACAGGAAAACTCTTCACTGTACTGACAGAAAAGTTGATGTGCTGTACCCCCTGTTATCTCTCAGTATTCTGCATGCTGTCTTTGCTTACTTGTGAGAAAAATTTTTGAAGAAATACAATTGTGTGCTAGTATGTGTGCACATGCACACAAACATGTAGGAGGGCTCTTTTGTTCATAAACCAAGGCTTGCATTAAAGGCAGAGCAATTTTAAGAAAAATCCTAATGCCAGCTGTGAAGTCTTGCACCTGGATCAGGGCAATTCCCGACACAAATACAGATTAGGCAGAGAACAGATTGAGAGCTTTCCTGAAGAGAAGGACTTAGGGGTCCTGATGAATGAGAGGCTTGGCATGACCCAGCATGTATGCTTGCAGGCCAGAAACCCAATTGTGTCCTGGGTAACATCAAAGAAAGTGTGGCCAGAAGGTTGAGGGAGGTGTTTCTCCATGTCTACTCCTCTCTGGTAAGAACCCCACCTGGACTACAAGTGTTCAGTTCTGGGGTCCCAACATAAGAAAGACATGGACCTGTTGGAGTAACATGGAGATGCTTAGAGGGCTAGTACACTTCTCCTATGAAGACAGACTGAGAAGAGAAGGCTTTGGTGAGACTTTAGAGGAGCCTTTCAGTACCTAAAGGGGGTAGAGAAGAAAGGCAGAGAGGCACTATTGATAGGACAAGGGGAAATGGCTTTAAACTGAGATATTTAGATTAGATATTGGGAAGAAATTCTTCACTGTGAGAGTGGTGAGGCACTGGAACAGGTTTCACCAGAGAAGTTGTGGATGGTCCAACTCTGGAAGTGTTCAAGACCAGGTTGGAGAGAGCTCTGTGAAATCTGACCTAGTGTGTGTCATCCCTGACAATAGCAAGGGGTTTGGAACTAGATGATCTTCAGAGTTTGTTCCAATACAAACCATTCTATGATTCTATGAATTTGAACAATGGAAAAGTCATAGTAAAGCTGTTTTCTCTTCTTGGGGATATATTTAAAAAAATCATATCGATGTAGCTTTGGAAATGTAATCTTCCCCAAATAATACTGATTAAACTGAGTCATGCCTAAAATCAGTCTGTAAAACTAATGCACTCCTGGCTGATGGCAGACCTAAAACTTGCGCTTAAATAGTACCTGAATGAGGGCTGCAGTCCTAATTTTGGGCTCCAAATACACTCAGACATTTTTAAATTCTGAGGTGTCAATCTGGACCGACTAATTTTTAGCCCACAGGTTTTCTGTCACTGTCTTTGGCAGATAGACCTGTCCTTGCTCCATCTTCCCTTCCATGTGACTAGGTGCCCACCAGCTCCAAGCCAAACCCACTGTGGTCCTAGCAGAGATTACGGTACTTAGCTCAGGCACACTGCCTTCAGATCAGGGCTGGCATTCATCTATTTACTGTAAAGTCCAGGAGGAGCAAGCATGGGTCAGTCTTCAAAGACCATGCAGATACAATGCAAGCTGCAAGGAGATCCAAGCCCGTGCAAAGGGTTTTTCTCTTAGAGTCTGTAAGAGAAAAAGGAATCTGAAAAAGAAAAATTCTGGGGATAATAATGCTCAGTTGAGACAGAATACCTATTGTCTGTTTTAACTTATGCATGAATTCATGCACATATTTTGCAATGGAACATGAACACTGAGTTTTGAAAGCAGCTCATCTTGTCCCTCTGGAATATGAAACACTTAAATATTGCACTTGTTTTATTGTCAAGCTGTCAGGCCTGATGTTTAGACGTACCTGCTGCAACTTATATTGTTGCACTTCAGTAGTCACGATGCATCCCTGAGGGGACCACCCAACTGTATTTAATTGCTATAAATAATGGTGTTTAATAAATTTCATCAAGAACTTTTATAAAGCAACACCATGACATCTGCTAAAAAAGCTTTCTGGAAATATCTAATACTTCACAGAATCACAGAATCAACCAGGTTAGAAAAGATCTCTAAGATAATTTAGTCTTCACCTGTCACCTAACATCACCTTGTCAACTTGACCATGGCCCTAAGTGCCACATCCAATCTTAAACATCCAGGGATGGTGACTCCACCACCTCCCTGGGCAGCCCATTACAATGCCCAATCACCCTTTCTGTGAAGAACTTCTTTCTGATGTCCAGCCTAAACCTCCCACGGCACATCTTAGAACTGTGTGTTCTTGTCCTATTGCTAGTTGCTGTGGAGAAGAGACTGACATCCACCTGGCTACAGCCTTCTTCCAGGTAACTGTAGAGAGTGATGTCTCCCTTGAGTCTCCTCCTGTCCAGGCTAAACAATCCCAGCTCCCTTAGCTGCTCCTCATAAGAAGTATTAGCTCCATCCTTCACCCAGCCCTGATGTCCAAAGTTTTTCCAGTGGGGCTAATTAGTCCCTATTCTTTTAACTCCAAAGTAAGCCAGTGTGGTTCTCTCTGAGGCCATAGTATTGTGGACCTCCTGGGAAGGAATATCTGTTGGGTGACCTTGTTCCACCTATCTGCAGTTTTAAGAGGGCTTCACACTCTCAGAGAGACTTTATGCTTAGCCTCTATTTATGCCTTGCTTGCTCTAAATTATTTGCTAATTACTCAAAATAAAGAGGAACATGAAGCAGTGAAGACAAACATTTTGATGTTAAAAAACATCAGTTTTATGATGCCCTTATCCACCAGTTCTGCCTTATTGCACGTCTCTTCTATGCACTGGAATAAAATGGATCAGGTAAATGAAACCATGTTGAAATACTAATAAGTCACAAATAATTTTTTAACAAACCATCACAGTCTATCAAACTGTTATGCAACTGCATCAATGGTTTGGCTTTTAATTTTTTTAGTTTGTTTGTTTTTTTGGTGGGTTTTTTGAGGAAATGGAAGTTATAGCAAGAAAACTTGTGTTTGGAGGGTTTTTTTCATTGTTTTTGATGTTTTTTTCCCCATCAAAATTTCAGAAGACAATTTGTTTGGGTTTTTTTTTTTTTTACTTAGGACCACATATTGGTTTGTACAACAATTTCTTCATTAAAAGTAAGCACATATGGCAGTGAAAATAATAATTTAGTGATATCTCTCTGAATGGAACAGTTCAGTCAGTGAATTAAATCATGGAGCTAACTGATGGAATGGCACAACACTTAAATTTAAACAATTTGCCAAATACTAGAACTCTTTCTATTTTCTCTTATTTTCTCTCCTATTAATATTTATCAGTTGTTCAGCAAAGGTTGAAATTACAGAGAAAAAATGATTACTTACAGAATATTTTCTGGTTTAGTAATATCTCCTTTACTGACACTATCAGATTATTGCATTATTTGGTTTTGAATACATTCTCTGTCATGTCTTATCTGTTTTAAGATTGTCTCTCATTCAGTCTGACCTTGGATGCAGTCAAGTGACAAAAAAATTAAATAAAGTGAAAAAGCTAGTGGAAGAAAGGGGAATAGACAGGGAAGAAAATAAATAAACAAAACTTTTTTTTTCATTTCCTTTAAAAACAATGCTCTCCTATAATTTACGGCATCCATAAATGATCCTCCTGTAATTACTTACATCTCACTACTGATCATCTAAATAATTTATAACCAAGGTCAGTGTTAACATGTAGTAGAACAATCTAAGGCTGTTAGTCATCAAATGTTTATTTGTCCCTTAAAAAGAAATTCTATGCTGTATGAGGGAAAAACAATTTATGTTGGTTTTTTTTTCTACTTCAAGCTGCTCCTTGTTTTATTTAGCAAAGTGATGTTTTAGAAGGTTGAAAACAAAACAAAAACTGGAACATTCAACTTACTGATAGTTTCTTTACCTTTGTTCCTATTCTAATTGTACATTGCATGTAATTTTTTTTTGTGGTATAAAAAGGTAATTAAGCTTATGTTTGAGATAGCTGCAACAACATGCTGGGTAAAGAACTCAGGAGAGAGACAGAAAATGCAGGAATGAGACCACTTAGAAAATGAGATATAGGGTAGAGAGATTTGGGCATCTGCCCTCTTGAAAAGAGGTCTCTTAGGTGAGCAGCCTACCCACATGGCATAAAGGGATGTTGGCCAGTACATCAGCCTGAGTACAGGATCCATTGCTCATACCCCATGCTAGGAGGTATTAGCAAAAGCATACTGCCCATGTATCTGCTGGGCAGCTGTCAACACAAGCCAGACATCAATCAGTAAATTAAAGTGTTTCAGTGAGCTGTGGGATTTACAGTGGTTTTCTGAAAAGCACAGGGGTGCTTTGTATTCAGTATTAGCACATAAAGCTTTCAGCTATTGTACGTATTTGAAACATATGAAGTGTACAGTTGTTTATTGAGATAAAGGAAAAATTGCAAGTACCGTTACAGAAAGCAAGTTCTATCCTGTTTGGAATCATTTTTTTAAAATAAATAATTTGCCTCTAACTGTGTTTTAAAAATTTACTGAATCATTTTTAGAAAGGGGAAGTAAATTACTGTACTTGAGATATCTTCCTTTCCTGTATGCCCTTGTAGATACGACAATGCTTCAGTAATCTCAAAAATAAACATTACTACGCTACTTCACTGCAAGGAAATTCTGGAAACCTCTGACAGGTTATCCAGTACGTAACCAATGAAACAAGAGGCATAAAGCCAGGTGCTCAAGAGTAGAAAACTCACATATAGCATTTATTGTTGCATTAGATACTGTATGCAAGAATTTAATTCAACATTATGTACTTTGAAAAAACAGAACACATTCATTTTCACTATCCTGCTTTTTGTCAGTGTTTCATGTTATTACCATTGAACTCAGGGTAATCTACATGTGAAGCATTATATTCTTGACAGAAAATTATTGTGCTATGAGAAACAAAATAAATTGTCTCTCTCACTGTTGAAAGAATAATACAGAAAACATTTAGCATTTCCTTTTGAAAGAAAAGAGATTGCTATCACTACATTCTGTTACTTCCAGACAGGACAAGTGCTACATTTTAGAAAGTGCATTTATTTGGTGCTTTATACACCATGTTATCAGCTTTAATAGAACTTAGTATTTGAAGGTAAGTGATAAAATATTGCTATTGCTGCAGTAACTCAACTCTGAGAAAATAAACTTTATTGACAAAATTTTGAGAACTTTGGACCTGAATTTACTTTCCTTGAGAAAAAACCCAAAGCCTACAGTTGATTCAACTAAGAATTTGCCTGAGTGCACTTGCAGCAATCAGTGCATGAAGTTTAACTCAGCGGGGACTACTAACGCATATGTCAACACACAGTGAAAAAAAAAAAAGAAAACAAACCAAAACATATATACGTATAATGATGTGTAATACCTGACATCCATCTCCAGTAAACATCAACTCACATTAGAGCTATATGCAGAAGGATTAGTTCACAGAGAACACAGAGAGTATGCTGAGTTGAAAGGGATGCACAAGGATTATCAACTCCACCTCTTAGCCCTGCAGAGGACCATCCTCAACAGTCACACCAATGCTTGAGAGCATTGTCCAAATGCTTCTTGAACTCTCTCAGGCTTGGTGCTGTGACCACTTCCCTGGGGAGCCTGTTCCAGTGCCCAACCACCCTCTAGGGGAAGAACCTTTTTCTAATACCCAATATTTTTCTAATATCCAGCCTAAACATCTCCTGNAATAGCCAGCCTAAACATCTCCTGACACAATTTCAGGCCATTTCCTCGGGTCCTGTCACTGGTCACCACAGAGAAGAGATCAGTGCCTGCCCCTCCTCTTCCTCTCACAAGGAAGTTGCAGGCTGCAAAGAGTTCAAGTGTTTGGATGATACTCTCAGGCACATGGTGTGACACTTGGGGATGGTCCTGTGCAGGGCTAAGGGTTGGACTCAATGATCCTTGTGGGTCACTTCCAACTTCGCATATTCTGTGATTCTGTGAAACATCATTGAGACGATAACTGCTAGCTCCTTGATGATTCTTGTATGAATCCTATCAGGTGCCATAGATTTGTAAGTATTCCAGGTGGAGCAACAGATCCCATACAATTTGAAAATTTGTACAGTGCAAGCAGGTACTGTACCAGTTACTTGTTGGAAGCCTGTCACTAGTGGTGTCCCCCAAGGTACAATATTGGGCCCAGTATTATTTAACGTATCCCTCAGTTACTTGAATGACAGGGTAGGCACCTCCTCAGGAAGTTCACTGACCACACAAAGCTGGGATGAGTGGCCGAGACCCCAGAAGGCTCTGCAGCCCTTCAGAAGGACCTTGACAGGTTGGAGAGATGGGTAGAGAACCGTCTGAAATTCAATAAAGGCAAATGCAGGGTTCTGTATCTGGGGAAGAATAACCCCATTCATTAATACTTATTTCCTGAGACAAGTAACACACAATGAAAAGTCACCATTCTTGCTCTCACAGCCAGAAGGCCCAACCTGCAATACCAATGTTTCAGTACTATTACTATTCCAAGTTTTGTACTGTCCTGGACTTGAAACCAGACCAATCCAGCTACCACATTTTGAAACCATGACTTCAATTGCAAACTTTGTAGCCAATTCTTTCTAATTGTACTAGTACTCTAGCACTTTGGAGTAAAATCCTTACATTAATCAAAACATACTGTGTGAATTTTGTTGCTATAAAGTTTAGAATATATTTTCCTCTTGCAAAAGGATAAAACACTACTAGAGTAAATTTTACTTCCCAGTGTCAGTAAAGTCCTTAAGGTCCAGTATTACTATGTTCATGGTCTGCTTTCTTTGTCTTTTCAATAAAAGAAACAATCCTTTCTTCACACTGACAAGGTATCATAAAAAAAACCCCAAACAAAACTAAACCAAAGAAACAAACAACAACAACAACAAAAACCCCTTAGGGCTGCAAACATTATCAAGTGAAAACAGGAAGATAAATATTCCATGAAAAAAAGATACTAAAGATGAAAGGTTATTAACATCCTAACAGTAAAAAGCCCAGACAACTGAATATTTCACGTGGGTTATGACTTTCATCTTTACTTGATTTACATCAGGAGCTGTCATAGTCTTGGAGGCATTTATTGCTCAGACTTATTTGTATTTTAAAATGCATAAGTATAGCAAAGATCTCACTGCATTTGCAATTGCTAAAATCTGAAATGGATCTTCCTTTGAGTTATAGCAACATAACAAAGTATGTGTCTATCCACAAAAAGATAATCGGGGTGTATATATATAGCAATAGAAATATATGTTTCAAGAAAAATGATGTAAGATTTAATATATCATAGAAGTCATAGTTAGGGGATTTATGCAACATATGAGAAGCTCATTGTAATTATTTTATATACAGCAATGAAATTTTTCATTCTCCAAAATAGCTGCAGGCATTTTTAAAATTTAACAAAAATTAAAAAAAACAAATTAGGAAGTGTATTGTGCTCAGCTTTTTCTCCTCCAACCTCAAAGCTCTATATGCCTAAAACACCTTTTGTGAGTACTGAGATGAGCCATTTCCGTCTCTCTTTCAGAATTTGCCTATTATACTAGAGTTGGTACAAAGATTCTTTCCAACAGCGTAAGTAAGATGAGTCATTTATTTAAATACCGTGACAGTTGGACCTTCAAAAAAATTATCTGTAGTCCTTCAACTACTAACCTGGGAATGCAAATCCTCATTTGGAAAATGAAGACATAAATTACAGACTTTTGTACAAACCAGACAGAGAAAGAACTAAAGAACTTCACTTGAAGTCTGCTATATTCCAGATAAATACCAACCATAACTTAGAGATAATAATTACAGTCAGTGGAGCTTTTTTTTTTCCTCTTTCTTCACAGAATCAATGCAAAATTCTCGGTCTTTTCTGTGATGTCAAAGGATAAAAACACTCAAATCTCCTTAGCTTTCCTTATAAACTCTATGAGCCCTAAGGGTCTTCTTACACAATATTTTTGTCTTCTTTAGAAGGAATGCAAGAGCACAGAAAGGTTATGAGTCCTTTGTCAGAAGCCCTAAGGATGGAGAAAAATGTTCCATACCTGCAGTCCTTGGTCTGAGGCACAGTAGTTTCATTTCTGTTCTAAGAATCATTTTGTCTGCAGACACAGCACCAGTGTTGCGTGTTTCTGACAGCTATAGTTTGGTCCATAAATGAGTAGCATTTTACAACTATCTCTAACTCTCTAACTTTAGACAGGAGTTTGCATTCCTATGGGAAAAGAAATTTTTGTACACAAATAACAATTTACATTTGATGATAGGTGATGTATTCTAATATCT
Organism: Sclerurus mexicanus; assembly: GCA_013396755.1. NCBI lineage: Eukaryota > Metazoa > Chordata > Aves > Passeriformes > Furnariidae > Sclerurus > Sclerurus mexicanus. The sequence goes on from VWZF01002474.1 coordinate 708,578, forward strand.
CTACAAAACAATGACAAAACAGGAATAAACTTAGAACACAAGAGCTAAGGCTTGTTAAAAATGACAACTTCTATGGCATTCAGAACTGGAATACTCATGCTTTACAGTGAGGACTATGAGGAATATTTGTACCTCAGAGCAGAGAAATTAACACTAAAATGGTAATCACAAAAATGACAGTCACCAAACCTTTTTGGTTTTGCAGTTAAGCAGACTCCTATGATTTATTTTTTTTTGGTTTATGTTCTAGTAGAAATCTACCCAAAATTAATGAGCTAGACCATTTGCAGACCTCTAGCAAATTGTGTAGTAACCTTTTATTCTCTTTTTTAACATGGTTATCAATTACTTTTTCTAATATCTTGTGTTCTATTCCTTGAAATCTATTCAGAACAATGTAGCAGAAGTTGAACAAATTCTAGGTTTATCTAAATTTTTATTGTATGTGAAGTGTCTTCTCAAGTAGTTTTCTCCACAAGGAATTCGCAGTGCCCGCAAATTTCAGAGGCACTTGAAAATTTTGCAGCAATTTATAGAACTACTCTCAGGAAAACACAAGGCTTCATAGCAAGCTGATTGGAATTATTTTAGTTTAATTAAATGTAATTAAAATATTTTATTCTATTTTTTTTCCAAGGTGAGTTCACAGCAACAACTATATAAGAGAATTTGACATGTTCTGGAAAAGATAACACTCAAGTACTGCAATCCCACTCTTTGGGGTTGATACGCCCCAGACATAGCACAGTTCCATCAGATACTACATATACTTATGGAACTACAGGGCATTAAATTGTCACAAAGAAAATGCTTATTGCCTTATTTTTAATGTTACAGATTTCCAATCAGCAAAATTTTTGTCATATCAATTTTTAATCTTAAATCAGGGTATTTATTGGTTTTCAAAAGGTTTCCACGGCATTCACCAGACCAGCCTTCTAAATGTTTGGGCACCCATGATTTCTCCTTCAAAAATTCCCTTCACCTGAGGAGGTTCTGTTGATATGCACAGGGGAATTAGAGTAGATTCATGCTCAAGAGAGAAATTAATGACTTTTCCTTTTGCTTTGTTTCTCCCTGCCTGTAAGTATGGCAGCAAGTGACATTGATCTGACTGAACAACTGCATCGAAATAAACAGCAGCTCAGAACTTGGCCAAAGGCTCGGCTGCTGGGGAACCTGAAATGCTGGTAAGGCTAGCACATGGACAACACGCATATTCATGTGTTGTTCACTGCTGTTTTGAAAATTTTAGGAAAGTGATGCGTGGATGAGTCAAATAGACTCAAATTCTTATGTGGAATAGCATTGTTCTTGTCTAGCCTGCTTTGAAAATCTTTATCTGGGGGCAATCATAGTTCTATGAGTTATACTATATTTTTTATTACTTTCTAATTATAATGTAGCTTAAATTACAACACAACAATTTTTGCTGGCAAACACATTATTTTCTTCACATTGGCCCATGAAATTTTTCCTGTTACCATCCCATTTATATCCACCCACTGATCACTGCTCAAGTATTTTTCTTGACAGCATGTACTTTAGAAAATACAATAAACACATTGTAATAATCTGGAATTAATATTAGTGCTGTCAATCAGTTTTATTTGTGAATTTCTGCAGTGAATTACATTTGAAAGTATTTTCTATGCAGATAGAGAGGACACAAGTGAGAATTTTTTTATCACAAGACTCATAGAAGCTCTCTTAGGAGACTGGATTGTGGTAGTATTTGATTCAAATATTATAACAGAAAAGAATTTTTATTATATATTATTATGCATCCAAATATCAGTACTTTAAAATCTTATTTATTGAAGTAGACATTAAACATCAATGTTGTAAAGCAAACTTGTGGAAAAAGGGTTTCCCACAAAATCAACATGCAATGAGTAGCCTGTTACATTAAATGGCTTGGCTTCTCCTAGGAGTCCTTAACCTTCCCATGTAATTATTCAAGAGAGCTTAAAAGGTGTTAGAACTATAACTAGTCTGACTCCTAATCATTTGAAATGTCTATTTTTCCCCTTTATGAGCTTGATGAAGAACTGATGATCTGAATTCAGCATTAATTTAAATTGGATGGAGGGAATGATGAAGCAAACTCTGAAAAGTTAATAGGTTTTTATATGCTTTAGTGAGAACAGGATGTGAAGGTGGAAGCATAAACTGTGTGCAAAACTCCTCAGAGACCTGTCAGAAGTGCAAGAAAAAAGTAAATTATTCTGCTAGATTAACTTAATCTTTTAATTCACAAATTTGATATTGGTCAACAATACCATTAATAGTAATCTTATTTTGAATGAAGCTATTTTTTGAGTAGGACTGTAACTCTGACATAGGATCAAGGCTGGGATGTAAGATAGTTAAAGGGACCTAATCACAAATCGAAGGGAGAAAAGTAATTGTGTCCTATAGAGATCCAGTTATGAGAGAATTTGTGGACACAAGTTCTTATAGTACATACGGAGAAGTGACAGAAAAGAAAAAAATCAAAAGGGCAGTGCACAGTGCAGATACAGTTTCTTTGAAACGTGTGCAGCACATCTCTGGCATATCAGAAATATATATATATATATATATACAGAACAGACATTGCTCACAATAAATCCACATCACAGCAAACAGAACCCACAAAATAACCTGGTCCCTTCTTTGCCTACCGACCGTATGTGCCAAATTTTATCTGCTTTTTCATAGATTTAAATATAGTATCTATAACATGAGAAATCATACTTCTTTTGTATTTCTTCTTAAAACATATTGACACAAAACAACTGTACAGATATAGAGAGCAAGTTCACAAGTGCTAACATACTTGTGATCTATTTTGAGACCTGCATTCTTCCCCTTTATTATTATTTTATATAGATTTCTAGAATTTCCAATCCAGTTTTTTCTCAAAGAGTCTAAAACCCAAGAACTTTGATTATTCTCACTTTCTCCTGGACCTTCTTCAGGTGGTTCTTTTCTGCACTGGAAGTGCAGTGCCCAGAACAGAGTACGCTAGCAGAAGCCACACAAATGGTAGGGGAACAAAAAGGATTATTTGATATAGCTTGCAACAGCTCTGATCTATTTTGTCTGTTTTATCCCTGTAAGCCTGCTATTTGGAGAGCTTTTGTTGTTGTTGTTGTTTGGCTTGCGGTTTTTTAATGTATAACTTCATTCAATCTTCTATTACCTTAGTCATAATAGGGATTTGATGACAAACAAAAAAAGTTCATAAAATCTAATCCAATTTGTCTCAAACCAAATTATGCAATCAAATTTTACCAACACAAACCCTACAAAACCAACATTTTGTTGCAGGAAAACCAAAACAGACCAAAACCAAACAAGTATGGGAAGCTAATTTTACATTGGTATTTGTTTATTTAAAAAAAAGAAAAAGGAAGAAAATTCTGGGGAAACAAAGCTGAATTCCATTTCTCAGATGTGGAAGAGTCTGTTCTATCCCTTCTATTTAATGGTACTAAATCCAGATTTTTTTAAATTCTTCTATGCCTACTTACTCAGTATCAAATGCAAGTGTATTTAGAAACTAAGTAATCACTTATTAAGGTTATATTCAAAACAATTAAAAATATGGACAGATGTTACAAAGTCTAGTTGATATTATGTAAAGTTCTTCAAAATTCTTGTGAAGTTGGTGTATCACATCATATTGTCTTCAGTAATTTTGGTAATACAGAGAACAGCAGTTATTTTACAGGAAGACCTAAGTTCAAAGTGTTAATGACACTATTGGGGCACAGGAAAAAGAAAATACCTCTCTTTTGATAGTATGTCTTTCAGTCTATGTTTTGAGTATTTTCTATTTGAATATAATATAGCTTTTCCCTTTTACAAAGGATATCACACAAAAATTATTTCAGACTTTTTTTTTTGGTTTTGCAAATTGTAAGGGCAGAATCATAAATTACAAATTTAAATTATGAAAGTTTATGTTTTGATAAAGCAGGTGCCTTAGGTACTGAAAGAACAAATAAAAAATACAAAAAAAGATGCAAGGACATTGTACTCTTTTGGAAGTTACCTCATTCCTATAATGCTGACCTTTTTGCTATGTCAAAGAACAGTTAATGAGAGACCTATCTCAATGTCATCAAAATAAAGAGTATATTTCAGGTTTTGGTTTTTAAGGACCTTTACAGCATTTTGGAATGAAATTAATCTGTGAGCAAAATGTGTCTTGAATGTCTGCTTCCAGCAGGAAAAAAATGCTTTGCTGACCACTGCAAGCACAACTGCTTCCATCTTGCCATCCAAGATACTAAGTTAAACAAAGCAGGTATATCTGTCCCAAGCACTTAGATGTCTACTAAAGGACAGAAAAAAAAAAGTTTCTGAAAAAGCAACACATTTGCTATACAAATATTATCAGCTAATCACACATAGATCCATTCTCCTCCTTCCCAGGAGCAACCATCCAACTACTGAAGTACCTTGGTGATGTGACAACATAGCCGATACCTGCATGAGTGCCAACATTTACTGTTGTCCTTCAGATGATCCCTTGCCATGTTTCCAGAATACTTATGTGTCTTTGGGAAATATCCCATAGTCTGTAGCTATGGCGTTCTGCAAAGTCTGGTCTTTATTTTTTTTTGTTTGGTTGGTTTTTTGTTTGTTTGTTTTTTGTTTGTTTGTTTTTTGTTTGTTTTTTTGGTTTTTTTTTGTTTGTTTGTTTTGGGGTTTTTATAATTTTTTTAATATTTTTAATTTTAATTTCTCCTGTNTTTGTTTTTTGTTTGTTTGTTTTGGGGTTTTTATAATTTTTTTAATATTTTTAATTTTAATTTCTCCTGTGGTTTTCCCTATGAGCAAAGATCTTCTCCCAAGGTCAATTATCTGATTCAGAAACAGAGCACCTAATAAGCTAACAAAAACTCCGAAGGGAAAGGTTGTAACAATCCAAGTGGATAAGGTATCACTAAAAGACACTTAAAGATCTTGTTTGATTGGTTTTGGTTTTTCAGTTGTGTTTTGTTTTCTTTTTGACAGGGACACATGAAAGAGACTTTCTTACATCAGGGACAAGCCAGAATGCTTATGCCAGTGAAGATAGGTAATGACTATTGCAGTAATAACTTTGTAGCCAACCAACTCTTCTGTAAGCAAAGTTTCACCCATTCTCAAAATCTGTCTGAACACATGATTTCATTAATATTTCATATTTGTCTTTTTGATAAAATATTAAAAATGCATCTGAACTGAGTACAGAAATTTCACAGGAATAAAAAAATCATTATATTGTGGTTATCAGAGATCCTAATTTTAGATGGCTAATAACTTTACTATAAGCCTTGTTGCAATGTTATTTAATTGTTAACATTGTTATTTAATTGTTAACATTATCCTGTAGTTAAGCTTTAAAGATATTCTGGCATAGTTGACAGTATTTATGACTCAGAAACTTGGAAAATTTTTCATAATTTGAATCATAAACAACAAAGGAATTCTAACAAAAAATAATTGTAGCTGTACCTTTTTTTTTTACACTGACAATTAAAAGGTATCAAGAAACATTGACATAATTATATAAATTACACACAAAAGTTCTTTTTCAATTTTTAAAAAATGTTACTGGGATGAATAAAAATGTAGCAGTGATTGTGAACATACGTAATGCATGAAATGTATTGTATACCTAGTTTACAGATTAATCTGTGCTATAAATCCCCTGGCAGTCAGAAATTAAGAGATAAACAGTTCTATTCAAGAAATCAAAATATCACTCACACTGTACTATGATTTTACAATCCTAAAACACCCACGACTAAGCCTTTGTATTATTAACATGGAATGCAGAAGTAATTTGCATGAAATTTCTCTCATGTTCATATTCACTCACTCCTTTTGCTATGTATCAATAATTGTTAATATAGCCTAAATTCATTTTGTTTGGCAAAGGTAGATGAAAAAAACTCAGCACTTTGAATTTTCATAGCAGTAGCATGAAAATTGTTCAACACCAAGATTTGTATCAAATCTAAAACCTTTACGGAAAAGTTCTATGTAATTGCCTCCATGTTTTTAGTTTTAGTCTTCTTAAATCTCTAACATTTTCTCCTGAAGACTGTGAAATATTTTATATTTTCAAATCCAACTTTTTAATCTTTCTTAAACAAAAATAGTCCTTTTACCATTACACCAAACACCTGAGCCTTTGTTCCAATTAAATAACTACTGGACTCTCTAAGTAATTTGACAGGTAGAACGGGTGATCAGGAGTAACAAGATATAGAAGAAAGAACTTTGTTGATCTCTGTGAGCAACCTAGGCCTTTCCTGGGGAAGAAGACAGGATCAGAGAGTAAAGTATCATGAAATGAATACCTCAATACTGAAAATAATAAAATATGAGCCATTAATGGCACCATCATGTTAAGAAGTTATCAAAGCAGCCAGTAGCTTAAAGTCATTCACAGCTCCATGTGGTGTAGCTGATGTAGCCTGTTGAAAATTTCTTATTACCATGGGGCTAGAGAAACATTATCCTTCTTTTCACTAGCTTGTATCTAATTTGTAACATAATGAGAAGATAAAATCAGATACAGTCCGAGGTATTGTCTCCTGTTTCATCAAAACACAAAAGAAAAGTGTCCATTTCAAATAGCAGCAGGTACAGACCTCTGAGAGACCAAGCACTTTGCTGGAGCTGCTGAGTATGTTCAGCCAACTGGTCAGTACTTTGTACACAAGGGTAACAAATGATAACCCAGTGTAAAGTGCAGAAAGGATGCTCTACTTTCACTTCTTCCGTCCTCAGTCCTGTCTTCTCTTAAAGTCACTGCCTATGCATTTTATATAACAGTGAAAAAACATGCAACATTTTCATGAGGAACAGGGAAGAACTCATGCCACTTAGCTAAGTAAAACAGGAGTACACAATGTACTTAAATCCACCTACTAAGAATAAATAAATGATATAGTACAATTATAGACCACAACATTGTTCTGTTTGCCACAGATATACAAGAATGGTGATGTGGAAGAGTGTGTACTGATCAGCATGCAGTGCTTGATATTTAAATGAAATCTTAAACACAACAGCAATCTACAGAAGTTATTTTCTTTGTAAAAATGGCAGAAAACAACCATGTTATATTTAACATCATATGCTAAGATTAGGCACTTAATATTAGCTGTCTATCATGGTATGTTCAGTTCAGAAATGTCCATAAATAGGTAAGGAACAGAATGAAATTCAAATAATTAAAATATTCTTGTACGATTAAAAAATATACCTATAAATAATGAGAAAAAAAATCACAATCATTATCAGAAAAAAATGTTTGCTAAAAAATGTTACGTAATGGACTTAGCAGACAGATTTATTAGCTCTCTAAACCCAAAATCCAAATGACAAAAAAACCCCAAGCCAAACCCAAAACCTCACCAAAACTACATTCTTACTGACAAAGAAAGTCACAAAGATTTTAATAGAGAGATGGCATTTAACAATAATGACAATTTCTTTAATGCCTGGAAGAAAACAATCTGGAATATTTGCTACAATATTTAACAAATAATGAAGTACTATTAAGAAATAAAGATTTGAAAAGAATATTTCCCTTATTTTAGATCTATTTCTCAGATCCCCACAGAGCATTCCTCAGTCTGAAAGGTCACAACTACAAATAAATCAAGGCTGTCAACAGCTAGAGCATCAAGCTGATAAAAGAAATAAAACAATTTACAGAGCTATCCTTCTCACAACAAGCCCTTGTCAGGCTGTCATCTATCTAACTTCAAACATTTCTGTGTGTAACATCATTTTACTTTGCTTCTATTGTGAATTTACCTATTAGTGTCCATTATGTACTCTTCAGTTATCAAAAAAACCCCACCCAAATCAAGCTTGGGGCATGTTTGATCGAGATACTCTTTAATGTTGGTTACCTATGTATTTTAGGACCAGTTCAATGCTGAAGTTGGCAAAAAAATAAATATATTACTGCTTTAGTAATTCACAAGATAATTCACACTGACTTTTCTAGTGGCTTTTCCTGATGTTCATTACAAAAATTGTATTTTTAGTAGTGTTTCCCTTCCTAAAGGCAGAATTTATTCTAAATTTTTTCTGAGTATGATGTAGAGCTTTATGATAAAATCACACAGCCTATTGTTGCATGTTCTCATTAAAGTAGTTATCCAAGGTAATTCACAAAGTGAATTTTCAGGATTTAGATTTAAGTAAAACTCCATTCTCTGAAAGCTATATAAAATGTATTCAATTTTCAGCACTTTCTCAGTCCTTCATCGCTGAGAAGTAACAAAGTCAAGCTTCAGCATGGGTGATTTTCTTTCAATTTTCTCTGTCCTGCTGTAAATAGATACAGCTTTGTTAAAGTTAATGAACTTCTACTTGTATTGATGATAGAGTCAGTAGCATTTGTTACCCTGATATCTAATTCTTTCCTTGGAGTACAATTTTACTATATCTTAAGAGGTGACATTTTTAAGATTTTCAGACAGGATAATTGAAAATCCATTAGAAACCCCTTTCTATTATGTTCCCTGTAATGTTGCTTTTTGATTGTTTCTTATTAAATTTTAAAGCAGTAAGCATTTATGAAGTGGCTTGCTAAATTTTACATTAATTTGACTTCTAAATCCATGCTATCAATAAGTGGTCCTTGTAGGTTTAATTAACTTCTAGAGAACATTGGAGAAATCTACTTTTGCATTTAACATTATTAGATTTAATTGTTTAAAAGTAATTTTTTTAACTGCTTTAGATGCCTATGCAAAATGGTTAACTATTTTATGTTTGACCATTCTTTTATTTTTGTAAATCAAATTTAAAAACCCCTAAACAAACAAAACAAAAAAATCAACAAAAAAAACCCCCAAAAAACTCAACTCTCCTAATATTTAATTTAAATTTCCTCAGTGTATTTATCAAAAACCCTTGTCTGGAATTTTTTTTCTTTGGAATACTTTAAGCTTATTAACTGAATAAGTTGCGAATAAATAGGTAGCAGCAATTTTCTTTAGGCAGGTAAAAAGTCTTATTACCACTTGCTGAGTGGGCTTTATGTTTTGGGCACTCTCGGTCAATCACGCCAAACTGTTGTCTGCTGCCCTGCTGAGGCAAAAGGAGACTTATAATCACCTACCATCTTTGCCTGTATTGAGAATGGATTCCTAGAATGGACAAAAAGTAATTAAAAATACTGGTTTACTTCTGTGCATCTTAGTGTTGGAACTGATATTTTCCAGCTTCCAACTAAGTGCAGTGTGCAAATGGATGTTCTGTAGTAACTTTTAGATGTCAAACAATTGAGAGAGACAACATTTCACAGTAGAAACGATTCCTTAAATAATTTCCACTTTACATTAAAAAGCTCAGTTTATGGACACTCCTTTTTGAACACCTTTTATCAGAAATACTGACAATGATGCTAAGGAATTAAGTTATAATCTCCAGCACAATTTTGCTGAATGTGCTATAGGGTATAAGGCTCTATGGGGCTATAACTTACTCTAGAGCAATCTTTCAGATGCAGTTAATTATTAACCAGACTATCAACAACAGAGCTAGATTATCATTTAAAGAGAAGGTAAAAAAGGAAGAGCTAATTTATGAAGAAGCATTAATTGTAAATTACCTTCCCTTGTATTCCTCCCATTTTAAAATTAGTATAGCTTGATCACATATCTAAGTAAAAAAATATACAATAAGATGTGGTATACTTGTACATATTTTTCTATGTAAATACACACATTTTTCTATGTAAATAACACTAAAGGAGAATTGTAAACTCTCTAACATGGTCGGCCAGATATTACTATGTTCTGCAAGAGCTATAGAAACATCACATCAGGTGTAGCTGAGTCCTACAATATGAATTGAATTGTATTACTCTGAAAATTACTGGTACTCACAGTGTAGATTTTAATGCACTTTTTAGAAACAGCAATTATTTTAACAATTTTAAGATATGATCTTGTTGTGTTTTTTATTTGATGATGAAACAACTACTGAGCTTTTAATACCATACTACATAGCTTATGTAGCTTTATCAGGAGTGAAAGTCATTATGATACTGTAGATAAAGATTTAATGTACTAATCTGAATTAAACAATTAAAGCATTTTATGAATAATTCATGGAACGTCTGTTTAGTCGAGATGTTTAATAGTGTTTCAGAAACTGAACTCATTTTGACATGGGGTTACTCCAAGTTTAAGAAGACGCTAACAGTTACTGAAATTTACCAAATAGAAAGGCTTGTGTGAGTTACTGTATTTGTCCTTCTTTCCCCATTAATCTTTTATAGATCTGAGTGGGAGAGTGCATTGCTTATAAAGTATTTCTGTCAACCCACTACTAGTATTCCCATAAGCTTCTCTAATATGTACATTTTAAGCAGGGACAGGATGACCTCACAACCTGACCTCACATAAAATGCAATTCATAATAACATGCAAATCTTCACATATTAGAGGAATCATGCACTTCCTTTCCCTTGCCACATACTACAACAAATATAACAAATTTGATACAAATTTTAAGAATTATTCCCAGTTAAGGTATGCACCTGTTGTCTCTGTTTCCTTTCTCCAGAAACTAAGCTTTTCCTTCCAAATTTCTTCTAGCAGCTAGTAGGTTTTGGCCAGTGAAAAAGTACAAAAGCTTTTAGGTTTGCAGAATGCTTTTATCCCTGTGTGAGATGATGAGGCCCAAGGAAAACTCACTGACACCAAAGTGTCTGTGTGGATGTTATAAACCTTCCTGGCTTGTGTTTTATTAACACATACAGACTCACGTGAAATAGTTGATATTGTTGATATTGTATCAAAAACAAACACAAACCCCTCATTAAGTGAAAACAAGTATTGTGTTCATTTGTGCTTCACCAGTTCGAATTTGGGGGTATCAGAAGGAGGATTTTTTCTTAGAAAACCAATAGATATACAAGATAAATTTTAGGTTTGAAGACATGCAATAGTTTATTTTTCCAGACCAGAAAGGTTTACACTGCTTCTCAGAAGAAGTATATCTCTCTTCAAACAATCCCTCTTCAGTGAAGAGCCAATGAAGTTTGGTGCCAAATGCAACATTAATCTTATATGCAACTGGGTAATCAAAGAAACTAATTTAACAGCAGTATTGTGTCTTTTCTTTCCTGCCTAGTCAACAAATCAGACTACTGGAGCTTTCCCATTCAGTAAGCCTTTCAGTTCACTTCCTCTGAATAAATGACATAGATATAGATGTTAATTGAAAAGTTGTGTACACTAGCAAATAAAGCTTTAAGTTAGACTTCAACATTCCTAGGTTAACTTTAGTTTGCTTTCATCAAACCTTTGGATCTTTTCCCACAAATTTTCAACCCCAAATTTTTATTCAAATGGGCCTTATAAATCATACTTGATTTCAAAGGAGAGCCTTAAACCATACCATCAATATGCACAAAGATGCTTGTTTGCTGTACAACCATTATAGAATTCCATATTTGCAAAGTTTCCTTCACAGAAAAAAAAGAAAATTAACTTCTATGTTTCACTTGCCTGTTTCAGGACAGAAGTGAATAGTTGCAGTGAGGTTGCAGGTCAGCAAAATTAGGATGAATACAGCAAGCACTAGTATCTTCTCAATATAAGAAAACCTCTCTCTCATTTTCCCCCCTCCCTTTTTGCCAGCTTTATTGGTAAGGTCCCTCACATGTTTTAGAGGAAAAAGACAGGCAATTGTTCCCTTTGCCAGCTTGATTTACAAAAAGGGATTAAACTTGTCAGCTTTCCTGAAAATTGGAAGCTGCTGAAGCCCAAGCAATGCCAGCTGTAGCTAATTTAAGGAGTCATGAGTTCCCAGAAGCAGGAGCTGGTGCTGTAAATAGTGGACATAAGGGATTCATATCTCAGGCACTTAGTGGCTCACAGGATTTTCCTGCAGAAACAGGTGTACCTTCACTGATTTCAGAACTGTTTCTTTTCTCTAGTAATGAATTTGTCCAAGACTGCCTCAGTGCATCTGAGCTTTGGGAAATCATAAACCATTTTTATTTTTTGGCCATGTTGATAAATTGCTGTTTACACCTCCTACCTCCTTACATCCTGACTCATGGTTTTGCATACGTACTTCAGTTGGCTGATGACACATTATAAATAAGAGATTTTTCCAGCAGACTCATTGGATAACTAAAGGTTATCCAATATCCTGGTAAGGATATGGACACTGACTTGCAGGGACTGCCTGTGTAGTGCCCCATCGGTGAAGATGTCTTGCTTTCAGTTCCACAGCTGGCAAACAACCAGCTGCCTTGTATATCTCATTAACACATTGTTCTGGACAGGGACTAGCATCCAACTCCTATGAAACAATTTTTCCATCTTAGTCACTACCTAACCTGTTAGATATTGGGTAATACTTGGATGAAAGGTTGAAATTAAATAAAAAATAAGGAAAATAATAAAAAAAAAAATTACAAGCAACCCATAACTTCTATTAAGGGAGTATCTTCTGTCAAACGCACAAGACTGAGGAAGTATTTTTTACCTCACCAACTATTGCTTTTTCAGATAATTCCTGACAGTGAGTTGGGAATTTGCGTGGACCAGTTGTGACCATTCTCAACAATCAGTTTTGGAAGGTGAGAGAGTTTGGTGGATGGACAAAATAGTGCTAGCTTGTCTCTGGTCTAAAAAATGTTCCTGGCATGTATATACAGTCACTGTGTGCACTGCAACAGCCATTGTCTTGTCAACCTTTTCCATTGCATAAATGGAAATATATAGCACAGGTTCTCTGGACCATATGGCTCTCCTAGCTGTCTTCTAGATGCACATTAAGGTATTGGCTATAAATATAACCCCATTCACAGCTGGTAGCATGAGGTGTTCAGAGACTGCAGCTAATGATATGGGTTACAAAAGCTAGATGAAATTGACTGAGGTCTTGTCTGCAGCCTCAGGGTTAGCATACATAATAACCACATGATTTCATTGAGCGCTGTTCCTCAGCTGCGTAGCAGATGAAAAGTAGCCTTTTCATGAAAATGGGGCTAGAGACTTCTTTGTGTTCACCAGTTAGAATTGTTCAATTGCTTTGAGAGTTATTTTCAGAAAATCGAAGTTCTTCCATAGCAAACAGCATTCATAACTCTATGCTCAAAATTTACCTACTGTCAGCTTCATCCCAATACGCTCATGTGACTGAACATTCTGCTGAGAGATGCTCAAACACTTTAACAGGAATTTTCCATGGATGTCTCTCATTTAAATACCAAAAATGGTTGACTATGATTTCATTCCTGTGGGCTCATGCGCCCAGAGGTCATGGTAATATAGTTGTAGCAATTTTATGTCTTATAAATCTAATTGATTTCAACGTGCACATAATCCCAATTCTAGGACCAAATATTGCCAACAGAAGACTTTGTAGAAGATAATGTAATATTATCTCTTCTGTTCCTTTAAAGTTAAATCTCAACAGAAAGGACCTATGTTTATCTTATCTCTTAATCAATAGCAGGAAAATTATATAGGGTCATCTTAGTAAGAAGGTCAGGGAGTAAGTACAAAGTTGATTTTACTTTTCGAATGGGGAAAAAAAAAGATTTCTGCACAATACTGTGCTGTAATTGGAAGTGGTAGTATCAAAATCATGTAAGAGCAGTTTTACAGACACCTTTTTATGCAGTGTTTATATAATAAACTATATACATTGTAACACAGAATCACAGAATATCCTGAGTTGGAAGGGACCCACAAGGATCATTGAGTCCAACCCTTAGCCCTGCACAGGACCATCCCCAAGAGTCACACCCACACCACATGCCTGAGAGTATCATCCAAACACTTGAACTGTGTCAGGCTTGGTGCTGTGACCACTTCCCTGAGGAGCCTGTTCCAGTGGCCAGCCACCCTCTGGGGAAAGAACCTTTTTCTAATACCCAACCTAAACCTCCCCTGACACAAGCTGAGGCCACTCACTCAGGTTCTGTCACTGGTTACCGCAGTGACTGCCCCTCCTCTTCCCTTCATGAGGAAGTTGTAACTGCAATGAAGTCTCCCCTCAGTCTCCTCTTCTTCAGGCTGTAGTTCTTAACTGTGACAAACGAGCTATTTCAGTTTTCTTGCATAACTCAAATACAAACCTCTAATTCTGTCAACACTATAAAATATCTTTAATGAAGCTTAACGTTGGACATGTGATAATCAGATGAAGCAGAACACCATTTAAAGTGACAAAAATATTTGTAAGTGGGACTTACTCAAAAATTTTTTTCGCTGTGATTTTCACAGTTTAGCAAGGATCCAAAAGCAAAATGCAGAAAGGCACCCACAAACAACAGTGATAGAATTCAGTAAACTGAGATCCTACATTAGTCTTTCCAGGCTATACATGTTTGGTTTGTTCATGGTTTCTGCATACTGCTGAAAGTCCTGCCCTGTTTAAAAAGGATGTTTCTGAGAGGTGGAGGAGAAAGTTTCCTGTTCTGCTAGCTTGACTGTGACAAGGCTTGAAGATTGGAGAAAATGTCTTTAAATGCTGATCAGGGGTGGAGAAATGAATGCAAGGTGGAGGGTGACTGTGAGCAAGTGGGCAGCTTGCCTTTTGCAAGAACATATCCCTAACCCAGTGAGATCCCTAGCAGTGAGGAAATTTTCCCGAGAACCCAGAAGAAATGAAACAAATCCAAGAATGTACTTAAACTTCCAGGGCACACTGGATAGAGGGAAAATTTTTTACAAACTGTCTGGAACATCACTATCAGTAGACCTGTTTTTTATTCTCTGCTTTCAGAGCTACTTTATTTGTGTTTGTTTACTAGTAGAGTCTAGCTTGAAAAACTGGAAAGCCTTTGGTGTGCTCACTTTTAAAAAAGATGGTGAACTCTCTTCAAAGTTCTGACCAACACAAGGGTTTGTTAGACAGGCAACAAAGATTAAAAATAAACCGGTGTCTAAAACTGAGTTAGATGCTCCTAGTGACCTTTAGAAAGAGTGTTAATTAAAATTTTTATTTGAACAGCATCAGTAGCTTCACTCTAGGTTTTTTTCAGTCTGCCGTAAAAGACTGGCATGATGAGTTTCTCCTGTTTGATGGAGATCAAGAAGCCACTAGCCTTGTAATCACTTTATAGAGAAAAATATGTCCTGAATGTCTGTTCAGTTACTGTAGCTTGATATTAATTCTCAACTTTCAAAAAGTGGAAAATTGTAGAAAAATAAGTGCTATTGGAATTGCTGTAGTTGCTATGCCTGCCCTGGTTTTACAGTATATATTTGGTTTATAATGCTACAAAGTCTAGTTGTCTTAACAAGCAGCATATTCAAACAAGGCACTAAATGGAAGTTCAGTAGAAGTAGAGGAGCTTTCCTGAAAGGCTGGACTTTATCTACCAAATCAGCAATGTGACTTCTTTTGGCAGTATGGATTCTTTCTTTCAGGGTTGACTCTGTTGCCATGTGAGATGTAACCATAGCAGATCTGAGGTAGCTGAGGCACCAACTACTTGGTCACCTGTGGAAAAAAAATAAATTAGCTATAACTTAACAAACTAAAATATCAACTTTTTAATTTTTTTAACCAGACATTTTGTGGACCAGACAATGATATATGAATGCCAGGAATACAACATACCTATACTTAAATAATGTCTTATACTTAAATAATGTCTTAAATAATGTTTCTGTGTAAATATTAACACATAGTTTCTTCCTTCAGAAGGAAGAAAATCATTGCAATACAAAAGTAATGGGCAGAATCCATATAGGTTTCAAAAAATATTTTATGCAAATATATAGTCAACATTCCTTAATTCTGCAGCAAACTGCTGTTGGTAGTGCAGTACCTCTGAACCACTGAAAACCTTATGACCTTGACAAGAATATTTCATTGCCCCAACAGATTTTGATCATCACACATTTCCTGAACATTTCTGAGAAAGTTAGGGTCTTCCTTTTTATTTCCTGTCTGGATTGTTTGTTTCAGGTTCTTTTCCTGGAAAGTGGCAAGGGCAAGACATTGTGAAGCCATGAGATGCATTCAAGTCTGTGTTCAGAATGTCACTTGTGTCTTTGAAGGACTAAACATAATATTTACAACTATTTTTCCCAAAGCAGAAAACTGCATTGCTAGTGACTTGATAAAATAAAGGCTTATAGAAGTTTAGTGCTGCTGGGTTGCCACCCAACTTCCCTCATGACTTAGCTGAGATGTAATGCATATTATAATTAATGTGGGTCTAGCCTTAGAGTACTGTGCTCTTAGCCCTTGCTGGTGCACTTTGCAAAATACAGTCTTTAGTTTGGTCCCAGCTGCATTTGTCCCTTCTGCCATTTGTCAGATGCATTCAAATTTTGTTGATGAATCAAGACAAAAATCCTTTCAAAAACATTATCACAGTTTTCAACAATTTCTGCAACCCATCCTCACAGAGAAGAGAGGAGACTTGGCAGCAAAGTGTAAAAGATATTTCCCAAGAAGATGTTGCCTCCTGGCACAGCTTTGTAAAATCTGTCTGCTCTGTAAAGTAGTCAGTTTTTAAAAAATCTATATTTGAAGCACTTTTTCCTTTCCCACCTCACTCAAGTCCTAAAAATGTCTTGCTCAAGTCACTCATTACAAAATAACTCTATATCTACATCATTTATCCCATAGAGTATGAAACATTGCATTGGAGAAGTTATGGTACAAAATGCAGTTCCATATTATAAATAATATTACTTCTGGAAGAAAAATATCATCATTACAGGTAAAATTAATGACTACCTTGAATTTCTGCAGTTCTGTGTGGTCTAAGATTTCCTTTCTGTTTGGAGTCTTGAAGACTTATCTTTTTTTCTTTTTCTGTATCATGTCTGTGCAACTACAACTCCTGCAGAATCTTAGAGCTTTTATCCAGCTTTCATATTTGTACTCATTTTTAACCTGACACCTTGAACTGTTAGCTGTCTTTTGAGATCCAGTGAGTTCCCACAGGACCATTCACTGATGAGTAAAAAGCTGAACTTGGATGTGACCTCTAGGCCTCTTCTTCATTTTTCAGCTTGTTAGCAGATTGTTCGTGCGCAGTCTGATACCAGAGAAAAGCTACTGCTGTAGATCTATTTTGTGCTTTTCTCCCCATGTAGTACCATTTAGCTCCTCTTTTTTTAAATTTTTTTATTTTTTTTTATTAAGGAAAAGAAATTGGACATGAAAACCTTGCCTGGAAATCTATGTGTGAAATACATATTCCATGGAAATGATAATGCCAGATCATACTTGGGAGAGAGAAAAAGAGAGAGGGAAAGATTTTTCTAAACAGCTAAACTTGTCCTATTCTGATTTTTATATTGGTTGTACATAAAAATATTCTTTCTATTCATAAATATCGTGACGATTTTTTTTTTAAATAAATATACATTAGTAGAGACAAGCCTGGGATTTTGGTCTGGGTTTAAATAAAAATGCAAAGGAAGTAAAAATGGATTTAATTTTGAAGGCGAAGGTAATATGTATTGCAGTTATTCCCAGGTGACACACATACAGGTTGAATAACAGAGGTGTTTTCCCTGAAAGGTTTTAAGAATCAGCAACTAAAAGTTCCAGCTCCTTATGGGACTATACTGTGCAGGTAACTTTGCCCTGAGGAGATCTGTGAGATGGTTATAGCTCATGTACTCCATATTGTACCTTTCTCTCTTTTTTTTTCCTCTGAGGCAAAAGTCAGCTGTGAAGGAAGCAGTAAGACTGGGACAAGAGTCACTTGTGCTGTGAAATACAAGAGTTGTTTGAAGTCCAATTGTAATTACTTATACTTTTTTTTTTTTTAAGCTTAGTAATTTCTTTGAACTTAGGCTACAAAGAAAAAAATGTCTGAAATCAGGTGTACTGCTCATCTCTGGGGAACTACAAGCCAGTCAGTCTTCTTTCTATGTCTGGCAAGATCATGGATCAGATCCTCCTGGAAAATATGCTAAGGCACATGGAATATAACAAGGTGATTGGTGACAGTGTGGCTTCATTAAGGGAAAATTCTGTGACAAATTTGGTAGCCTTTTATGATGCGGTTACAATGTTGGTAGATAAGGGAAGGGCAACTGCTGCTACCTACCTGGATTTGTGCAAAGCATTTGACACTGTCATGCACAATATCCTTGTCTCTAAACTGGAGAAACATGAACGCGACAGGTAAACCACTCCCTAGATAAAGGATTGACTGGTTGGTCACACTCAAAGAGTTGCTGTCAATGGCTCAATGTCCAAGTGGAGACCAGTGACAAGTGACATTCCTCAGGGGCTGATGCAGGGACAAGCACTTTTTAACATCTGTGTTGGTGACGTACAGTGGGACTGGGTGCACCCTCAGCAAGTGTCCAATGACACCAGGCTGTGTAGTGTGGTTAGCACACTGGAGGGAAGGAATGGCATCCAGGGAAACCTTGACACACCTGAGAGGTGGGCCCGTGCAAACTTCATGAAGTTCAGCAAGGCCAACTCTCTGGCAAAATACAACAGGAAAACAATTCCATAACCTATCACCAAGAGATATATTCTTTCAGGAATTTTATAGGCAATATAAAAGAAATTAATCAAGATGACAGGAGTGAACATTGCAAGCCAAAGCCAAACTAGTTTAAATGAATAAATATTTTTAAATGTGAGGTAATACTTAAAAGAAAAATACCTAAGCCTATAGTCACTTATTTCTCTTTAGAGCTCTTTATATAAAGATTAAATATAATTTAGAAATATAAATTATTAACAGAAAGTATAAAAGTAATCATAATGGTTACTTTTAACTTCGTATTCTATTCATAGATGCAAGATTTCACCCTGAGAACATTGAAAACACTTGTTTTGGCTAAATCATTTTTTGTCTGCATTAAAGCTGAAAAGAAAAATGGAGAGGAATAGAGCGAGATGATACAAACTGAAAAAAAAGTAATGGTTTCTATTTAGTCACTTTCAAACCAACGCACCAAGTTTCTGACAGCTTTAATAGTCCTAAAACAAGTTTGTTTGGTTTTTTCCTTTGCACATTTCTTTCCAGCTAGGCTGCCTTATGTAGTGGCACAAATCTCAGAGGAGATCATTCACCTGTCTGTTCTGTCAAATTACATTGCAGAGTCAACAGTAGCCAATGAAGTGTGATATTTCACACTAGATTTTTAGTTCCCAATAAATTCTGGTCATTGGAGGATCTCCCATAATTCAGAATCTTTTAGACAATCAAATATTTTAAAACTACAAAAAGTAAAAAATGTGAACGTAATGTGATTGTATTCAGACAGATTGTTTATGCAATAAGCAAGAATATTTCAAGACTAGATTTAAAAAATAACTCAGTGAAAAGGATATGAGAATTCATAAATGAATTTAGCAGACTTGCATCAGAAAAATAAAAGTGCTGCTCTTGATTCCAGGACTCCTGAAAAGACTGGGGAAGTTCCTCTTATGGTTCTACTATTACTCCAGCGAAGCTGTTGGTGCTGCCATATACCTTATGGGTATGGTAATCTGATCTGAAATGGAACTAAAACTCAAGCTCTCCATATTCAAAGAATACTAATGGTATTTATAAAATACACTCTATTCATTTTTAAAAAATATTAATATTGACTATTTGCTATATAATGTTGCAAATCTATTTTAGCAATAAGATGTCTGTGGTATTTTCACTGCTACAAGTAGGCTAATTTAAAATGCTTCATAAATATATAACTTAATTCTGTAGAGAACCTTTTTTGCAACGATTATGTTATAATTTGTGGACTGGTAGCTAAGTAAGGAGGCTAATCAATCATCTTAATGGAAATGTGCAGTAGCAGAATACTAGGAGAAAATAATTTGATAGGTAGGATATTTGAAGCTGTGTAGCCTTAAGCTAGTTCAATCAAACACATGCAGCATAAGCGAAGTTAAGGTTGAATTCACTTACCCATGCTGACTTCAGAGGGTCCTGTGGGTTTCAAAAGTAACAGTTCTGACAGGTTCAGCCACTTCTTTTTTTTAGGACTTAAATTTGAGATTCTAGGGCCTTCTTATACTACATATATGTACCCTAACTTGTCTACTAATCTCTCCATTTTAGCTGGGATTTTGAAGTGAGGAGGTAGCTTGCCATCACTGAACATAAGATACACTATTGCATGAGAATATAGACAATGCATCAAAGTAAGTAACTACATCTTTTATTAAACCTTGCATTTAGAATATACATACATATTTTCTAATATCTGTTGTTTCAAGACCTCAGCTTCTTAAAGAAAGAGTTGTTTCATCTGTTCTCTTTGCAAAGTTCCTGGTTTGTGGAGCAGCATGCAAAACAGAAACATGCAAAGACATTACAATTACATTACAAGCAAAGAATGACAATTATCATTTAAAAATGAATGGCAAACTTTACTAACCAAAAATCTAAAAGATCAAAATATTTTCAGAGTCCTTCCAACTTATTTGCCAATAGCGAGAAGAAAGAAATAGAAAGTAGAAGTCTGGGACAGGAAAACACAATTAACTCTGATTAGCTGGTAATCCAGTTGGGGGAGAACTCATCTGCCTATGATTGTTCAATAGAGGATAGTTGAGTGGATTCAAACTAGCAGAATGCTCACTTTTAAAAAGAGCTTCAGCAAGGGACTCCAGATCTTCATAGTTTGGCTATATAGCAGTTAGTAAATAGCTGTTTTTCAGCTGAGTTTTCTATCTTTTGTTCCTATGTGGTACAGCACAACTTAAGTTGCATCTTCCCACAAGTACAATTTGTAATGTGTGACATGGATTAGGATTAGATAATAAAGAACATAAGTGAATTGGAATACACAATACACATGTACCTATGTATGTGTATGTTGAAAGAATGCTTTTGATTTATTACTAGCAAATTCTAGAAAAACTTTCATGTTTTTTCCCCAAAATACCTGCTAAGAGCATGAAATACACAGTGATAGTATTACAGTCATTGTAACTGCAGTAGGATTTGATTTAAAATCTGTAGTGTTTGTCAGACTGGGAGTTCTACAGTGTAATAACTGATTCAGTGAGAAAATATGGGTTAATATGCGTAATTCATACAGATAAAAAGTGAACCTTGACAGAATAAAGATCAGACAGGAAAGGGTGATGTTTCAGACAAAAGATTTTCCAGGTATTAGAGCAGAGAAGTCAGAAGCATGCTGTCCTAGTTAGTGGGAGATTTTTTACTAACCAGAAAGAAAATGAAGGATTATGCGATTGTGAGGTGCTAGGTGAGGAAAGAATGCAAAATAACTTTCTAATTTTGATAAAGATATTCCAGAATAGAAAGATGATGTTAAAAGCCAACAGAAACTCTTAGCAGCTTAGCTAGTGTGAAAAGAAATAAACTTTTAATTATATATCACAGAATGACTTGAGTTGAAAGGAACCTTCAAAGATCATGTAACCCAACCCCAAAAAATACACCACATTTATAAACACAGAAATATGTAGATGAATAGAAGAGAGAGTTCACAGCAGAAGCTCTGAGTAACATCCACAGGAAAAAAAAAAAGAATTCAATGTCAACAGGAAGGGATGATTACATACACACAGAAGTGGTAAAATATTTAAAAGAATTTTTTTCCTGTTGCAAACTAAATACAGAACATGATCAGAAGCTTCATAATAATTTGATGTTATTTTATAAAGCAAGCATTTTAAAATAATTCATATCATCAATCTGAAAATATTCAACATAAAAACCCAAAAAGCTTCTGCGTGGCATGTCTTTGGATTTCTCAAAGGCAAGAATAAAAACAACGTGGGAAGTGGAGGGGTTTTATGCAAGGCTTTCTCTGTACAGCTGTGCAAGGATTGGCACTTCGTTTGAAAGGATCCTGCTTTCAGTAACATCTGTTAGTTTATTTCTATCTCATCTGACTCATCCAGCCCCTTGGTAATAATGCTACTCTTGAACTAGCTTTGTGGGATATTGCTGTATTAAACCTGTGCCAGTGCAGATTACACCAAACAGCAGCCACAGGTACACTACACATGTAGATCTGGGAGAAGGGAAGCTGTGGGAACAGCAAGCAGGAGGAGCTGAGAGACTGGCAGCGTGTAGCAGCGTGCCACTGGAAGTGACAAATGAATAGAGAGAGCTGTCATCTCACACCAGCTCCCATCCAAAGAGTTGGGGGGAATCCTGGACAGGAAAGGGTCACTACTGTTTGGATGGTAGGAATATTAATGGACACCACTAGAGGCTGTTAGGAGAATATATGCTCACATTTAGTGGCAAGGGAGATTAGAAGAGATTTATTTGATAAAATCTGAAATAACAAGGAAATTGTGTGTTCAAAAGCAAAGGACATACTTGACCTTCTCAGGCAGCATGGGAAAACAGTGTTACCACTATATATGCAGGTTATAATCCCTCCAAGTGAAAGACAAGTGGAGGTAGATGATTTATAATAAGGAAAGAAACCTATTCAGACCTGAGGTTTTGAAATTTTAGTGCCCATTTACAGGTGAGTGAGGGATGGGAGATTCAGAAGTTCATAAATGTGAATGACTTAAAATGACATGTTTTTAGGTTCAGAACAGTAGAAAACTTTTTATATAAAGGATACTGAAATTTAATATTTTATTAGAAGTTTTGTTCATGAAGGCTACATACTCTGTATTTAAAGGAAAATAATTTTGAATATATTTATTTTAGCCTAGAATGTGCTAACATGTCTTACTTAAGCGTGTTTCAGATGTGAAAAACAATTAAGAGAAACATGCCAAAACTTACACTTTCCTGGAAAACTGTTTGTTATGATAATGTAGTGCTATTTTCATGTTTGAATAAAAACTATCAATTTTCACATCAAACACCAGACCTAACAGGAGAAAATTCAACTGATACTGAAATACTTTTCTCAATTATAGAGAGAGAAATTAAATGAAGCAAATTTAATTCCCCTATTTTCTAAAGAAATAATGGAACAAAGACACAAGCATTTTCCAGGTAGTGAAAGTGTTTCTGCTCTACTGGAACTGGTGAAATTAATCACATCTAAAATTAGGAAAGGAAAACTTTCAGCAAAGGCTACCTGTGGTGAATTGACTATCAAAGAGATAGTCAATTAGACTATCAAAGACAGACTAGACTATCAACTATCAAAGAGAGCTGTAGAGCGGCATCAGATATGTGTAAAACCTGGCATATGTGGCATGCTTATAGGATATCAGAGGCAAAACAGACTAAAGAGAAAGAAAATAGTCTAAGACTAAGGAGATAGTTAATAGTCTATAGAAAATAGTCTAAGACTAAGGTTTCAGAGCTGAACATATCGTGGAATTTCAGAGGCAAAAGATAATTTTGTTGTGTGCTTTGGGAAAATAACCTCAATGGGCAAACTATGGTTGCCACAGCAACCATTGGTATGCAAGGGATCCCACAGAAAACAGTTATTGAAAAAGCCTAATGAATTTGGGCTTGATTACAAGGGATGGTGCAACTTACTTCTCCAGGGGAAGAATTAAATTTGACATTTGTTATTGGTACAAAATAATTGAGACTAAGATAAAGGTATCTTTTACACCCCTTTAACATTTTATCATCTTAGTTTTTGTCAGGTGTTGGTATGTACACAGCAACAGGGAGTTTCACAGTTTTCTACATAACAGAGTTTGTGTGACTAAAAGAAGTATCCAGCTGGTGAAGGATAACACCACAAGGAGAGGATCCTTAAAAAAAACACAAAACAACAAACCACTGAAGATGGACAGAAAGCTCCTGTAATTAAAATGAACTGGATTTTAATACCTATGAATGAACAGTTCCTTGCTGCAGATTACCATTCCCTGAAGACTATAAAAGCTCTGTCAGCAGTCATACCAGTCAAAAGAGCAGGTTGTATGCCCTGGGAAATTTGTATTTCCTTTTGTTCAGACTTTAAATTAGCATACTTTTATATTTTAAGACAGAAAATCTGGTACATTCCCAACATACGATGATAAGCACATTATCTCTTTTCTAGTAAGGCAGCATACAGTAAGGTCTTCCTCCTCAGGCCCAGAAAAATTGATCCATACTATGTGGAATAGCTAGCTGGAAGAATCCTAGTGCCAGAAATGACAGCCTGAGAGGAACAATCCTGCTGTAGAGTCTCCCAGTACACAGTGTACTCCAGGTTTCAACTGAAAAAACAAAGATTATGAGGAACAAATGGTAACATTACAAATAGCCATGAGAGAACAATATATATTTTGTTGATTGTGGATTGGAATTTAAGTCCTGAAAAAAAGAAAGTGATCATCATGTGATCTGGGATGCATGGCTGTCTGAGGATGAAAGGCACTGTCCATCAGATCGTGCAAGTGACGTGAGTCATAGAAATGGAGGAAGAAGAGGGAATAGATGTGTTCTTCCTAAGGAGGTGTTATCAGCTCCACCACTGACAGGAACACCAGGGTGCTCGTTTGTGTGCTCTGCACTAAGAGTAAGGTAAACATTCTTACTCAAGCTCTTATCTACTCATAGTCTCAATCATAATTAGGTGCTTTGACAAGCATGATTAATTTAGCAACTCTCAGACACACTCTAGCTCATATGTCTGTGCTTAATCTAAAAGCCTATGCCATGTCTGTGTCATGCCTAAGTTTCAGTACTTGCTCTAACACATTGTGATGGTCTGAAATGTTGGTAATGTCTTAAACATTGTCAGAATCATAGAAAGTGGTTTTATAAAACTGCTGTGACCACCAAAGCACTGCTGCCTCCCAATGCCTCCTGGCTGGAATTTGGACTGTGACTGGGAACTTGAGACAAGACTACTGTCTAATCATCTCACGTCTGAGGAGAAGTAAACAAGGCACAGGGGGTGATGGAGGAAAAGGGTTTTGGGTGTGTGATGGCAAGATCTCTTCACATCAAAAGGAAGGAGTAACCCCACCTCTCTGGGAAGGCTACATACACACAGGACATTCATGTGAGAGGCAGCTGAGAAGCATCATAAACCATCAAAGACCCTCAAAGTGCACACCTGACTCATTCCTGAGGCCTTCCACCACCAGAGGGCTGCACATGATCCAAGTGATGCAACAAAACCAGAGTCTCTTGCAAGAGACTGCAAAGCTTCCCACCTACCCAGGGGAGGTGCCTGGCATTTCCTGAATGTATATTAATCCATTGGATTCTATGTTTTGTGGGACACTCACTATCAAGAAGACCAGAAGAACTGGACTCACAGGATGATGGTGGGTTGACATGGAGTGGTGATACTTTTTTATATTTTAATCTCTCTCTATAATTTTCTTTCTTCCTCCCCTCCTTTTTCCTATTTCTTTTTATCTCTCTTTATCTGCTTCACATTTACCATTATATAAAACCCATATTATTGTCTTTGGCATCTGATCTTGTTTGCACCTTAATTTGAGCAGAGGTATTTCTAATAATTTTAATAACTGGATCACATATTCATATTTTTAAACCAATTCATCCAGTTTATAGAGCAATTATAAGATCAGGATGTTTAAATGACTCCTGTGGTAAATATCTTGTGCAGATAATCTGCTCCAGAAATAACAGTACTGTCCTCACTGTCAAATGATTACAGATATTTACGAGTGAAAGTTGGAGTAAGGATGGGTGCTTGTTTTCCTAACTTTACTGCTGAGGCATAGATAAAAGAAATAAAACCAGGAATTTCAGTGCTATCAAGAAGTTGCAAACTCTTGGCAGCTTTTGGCTGAAGCACAGTAGGGATAAGCACCAACCCTGAGAGTTAATTGACTTGGTGATGTGGCAAGTAGCACTCTGCCGGCTCAGCTTGCCTACTGGCAGCATGCTGCTGTCCTGACAGTGAGAAGGGGAAAAAACTCACAAGAACTTCCCCATAAGAAGCTCCGAGGATTAGATTGAAGGGAAGCTTGCCTAAGGTGCTGGTTATATAGTGGGAGGCTGTATATAAACATGGAGCCTTCTCCACAGCTCTTTTACCACCATGAAACCAATAGTTTTTCCCTAGGTCTATCATTCACTGCATGTCCTATAATAGTTTCTTTTAAAATAAAGTTCTAGCGAAAAGATGCTTCTACTTATTATGAAGAGGATTGGCACTGACATCAAAACAGCATGGTATGGGTTTCCATTTGTAGTTTATATGAAAAGCACCTGAGTATTAAATATTAGGGCAGAAAGAATTAGCTATTTCATGCAAATCAGATGCACTTCTTATACTCCTCATGAGACACGTCAGCCTGACTCCTTAATTAAGAAAGAAGTGTTCGGGCTTTGCTCAGTGTATAATCAAGTGTTAAAAGTCAATCATAAATAAAGCTGATCAGCTAGGCAAAAAATTCATTTGAAACAAGTGGTAAAGGAAGTTCTGAAAAGCAGTGTGCAGACAGAAAGCTCAAACAGATCTATTATTTTCAAAAAAAAAAAAGTCTCCTGCAAGAATAATTAAAATCAAATCACTGAGGTAGGATCCTGTGAAATGATGCTGTGAAAGTGTGCTCCTTTTGCTGACATATAAAAGCAGTTGAGAAGGAAACACAGATAAGCAAATAGACTTTATAAGAATGCCACTACTAATGGCAATGACGTGAACAACTTTTTTTTCCCTAGCAGGTTACCAAAATGAGGGGATTTCTTGATTAAAAATAAGGAATTTCTCAATAAACAGAGAACTCAATCTTTGTTTCGTTGCTATAGTGTGGCATTGTAAAACAGAATAGTCCAAATGCTTGTGAGATTTTTGACTTAACTGAAATGTTTACATTTTAGTAATGTAATCCATATAGCCATTAGAGCTGCCTCAGAAGAAAATACAACTGAATTTAGAAAACTACTTTCAGATTTGCTACTTTAAGTAACTTATACTTAAAAATCTCTAACCTGTGAACAGTGTCTTTTTCTATACAAATAATAATTTCAGATACAATATTTTCAAATTTATGTCATTACAATTATATGTATTTCTGTATTATCATTTTAATCATAAAAATACTACTGTAATTATTGATCCTCACATAAGCAGCAGCAAATCAAAGAGCATACCAAGCATTTTACACACAGCACATCATCTGAAGAAGGCGCAACTGTCTGTAAAAAACAGACCTACAGGAAGCTTACATCTGTATGAGGATTTGCATGAAGAAACAAGATGAGTTAAAAAGTGATATGGATGCCTCAGCAATGTACACTGAAGTGAAATAAAAAGTTCTTAACCCGCTGTCACTGGCTAAACAATCATGCATACTACAAAAGAATAATCTCTCTATTCCCTAGTCTCTCTGTGCTCTGTTTTTGCTGTGGTGACACTCAACCTTTCCCAGTCCCTCCACTGAGGTGAGGGATAGCGCAGAAGATTTGGGTTCTGTGTTCATTGGTTTCTTTCTGCTTCTCCATCATGCTTCCTGCTATGTTTCTTCCACTGCTCCATGATTCTTAATATTCTTGACCTGGCTCAGGTCACCTGCAGTCCCCAAGGGTGTCTCTGCCTTGGCACATCACCTGCAAGGTTTCATTTCAGAGTGGTCTGTGCCACCTTCAGCCTTGCTGCCCAGGCCCTGTCTGGTATGTCTGATAATCTCACTCAAAAATAATTTCCCAGGAAAGAATGAATGACAAATATTTTGAGAGTGCTGTCTCTCAGTCCTTTCCCTCATGAATAAGTACTGGCCATGATAAAAAGTTATTACACATTAGTACAGACAGAAAAATAACCCACCCACATCCCACAATGAACCAGAGGCCAAACAGCAAGGTTTCCTCATGAAGGAGGAAAAGCTAAGTCTTTTCCAGAAATACTAAATGCTAAATAAAAAAAGAGGCTGGATCAACACTCCCAGAAATAGTTTAAATAATTAATACCTATCTATGCCCCCTCCCCTGTCAGTTCTTAAAAATGTTTCTTTGATTTAGGGGAAAAGTGAAGTTATTGGAGTTGAACTGAACCAAAGCAGTAACCTAGATTTTGAGAGTGCTGAAAAATAAAAGATATGCAGACACTTGAATTTTGCACCCCCATGCTTACCAAACAAAACAAATACACCTATATAGATGTATAGCTTAACCTGAGAACCAGGCTAATTTTAGACTTCAGGAGTGCTCTTCATTCTCCTTTCGCCTTGAACACTGGACCCACTTGCAAGCCTAAGGAAAAAACCAAGATATTTCTTCCCTTTAAAGACACTCTTTCTAGTGCATAAGACAATGTGATCTCTTAATAGAAGATTTTAATATCTTCTTCAATGTTCTTGCAGAATGCAAACTATTAGTTATTCCCTATTCAAATTTCTGAATCTTCTCAATATCTCTTAATTAAAAGGCATGATGCTGTTGGCCTCCAGGAGGCTTTAAATGTTTCACAAATTAATCTTGAATCAAGACAAAACATAAAAAAGATTTCTTACACAAGCTTCAGGGAAGTCTGTGCTGCACCGCCTAGGTCTCTATAAGGTCTATAAAAACCTCTCCCCTGCTGTCCTCTGATATAGAAAGCAGAGGAAACTGCTCCCATCAGGAACAGAGTAGAACAAGGATTACTTGAAATAAAAGGAATTAAAAAAAATCATTACCCTGTAATGTACACCACCTATTTTGTGATTCACACCACTCATTAATCTGATCAATTTTTTATAGTGTGGATCCAAAGAAGGCAGGATATATATTTGGGTTCTCAAAGCACATTTCATTAAGCCTAATATAAATACTTAATGAGAGAAAATTTACCTTCTGTTCATAGCCTTATCAGGTGAATAGTAGAATGGCTAATTTTCTAGTCTCCAAAAGCTAGTTCAGCATAACTGATGAATTCACTGAGTCAGTCACTGTTACAGATCACATATGGATTGACTTCAAAAGAGAATGTTAGATAATGCAAAAGTTACTTCTTTACATAATATTTAAGAGTCCACTGGATCATTAGGTAATGCATATCTAATAAAATCTGAGCAAACAAAGCTATATTTTTCAATGTAAACTGAAGCACTCGGAATTATTTCAGGAAAAGGGCAGATGACTCATAAAAAATATCGCTGAGCCTTTTCATTATTTGTATCTGCACATTAATATAAAAAAAAATATGCACATGCTGATATGCTTGACACTAGAACTATGATGCACTATGCTATTTCTAAAATACCCTGAAAGTTACGTCAGGCAAAACTTAAATAAAACTCAGCTACTTCACTGTTTGTTCATAAATTATTCATAATCTATATGAAATTGAAAATCTCCATGGTGCCTTCTGTGAAGGCTCAATAATTCTACTTGAAAGAACAGAAAAGAAATTTTCTACACATTTTTGAGCTTCATGCAGAATCATTTGTTCCCTTAGGTCATAAAAATCTACATGCCAATAAAATAAACTGTTGCATACCAAGAGCAAGGAGACATCAAAGAATCAACAGAGACCAGTGGCACACCAAGGTAGATTCATGGCGTAATGACAGTTTGGGGTGGAATGCAAAGGGAGAAAAGAATGATTTATAGGTTAAATCTTGAAAGGTTATACATTGGCTTATTTAACAAAATGAAGGTCTAATTATTTGGATAGAGATGCTTCCTTTAGGCAAATTCCTGTCCCTCTCCTTATAAAGCTGTCAGTAGATACAGACCAGCTGGACTGATAGCAGGGAGAGAGTATCATATGTTCTTAAAGAAAGCACTCTATAAAACTTGTTCATTGTTGGTTTTATGAATGTTTTTTTGTCCAGTGAAATTCTCCAGCTATGTTTAAATTACAAACTATTCATAAATAGCACAACAGTGGGTGACTGTACAGCACAACTTCTCTAGCTGCAACGTTCAAGCTCTTATATCATTTGACCTGCTGCTGTGGCACATGCTCCTTAAATAGACTAAAGAAGTAAAATTTCAAGAGCTTTGGCATTTTGGCATTTTTTTTGAAAGTTCAACATTATGAAGACTAAGAAAGGTGAAAGTTGGATATTGCCAGCTGATATTATTGTCCTTGTGCTCCACTGAAAAAGCAATAATTTCTCCCTATGTTGTGAAACCAAAGAAAAGAACTAGACAATTTTTTTTTTCAAGCAGCTTTAATGTGCTAAGCCCTTTGGTCACTACACAAAACTGATTTTCAGTCTGCTTTCCTGACTGTAGTGTAGTTTCCTTCCTACTTACATAGTGGTAAAAAACATACCTTCTTTGTACATAGTATAACACACTGGAAGTTCAGAGCATCTGTTTTATTTGAATTGCAATATTTCAGCATTAACAATGGGCCAGCTTGGACCAACAACAATAGAAAGAGTCAAACATGAAAACAAAATTGGTTGTAGGCTGCTCCAAAGAGTAAATTTATTCTCCCTACTGTGTGTCTTTTAAAGGAAATCAGTTACATATAAACACTTGTCTTCTACTTTGTTTGCTTAACTTGTTTTAAAGCAGTTCCAGCCACTAGGCTGACAATATACTCACTCAATCTA
Source organism: Sclerurus mexicanus (assembly GCA_013396755.1). NCBI lineage: Eukaryota > Metazoa > Chordata > Aves > Passeriformes > Furnariidae > Sclerurus > Sclerurus mexicanus. Next base: position 738,938 of record VWZF01002474.1, read on the forward strand.
TTTTCAGACTTACCAAGCTGATGCCTTAAGATTCTTAAGATTTGTAGCATATAGACCTTTAATAAAGCTGTAGAGTTTCTAACACTTTAAAATAGCAGTTAAGTTACTAACCCCACCCCCCTTTCTCACGTTTTCTATCAAATTCTCAACATTCTTTAAATTTTGTTTAATGCTTTTTCCAAGAAAAAAGATTTCAGCAAGTATGTCTTGTTTGGGACATATACCCAGAAGAACATAATAAGATATCATTGTAGTCAAGGCAAACTAAGGCCTGGAAACCTTGGAGATGCTCCAAAGAAAGCATGTGATGATGAAGATGATGATGGTGAAAAAGGAAGGGGTCTTGAGACCTCCGACTCAGTTCTGTGGAGGTGCGTGAAGGGGCAGACCTGAGGGAGGTTCTGGGGGTAGACAATTTTTGGATTGGATGTATCCATTAGATATGATAATTAATTAGTGTTATAAAATTGTAGGAGCATTATGATGTATCATCCACTTATGTATTCAGTGTACCTTAAAGCACTTTAATTAAAGACCTGCTCTCTATTTTACCCATACTAATATTGACTAGAAAGTTATTTTCATCCATTTTAAACATCAAAACTTTCTAGGTGAATTTCATAGTGGCTAACCTGTCCTTGCTGAATTTCCATAAAGCACACCTATCCCTTGCTCTTTAGATGCTTTTTATGGAGATCATTATCTATTCTTCCCTCATTATTAGAGAAAGAGTTCTAGACAACCTTATTTTTTTAAGTCTTTTCTTATGGGTTATGCATTCTAGAAATCTAATTGCCATAGTTCTATGTGAATTGCACTCCCTAATGTTGAATTCCACTAATTTTTTTCATAACTCAAAAATCTATTCAATTCCAGTTCCATCCTCTGCTTTTAGCCCTGTCATGCTTGATAAATCTTGTAACGTCTCTTTCGCTCACCAAATACTGAAAAATAATACCAGAGCTTTCTTTTTACTTTTGTGACAATAAACCATCAGAATCCCTGCATTTTGCTGATCCTTGACTTAGCACACACAAATTTGCAGAAGAAATGTAACACAACATAGTAATATAGGACAAGACTTGATCAACATTACTTTCAAGGAGAAATTCAGAGCAGTCTGAGAAATTTCCAATAGCAGAGTGCTCTGTCCAGCACCAGGCAAAGGAGTTATATCTTATTCCTTTGAACAAAAAACTGATGTCTACATTAACAGCACCTCTAGCTTATAACATTGCTGAAAAGAGGGACAGCTTCCCTGTTTCAGTGTTGTTGCAGTAAAATATTATTGTTTGACTTAATATTATACCAGAGCCTATGAAATTTAGGTATATTAATAGGGCTTTAGAAAACATAGAAAAGATGACATAGGATAACTTACACCCTATGTCTACTATTTAACATGTTGAAAAATACATTACTTACTACAAAACTTGACTTGTTTTGTGGAGAGGCACCTAATTGTATGGCTAACTGGACTCTGACGTCTTTTCCTTCTGACACTTTCCTTAATTCCCACCACTGCCTGTTAAAAAATTTCTTCCCCTTTTTTTTTTTTTAATTATTAGAACTGTTTTAATCTGTCTTAATGGATACATCAGATTCACCATTTAGAAAACCAAACAAATCCCCAAACAAAAGCAAAGAGGCGTTTAATTTCTAGATAGAGATTTCCCTCAGTGAGATCTACTTCTTTCCCCACACAAGCTGTTGTGTCAGACAATTTCCTGGTATAAAAGGTTTCATCTGTGACCTTCTGCTTTGTTGTAAAATACAGTACAATTCTTTCAGTGAAAAACAGAAATTTCTTAGCATGAAGGAGAACACGTCTTTTCCCTTATAGTTGTGATAAGGGCTGCAAATTGGTATTTATGGTTTGCATGCACTGAGGTAGTTGGACCAAAATTTACTTACAGCTGCAGATACAGACACTTAGAGCTGCTCAAGTGTAAAATGCACCCAAAAAGGCTCCCATGTACAGGTACTTCTCAACCAGTGGTAGAAACCATCAGTAGGTGTGTCCTGGGTTACACAAAAATTCTAGTATCCACTTTTTCTTTTCTCTCCAAATATGCCTTTTTGACTTTTTGGTGTTTTGCGTTCTTTGAAGAGACTGAACTAGTGATTAATGACTCAGACATGACCACTTGCAGTGACCACCGAGGTGCTATAAGAGACTGGACTATTGGTGCTCATGGCTCAGTCAGAGTGTGCTTTTCTAACGACATGGAGAGTGGCCACCCAGACCAGGGGCTGAAGGCACATCCTACACCTCAGGGTACAAGCTGAGTGCTAAACAAGATAAGGAAAGAGGCAAAGGCTGAGAGGTCAGGTTTTTTGTTTTTCCTTACACAGATGACTCAGCTGTGGTAGCTCCCTGGAACACTCACACCTAGCCTGAAGGTTTCAATCTCCCTTTGATGAACCATAATGGGCTGTAATGGACTCAGCTGCACTGACAGAAGAGACAGCTGCAACATCTTAGAAGGTGTCAAAGCCTGCCAAAGTATACTGTGACTCACAGTATTACATCATCCAGTGTAAAACTCCCCACTCTAGGGGAGGTACCAGAGGTGTTCCCACCTGAACTCTGAGGGCTTCCCTGACCACAACTACAGATTCAGGCTATGACCAAGCAACACTAAAATTGCAATAACCAAGTCTCATTACTGGATCCAACCAGTGTCTTGTGGGTCCTTCCAGTCCCCTGGGGGATCCACAGCCCTGCTCTGACTGCCTGTACCAGCACTGCAGCCTCATTCCAGCACCACACAAGTGTCTGCCAGTATCGAATCCCAGCTATCTGCCATTTCCTGCCAACACTCACTCTCCAACTGTTCCTGCCAGGTTTTCTGGGCATGGAGGAGGCAAACCAGGTGGAAGGGCAGCCACCATGTCTCCGTCCTGTGGCCACACCTTTTTTTCTGCATGGGGGAGGCCAGCCACCACCTTGATTTGGTCCTGTGAGTGGAGCTTGGGAAGTTTCTCCTCCTCGGTTGGTTTAACTCAGTATTTTAAGTATTGGTATCAGCGTTCTTGGTAAGGAGTTATTTTTTCAGCTACTTCTGGGCATATTTGGTCTCTCTCTCTGTACTGGAGAAATTAGGGGTATTGAATCCAAGGCACGTGGTGCTCTAGCAGAAGGTCTCTCTTTTAATTTCTTTTATTTATTATAAAGGTTTGCAACATAGACTTCAAAACTGATTGCATGGAAGACTCTCCAAAAATATGGCTTTAGAAACACATAAACTAAAATTAACATCCTGTGGCTAATCAGCTACCTTCACATCCCTGTTTTCAGGCAGACTGTTATAGGTATAACAGTTACTAAAAAAATAACTTATCTTTTTCCACTGCATTCTCTAATGATATTAGAAAATACAACAAATTTTTCTCATAGTAATTTTTGCTAAATATTTTCTCTGAAACACAGTGATATTCAAAAGAGGGGTTGGGCCAATGATTAAGCTTTGAGATAAAAAAGTCAGTTATCTTAGCGCTGTACATTCATCTAGAGGAATGAAGCAAAACATATAGACTAATTACTCAGTGTTCTTTAAAGGGTCGCAATATCCAGCTCTTCTTTTCACAAGAAAGAAGTTGGTACTCAATTACTTTTTTTAAAAATAGAAGATGGGTTTTTTTCAGGTTAACATACCTTATGACTGCATGGATTAATTTTTCACTTTCAGTCCAGCAAAACAGAGCAGTTTCAGGAAGATGATGCCATCTTGTAATGCCAATGTCTATATGTATGCTTTCATTCGTATTCAATAGAACAATAGCTATAATTCTGAATCATTGCAGTCTGATTGTGTGGAAATCAATACTACTACCACCACCATCTCTACCGGGACAATATAAGACCAGTTTTCCATTATTCATAAAGGCCAGTTATTACTGTCATTCTTTCAATGTTTAGCTGTTTACTTTATTGACAGAGAGATGAGTTAGCTATGAATATATTTAATTACTTTTTCTGTCACTTGACAAAAGTGATTATTATCAAGGGAAATTAGACTCTGAAAAGCAATAAAAAAAAAGTTAGGTATGTCAGAGGTCTCCCATACAACAAGAATAAGTGAAAGGACCTATCAGTTGGTTTCTAATTGCTGAAACTGATCAGAACCATCAACATAAAAAAATATGATTATATGGTGAAGTCATATGAAACTCTAGGAACAGAGCAACACAGCAAATATTTTATGATGCCAAATAATGCTTATCATAATTGTCAAATTTCAGTGAATTAGACTAATTGCACAGCAAAGGTGAATAGTTTTTGTTTGGTTAAAAGGAAAGATTTTGATTCTTTTGTACCAGAAATGATGAAGTCTAAATTTCTTCAAAATATTAAAGCTTTCCATTGTGGATTGTGTTATAATAATATGGCCAGAATTTCCATTGCTTCTTTATATTTATCACAACATGGACACAGACTGTATCAGTAGCCTTGCCATTAGATTGTCTGTCAAGCTTTTGAGATTTTTGGAATCCTTATATAAAAGTATATTTCTGTCTGAGATTATTTCTCCTTATTGTTTAAAATGGGGTGGAATATGAATATATGGAATATGAATGAGAGAGCTGGAGGAAAGACAGGAAACAAGACATTTTCTCTTCTAGAATACCAAAATATGTAATAGCATAAATAAAGAGGGAAAAAGTTCAATCAATTTTCTCATCTAGAACTTTGAAACATTATTTTCCTTTAACATGCATTTATGCAAGAATTGCACAAAAAATTACAAAAATATTGTAATAGCTACTATTATAAATACTAGCTCTTACATTTATACCACATATAAAGTGTATATATATACACAACACATGCACCTTATATGTTTATGATCATTGTTTTAAGCATTAATAGTTTTCCTCTGGAAACAAGTTATATAAACCAGATCCTGTTTAAAAACAAACCAACAAACAAACAAAAACCACAAGAGTATTACACTTGTTTCATAACAAAGACTTTTAACCCCAGGATGAAGGTGCAATGCAGAGTGGGAATTTTTCTAACAGCACAGCTTTGCTTCCTTGTGGAATTTCACAAAGGAACTCAGCAAGAGAAGTTGAAAACACACAGTACTACTATTCACTTCCTAACTTTGCTTTTAACTGCCTGCAAGCAGTACAACTTGGTTAGCTTGGGCTAAATACAGGAAATATTTTTTCTGCTGTTGACAGTTGATATAGAAACTTTGTCTTTGAAGCTGGTTTTACTGTGACTGAGGTTGGACCTCCAGTGGTCCTTTCCAACCTAAATGACAACCAAGCAAACCTATGAAGCACTTTTTAAAGCTAAACATTTAAACTGTCATTGAGGAAAAGTTGTTATCTCATTGCTTGCTTTACTGCTCTTAAGACTATTTAAAGGAGTCATTAGGATTTCATGCATAACAGGGAAGAGTCTCCCAGCTACGCAATTGAACTCAGCAGTTTTGTTCAAATCTTTCTTTGGAAGCTTATTCCATGGCAGAGGCATCAGCTCAAGAAAGTGCTGGCATCCCTGCTGTGTTTCTCAGCCTTTTGACATCAAAATTCTTGCAGTCCACCTCCTCCTTCCATGACCATGACCTTATTCCTTAACCACTGCTGTAGGATTAAAAACTACTAGAGAGAGACACATTTGACAACATCTAATCTCCTGAAATTGGCAAGGAAACTGTAGTCAACACAGGCTATAGCAATATAGACAATGCAATCAATGGAGTCTTCAATATTAGTCAACTTTTCTCAGCAGCAAGTAAGCATGTACTTTAGAGAAGCCCTAGACACAAGCACTTCAAACTCTACTGACTGTAGATTGCTATTGACAGTAGTGGGAGAAACCCAGATCCTGATTCATAGATGCAGTTGTTCAAGTGCTTTAATCAGGACCTGAATGCACCCCTACTGACTTAATAGGTGAGCAGCTTGATCTGCACTTTGCAAACTAAAAAAAAAGGGAGGAAGGCAAAGTGTAGGCAGAGAGGTGCTCAGCATGTCTTTGCTCCTGAGCTGAGGAGCCAGGCAAGTAACACTACCCCAACTCTACAAAAGTGAATAGAGGAGGAGGGCAGGGAACGGGAGAAGGATGTAGGCAGCAAAGAAAGAAAGTCACAACCCTGGGCAGCACGGGAGATCAATGCAAAGTCAAGCATAAGGCCCACAATGACAGTACTGACATCCAGTTTCTTTAGTGTGAGCCTGCAAACCACTACATTATCATTGTATCATTTCCTGCCCTTTGGTACACTAAGGTTTATGCTGATCTAATATAGTTTTGTCAGATCTGATGCTTTTGGCATCATGTGTAGCTTTCTTAATATGACATAGAATAATGTTCAGTTATGTCTTCTTATTGGCACTCTTTACACTGACAAAGTACAAAAATCCAGTCCCATATCTATGGTGTTCTCTGTTGGTGCTTGTAAACTTAACCAGGATGTTCCTAATCTCAGTTTGAATATACTCCAGATGGCAACATACACATGCAGTACTATTTCTTTATCATTAAATTCTTCCCAACACCATATTGATATTTAAAATCTAATTTTAACAAAATCTTTCTAAGCTGATTTCATATAAAAATACAAAACATTTTTAGTGAGATCATTTTACTATGAACATCATATTTTTTAATTTATTTATGCATTTAATGTGGTATATCTCCCTCTTATCCAATTCTTTAAAAATGATAACTAGGCTGAAGACATAATTTTTCACTGAGATATTTACAGGATGACTTGTCCTAGTAATTTAAACATTTTACTGATAAAAGAGCAATCAGCAGTAGATAGAAATAGTTAGTAATATATTTTTTAAAACATGTTTTTGTGCCTGAATTTACCAGTGCTTGGCCTCTAAGGGCTACTTATAATACAAATCTTCCTATCACTATGGTATATGTATTTCTAAGACTATGCAACTGCATATTCTACTACTGAGCAAATTAATAAAAAGTTTTACAAAAGGGTATATGCAGTCTGATTAAGATAACACAGGCAGTGAAAAACTGCCTAAATATAAAAAAACCCAATTCACTGAGAGGCAAAATTGAAAACAGTCTGATTTGGGTGCGTGTTCCAGGCAACCTAGTAGACCTGACTGAAGTGGAACAAAAATTTGAAGAGGGGAAAATAAATCCATTTAATGCTCCTATATGCTGAACATATTGAATAATTTTGACCTAGTCTTACTTTAGAACTCTTAAATCTTCCTGTCCTCTTCTCTTTGAGAGATGCTGATAAGACCTCCAGAACATGTGATAGCAAAAAAGATTTTTAGTTCACAGTCAATTTCTTCTGGACCATTTGTAGGACAATTTTAGCCAAGTTTCCTTTCAAATCTGGGATTTCTGTTCAGTTTCTTCAGTAGTAACAGAGGAGTTCTGTGCAAATAATTCAGCAATTAACCTGCCTTGTGGCTGCTGATGCAAAATATAGCAAATTAAGGAAAGTAGAAGAAGGTAGAATATAAGCTCTTAAACTAGACTAGGAAAATATCCCACTAGAATTATGGTAACAGTTGTGTGCTGTCTGGGAGATAGACTGAGAAAATTTGCCTTCCATGACATTATACTCGTATATAATAGTAAATTAATGTTGGCACTGCTCTTGGCTGTCTACATTCACACTCAGAAATGTAGAATTAATTTAATTGGATGAATTTCAAGTAATATTGGAAACTTCTGCCAATAACCAAATTGGATCTTCCCTAAATTAGAAAGATACAGACCATTCCTGCAGAGAAGTGTTGAAAGATTTGGCAACCAGTTGCTGACCTATGCTAGAATGAATATAGGCTTCAGATTGAAATGCAGAGCTGCTCAACAGCTCAATTATATAAGAACTCTGTGTATCCCTATTTTAGTATATGTGCCTAATTAAAGAAGTGTTTCCCTTATGATTGATACCAGCATGACTAGAACCCTAGAAATGTTTCTCTCTGAAAAGAATGTTAAATTTAATCATGATGATGGTTTTCTGGTGAGAATTACCTACTTTGTAGCTTCTTAGTTTATGTCCATCATATTTCAGAAAAATCTTATCCGTAGCAAAATGTGATACTCTGGAGTGATAGACCACTTATATGCATTGGCTTTTATACTATTTTCCACTGTACTGGATCAAGACAACTTTTTATTAAATGAGCAATGTATTAGAGTATTTTTTTAAAACCCTATGCTGGTCAAATTAATCTCATCTCGGTCAGATGTATTGGTCAAGCATACTATTAATAATGACACTAGAAGTAGTGCTATAACCTTCTTGGTCTTTTTTTTTCAGCTGACAACACATTAGTCCAATATTATTACTGATTAACCTTGACACTTTCTTTCTCTTTTTAGATCCCTCCTTTATAGGTCAGATTTTGTTTGCCCATTCCCATTGCTGAGTGGCAAGGTAGATAAAACAAGATGAAACTGCAGCAGCCAGAACAACTTAGTAAATACGCTGCTTCAAACACCTCCCCTGGTAGATTCAGTTTGCTCTTTTCTATATGCAAAAAAAAAATGCATTATTTATAGTAATTTCCACACCATGATCATTCTCATGTAAACAAAATAAAAAAGCAGTACAGAAAGAACATGTTCATCAGGTGCTTACACACCTATTCTCATGAAATTAAACTGAGTTCTTTAATATACCTTTTTCCTTGATAAGAATAGATCAAATTTCTATAGACTGTAGATTAGGTCAAACAATGAAAACTGCCTATGGTGCATATAGTTGTCATATTAGTAAAGATAAGAAGAGATGTCTGTAATGTTTCAAGGTTATGCCATGTAACAGTTGTTTATAACAAAATTTTACCAAGAAGGATCAGCTGCTTCACCACTTCATTCTAATTACAGACAAGAAAAATTCTTAAGGACTGTTCCTGTCCTTAAGCATTTCCACAACTGTTTATATAAACATTCCCTGAACAGTACTGAATATTGACTTATACATTTGAAAAAAAAAAAATAGAGGGTATTTAGCCATATTTGGCACAGTACTAGACCACATACAGTCTCTTTGAAATCAACAATATTGAATAGGGAATAAACCTGAGCAGATTGGCATGCTCTATGCGTTTCATAGGCAGCATCAAATTAAGATCATCTCAGGCTATCTACTCTGCATCAATGGCAACAGACCTTGTCGTTTCCCATTTGCACACATTTTCATTGTGGCTGTTTATGTCCCACTGGAGTCACATCTTCTCACCATCTATTATCATCCTAACTCCCTAATGGGGCTCTTTTCTTTTGTAGCTATTATCTGTGAAATGAGAGTCTTTAGAACAGCCAGGTAGACATTCCCTATTTTTTCTCCCATATAAACATGAACATTTACAGAACAGTCTCTCTTGTCTTATTATAGAAATAAATATCTGTCCTATGGACTTCTCAGATTCAGAATAATTTTAGAGTTCAGGCCAAGTAGACTGGAAAATTTGGGTCACTTCATGATCTTATTCATAAGGACAGATGCACGAGTTTCTGTAAAGGTTTCCCTGTCTTTTCTTCCTTGGATAACATTTGCATTCAAAAGTCTAGACATTGTAGGGAAGTGAAAATCCAATATTCATTATCACATATAAATGTGTGTAAATTAGCTATGTACATATGCATGCATATTTTAAAACTGCACAGATATAACCAAACTTTAGGCAGTATCATTAGCTGTTAAGGCATTTGAGACATGCTGGAAATGTAGGAAAGCCCATATTTACCAGTACAGTTCCACAGAGGAAGAAAATAACTTATTTTGCAAAACAATACCACCTCTTCTCAGCAAGAAGTTACAGGTAGCTAGTTAATGAAAAAGAAACACCTAAAGGACAAAATAATTTCTCATTCAAATGGAAATAATTAACAGAAAGCATGGACTTCTGTACAGTGAGCAAAATTGAATCTGTACTCTGTGGATCCAGCACACGACATAAAATTGTACTAAAAAAAGTCTACCAGTGTTCACGCTGAGAACAATACAAACATCTAGCTTTGTAAAATAATGAGTAATTTGTAAAATAAAAGTCAGATCAACAGCCTTTTGAGTAATTCAGACTTACTTATGTAGAGGTGAACCCAAACTGCTCAGGAAGCTAATACACTATGGTCAGTGGAAAGAGGCACAAGATACTCCCTGTTTTCACATGTTGAACAAAATAGAGAGAGATGATAGAGGAGTTTTCATTAACCAGCAAAATAAGAGGAAGTGTATGGACTAGGGGAAGCATGAAGAAAATATTTCCAGGGAAATAATTTAATTTCTTATCACAATAATTCATGTCAGATCAGAACTGATATTATTGTATAAGGTGATTTAGCAGCAAATGACAAACCATACTGACTCCATGTAAGGAGTTATTTTTCAGAAGCATATTACTTGAATGCCTGTATAAAGCATAAGAAAAACATACCTGAACAACTGCAGGGCCACCTTTAACCAGTTTTGATTTTTCATTGTATTCCCATGAGATGCTGCAGCGTCAGAAAAATGTTAGTTCTCTATCAGAGAACTAATGCCTAGATAGGAATGAAAACGGAGGAGACTGGAAAGTGTTAATGCACATCTGATATTTTCCTCTGTAAGTCTCTACTGTCATAATGCAGCATGCGTGATTTCTGCTTTGAGAATTTCACTAGGACAAAAAGATTACAACCAGTGTTCCTTTGCTCCTGAATTCTATAATTTTCCTGCTGTTCAGTGATATTTTCCCTTCAGGATAATTCTACAGGAGAGTGTGAAATTTCTAGTGATGCCTTCTGTTCCTGTCTCTCCCTTTACTGTCACAGAGGAAAGAGGTTTAGCTTTCTTCCTTCTTTTGGTAAAAGAATTTAATAAACATTACTTACCTTTTTTTTCTTTTTTTTTTTTTCTTTTCGTTTGTTTGATTACAACATTGCAGCTCTGCCTGAATAAAATAACAGGAGCCAAGAATTTTTATCAATCTCTGTTTCTAAGTACTGTATTCACTCTCGTAGATTATAGCCTTCAGAATAAGGTTACTCAACTACTTCATTTGGCAATTTTGTTTGAAGCCAGACAATTTAGTAACATTTAGTAACTAGGCAGAAGTATTTATTATTTAGTACTTAGCTTCAGTGGCCCTTGGCCTACCAAATGCTACATGCACCATTCCTTTCTCTGAGCTGTGGCAGACATACAGAAATATAAAATCACTAAAGAAAAGAATGCACACTTGGTTCAAATAAAAGTTAAACCATCTGACAGCAGTCTAATGTAAAAGTACCTCTATTCTAATTAGTGCCAAGACCATACAAAAATATGTATGTAGCAGAGATAAAAAAAAATGTTGTGTACTGGGAACTCTTGTGTTTTTATATGACTACCTCAAAAAGTAGAGTTCAAAAATTTATTGCTGTCTAAAACTGTGAGACTTCATCCAGACCTAGTTACTCCTGTGAAGCCAACAAAATGGACAGAGGACAGGACAGTAAAATTGGGAATCTGATCCTCTTGTCAGACAATATTCACTTATTCAAAGGCCAAAGGCTCTTGCTTATTTGTTTGTTTGCATTGACAACCAATCTGAGCGCTGGTTTATCAGGCAGCACTACCCACCCCGATGTTTGATGGCTAAACAGCTGAGAAGGAGGAAAAACTGGAAGAAGGCCAAGGGACTGTTCAGTGGCAGAGCACAGCTGACTCTACACAAGTAGATTTAATGAGTCTACAGAGATAGGTATGGACAATTCACTTTGGGTTGAAAGTGAAAGCAAAGAAATCTCAACCAGCATTTTACAGGTATTGCTTACCTGGATTTTATATGAAATATTTCTGACTATATTCCTCCTGGATGTATGAGACACTGAAATGGTCAATGACTTAAATGTTGTTAGAGATCACTCAAAGATTTTTTTTTCCACTTAGCAAACTGCAAAGAAGCAACTGCTCACCCCAGCCCACCCCTCCCTGAATATGCCTACTAACAGTGATCCAGTGTTACATGATTCATTGTAAAACGAGGGTATTGGGGGTGTTCCTACTTAGCCTAAGCACAATAAAGTGGCCATAGAGTGGCAATATTTTTTCTACTTAAGCTGTCTCTCTGTCACTCTCTTTCTCTTCTCCTCTCTTTTTCCGATTTTTTTTATATCTCTCTCTACCTCACATTTACTGTTACATAAAAAATCTGTACTATTGACTTTGGCATATGGTCTCATTTGCACCTTACCTTGGGCAGAGGCATCGCTCTAATAATTTAAACATAAAAGGATGCTGAAAAGGATGGGAAAAAATCCCGCAGAGGTATAGACCAGCTACTACCAGTTGTAATAAATTATAAAATAAGAAGTAAATAAGAGCAATTCTACTGTTAAGTAGACTTTTAAGTGTCTGTATAAACATGGATAAAGACACAACATTTCCCTTGGCAATGTGAAAGACAGAGCAATATTAAGCTTTGTACAAAAGCTCAAGTTCTTTCAGGTCGCTCTTGACTTTCTTCCAGGAGTTTATAAACTGACTGCATTCATCAGTTAAAGATGCAGTGATGAAAGGCAAAAAATGGAGATAGCAATATATATTATTTTCATTCTTTTGTTTTATCTGTGAGAACATTCAAAGAATGGAAGAGAAATATTTAAGAATGCCTGACTAAAACTCAGATTTTGCTACTTCAGTTTACAATCTCTGGAAATTCACTGAAGTGAAGGGCATTTTAGGACATTAGAGGACATACAGTCTTCCTTCGCAGATGACTTCTTTCCCCTTAGCCCTTTAAGTAAAAGATTTATAAATACAATTCCATTAAAATAAATTTAACCATAACTATGATTTTTGAAAATATAATGTAATTCAAACTAAATAAATGTTAATTTTGGTTGGATTTCATCCCAGTCTATTAAAGCTAACCTTTAGGGTTAAGATCAACACCTCTTCTTGCCAAAGATTTTCCACAATATTTGTTGTCTAAAATATGAATTTTCATATTGTCTCTTTTAGCAGAGAAGGCCCGTAGTACCAACATTTTACTTTTCAAAAAAATGGAAAGCTTGGAGTCAACTGAAAACAAAGAAGATACTTGTAGGTAGGCATGTTCGTGCTTTACTTACAAAATAGTGCAACTATGTAGTAATGCATGTTTAAAACAAGTAGAATCACACGGTTTTTCTCTTGTCTTTGCAGTAATAACAGACAGAAACAAGCATATATAAGCACCCCAGCTCTTGTAAGCAACCAGTTACAATAACTGGGTAACGGTCCAGTTACAATAACTGTGTGGTTTTGGTTTTTTTTCCTTTTTTTTTGCCCACAGTATAGTCACCTATTATGATTATCTAATAAATGCCCAAGATAGGTGCAAGAGATTCAGTGACAAAATTTGCTTAAATTAGATACAAAAGACATAACCATCTATTTTAATCTACAGCAAAAGAGATCTAATGAATATATGATTACTAATATTATATTATAAATGAAAAAAAATCAAAATATTGAAAGGAATAGGAAAGTTCGAGATATATGAAATCATTATTCAATGTACAAAACAAATTTAGACTGTGATGGACCTTGTCTGAATTCCAGGTGCCCACCAAGGCCATTCTCTCACTCCCTTCCTCAGCTAGGCTGGGGACAGAAAATACAACAAAAGGCTCATTGGTCAAGATAAAGGCAGAAAGAGAGCACTCTGCCACTTTACCATCATGGACAAAGTAGAATTAACTTTGGGAGAAAAAAAAAATTGAATTTAATACCAATTAAAATCAGAGTAGGATAATGAGAAATAGATCCAAATCTTAAAACATGCTCTCCCCCACTCCTTCCTTCTTCACAGGCTAAACTTCACTCTCAAATTCCCTATCTCCTCCTGTCCAGAGGTGCAGGAGGATGGGAAATGGAGGTTATGGTCAGTTCTTCACAGGATGTCTCTGTCTCCTTCTTCCTCAGTGGAATGACTCCTCACACTCTTCCCATGCTCCAGCACAGAGTCCCCCTCACAGTGTGCAGTCCTTCAAGAATAGACTGCTCCAGCAGTGATCCCCCACGGGGTCACAAGTCCTGCCAACAAACCTGCTCTAGTGTGGGCTCCTCTCTCCATATGACCACAGGTCCCACCAGGATCCTACTCCAGCATGGGCTCCCCATGGGATCACAGCCTCCTTCGGACATCAGCTAGTCTGGCCTCTGTGGACTGCAGGTGGGTATCTGCTTTACTGTGGAGTGGGAATATGCCTCACCATAGTCTTTACTATGGCCTGCAGGGGAATCTCTGCTCCAGTGCCTGGAGCATGTCCTCCCCCTCCTCCACTGACCCTAGTGTCTGCAGGGCTGTTGCTCTCACATATTCTCACTCTCTTCTCTGGCTTCTGTTGCGCAGTTTTTCTTTTCTCTTCTTCAATGGGCTCAGCCTTGGCCAGTGGCAAGTCTGTCTTGGAGCCCACTGGCATTGGCCCTATCAGACAACAGGGAAGCTTATGACAGCTTCTTGCAGAAGCCACACCTGTAGCCCCTCTGCTAGCAAAACCTTGCCACACAAATTCAATACAAAGAATTACCCATTTCAAGCCTAGTCTTTTGGGCCCTGTAGAAAAAGAAGGAAAACAAGGATTGAAGAACAGCTGAAGCGATTTCTGTGTCACCTTTAATTTTTAAGCAGTTGATGAAGCAGTGAATTAATTGGAACTGCTGAACCAATCCTAACCTTTTTTTTTTTCCCCCCAAAGTTTTAACAAATTTAGCTTGGAAAAGAACAGTGCAAATAAAAAGTTACAAGTATCTAGTTCTGAATATTTTTTTCATCAATCCAGAGGGACCAGAAGTATTATGGTAGGCATCTAAAGGGCTAATGTACCTGAAAAGATGGACTGTCATATATTACTGTGCTAGGTTCACTGCACAGAGCTAAGCTATCTGTCTAATTTGAAAAAGACTAGTAAAGCAAGTCTTGCACATACAAAAATCTATTTCCCTGTGGATAGCTAACATTCCCTGAATGCTTTAGTGTTTTTCGTGTTTTGTACCTTTCCTCTTCCCTTTTAGTTTCTCTAGACTCCATACAGAATTCTGTTAACAATATAATTTTATTATTACTTTTTTGGAGAAATAAATAACTATTCAACTATGCTGGGATTAGCTCTCAAGATATTACAGTCTAGAAGATCTATAGAAAGAGGACAGAGCATATTTACATACTTATTAACAGAACAATCAAAGACACTGATCTGAACACACCCATAAAGGAAAGGTTGCATGGATTTTTTGTTAGTCACTGATCTTTAATAATTCTGTAAGATATGCACCGGAGCTGGACCCCATATATTTTTCATGCACATACTTCCATGTTTGCTTAGGGATTTTGGAGTCATTATTTTTGGGTATTCTAGTGAGGCCAAGACCAAGGCTCCGTATCCTAGAGCCTGAGGAGTGCAGGCAGTGACCCAAAAGCATTTACTCTTTCGTTGTACTTTAATTGCTATCTCAGGTCCTCAGATGTGAATGAAGAGAATGACAAAACTCAAGGTGTGTGGGTTTTTTTCCTTTTTTTCCTCTTTTTCCTTTTTTTCCCTTCAGTCTTAGTATCTCAGTACCCAGTCCTCTGACAGCTCCACACAGCCTCTGAAGTGCCACATCTTATATCCTGTCTGTCACTTTGTATTTCAGTCCTTAGGCTAGTAGCAGGAAGGTAAGCTCTTAACTGAAACTGTTCAGATGGCTTCACGGCTGTGAGTCTCCCCCATATGTGCTCAAAACAAACATTATTCCAAATGCTGATTAGGTAGTGTAGTGCCATTTTCCTCCAGGAAAGAAATCACCAACATGGGTAATAGCTCTCTAGACAGATACTCACAAATGGGATGCCTAATGGTAAAGGATGCTGAACTGTTCTAACTGGATAAGGGAAAATTCGCACCTAAGGGTTTGTTGAGGAGTAATTCCAAAGAAACTCTTGTGTCTCTGAGGAATCTTTCAACAATGCTATTCATAGAACTTAAAAAAAAAAGCCTGCTTTATTAAATAATTTTTTATCAGTAACTATGAGAGCAGTGACATTTAATTTTCTAACACTTTATAAAGGATCATCAAGCTGAAGAAAACCAAAAGAAATTATCCAGTCTAACTCCTGGTCATGAAGTTGCTTTGAAACACCACCAGTTACAGAGGCTCCATAACTTGCTTAGATCACATACTTAAAAAGTTTCCATAATCTCCTCATAAGTCCTATATTGTAGCTCTCTGCTCATTTTGTTACACCCTTGTTGGTTCATTCCAAATACTACTTTTTCTTTAAAAGTAACCCCCCAAACTGAATATAGAATGCTGAATACTGATGCTTTGAATTTAGTTTAAAATATTTAATAAGTTATTTAGTTTGATTCACATGTGATCTGAAAAATCATCATTTACAAACACTCAATACAGTTAACAGATTCTGAGGGTAAATGCAACTACCTCATGGATAGGTTTAATATGTAATTAAAGTACTTGATGATCATGCAATGTTGTCAAATTCTGTATTAGGGTAGGATTTCATAGTTTAACATTTGTGTTTCTCCTTTATGAGACACATAGTTTAAGGACTAGGCATTACAGGGTGCATACTAAACACTAAACTCAGATGTATCCCAGAAAATCTGAATGATTCTGCTGAAATGGAATTATCCCAGATATAGGTTAGTATGACTGTAATTGACCATATTGTATGCTTTTACAAAGGTAAATTTACTTAAACGGAAACATCTAAAAATTCACTGAATATTTATAATAAACACCAATTGTTTTAATAACTGACTTAACTGAAATATAAAATCTCCTCTTTGAAGTTTCAAGAAAATCTCTCAAGAATATGCAAAATACAAAAATCTATATGCTCTCATTAAAAATAGATCAAAATGTCAGATATTCCAAAGTAATTTGCAAGTTTATATATATAGCACAGATTTAACATTGGAAAAGAATGATTTGGTGGGTAAGGCATTTCTTTTACACTCAGATGAAACTTTAAGGTATGCTTAAGGTCAGATGTTTTGATTCAGAGCAAAAAAGTTATTTGGCAAATGTGGAAAGGAGAAAATTTGGTTATTTGAAGAAATATTGCTAATTTTAATTACTTATGTTTTTGCTTTATCTTTTAAATTAATGTCTCTCTCAGTCATAGAAACTGAAGAAATATCAGATCTCAGTAACAATGGTCTTGAGACTTCATTATTTAGGAACTCTGCAGATGTGACCTAGATCTCTCATACCGGTTCCCTATTTTGAGAATAAAAGAGGTTCCAGTCTTGATCAGGACACTTAGATAACCCTGCAAATACAAATAAGTGGAAAATAAGTCATATTGTGATATATTGTTCACTTAAGAAGGAATGGTTATAACTCTAGGCAGTCATTGAGCAGCTTCCTATCCTTTTGAATGGTCTATAAAAGCGGAAAAAAAAGGAAGATACAAGGCAACAGTTTATAAGACAAACAGTTAAACCAAAACTGTTGGTACTGAAGTATTCAAGCACTTCTGCATCGGTGCTGCAAAAATTTGTTGCACAAATTTGCTTTTTAGGGCTTGTGAGCCTCTGCATTCCTGCTGCCTAACTCTGAAAAGAGGTGGCTAGAGAAGATTGATGAGACTTGCCATCAGCCTTTTATTTTTCATTTCCATCCAGAACATATTACAACTGTGTTCCTTTAGTGTGCATCAGTGGGCTTTCTACTCAGAACTAGAATGTTGTGAATATTCTCAATTTTTGTAATTTTACATACAGTTAGAAAAGGGAAAAAATTCAAAAGCAATTAAAAGCTAATCATTAGAAATGAAACATCATCATCCACTATTTATTGCACCTACAGTCACAACCTAAGAATATTTGGTGGCCATGTGTCGATAGTTTTCTTCTCTGAACTTAAATTTTCTTCTTTGAACTTAAATTTTTAAAAATATTGTAGATTAAAACATCAGATGAGAAAATAAAGAAAAAATATCACATAGAAGACATAAACCCCATGACTTTTATCTCTGTTTAGTCAATGTAGATCTCTGTGTGTACAACACAGCTTTTTATTTTAAAACATCATCTGCTATGTGATTTGTAGCAGCTGAAAGTCTGATTATCTGTGCACAGTTACATTGTATGCCTCTAAATTTTCTATACCCAGATACTTATGAAATCAGTTACAGCAACTTCTTAATCAATTTATTTATTTTCCTGAATGTGGCATTAGAGGCAAAGTAATATTATGGATGAAATTATAAATAGAAAGTGTATTTGGTTCAAATACCTTAAGATTCATTATTAATATAAAGAGTACACATTTTTATAATAACATTTTTACTTGCTCATCATAAACACAGAAATAATAAATAATATAACTTAAAACCGCATCACAATAGAGCAAAAAAAAGTAAAATAAATCTGTATCATTTGTGCTACTAGAAAAAAAAATCTTCCCTGGATTGGTCTGGTCAACTCACATAGTCTTGCCATGAGCACAACAATAAAATACCTGTTTTCCACCTGCACTGTGGTCCTTTCCTTCATTTGCAACTAGCATGGAAGCTCAAAGCTAAAATACAGTCTTCAGTATCACTTCCAAAGTTATTTGTACAACTCTTGAAATACAAAATGTACCGAACTTAATGAGGTACCTCAGCAAAACAATTACCACTTTGTCAGAACAACAGACGGCAGAAGTAATCTGAATCATTACTGATAATATACAAGAGAATAAGCCCAGAAAAGCATCCTTGAAACCAGAGAGTGGCATGCCCAGAGATCTCATGCACTAGGCATTCACAATGTCCATTATTTAATCTCAAGCTCTCCAGTGAGATCTTTGTCACCAGCAGTTTGGGCAAGCTCCCCAGCTGGGTGGCCACCAGCTGAGCTGCCTGGCTTCCTGGGGAAGTTGCCAGCCAAAGACAGTCCATCCCTGAGACCCTGGCAGACAAGTCCATTAGTCCAGCAACTGGAAAACTACCCTGACCCTCTTCACACAACCAGAAGAGCCAGCCAGGTGCAGAGGCAGCTGCCCAATGCAACAAGGAACCTGCAGTGGGTAACAGCAGAGAGAACTCAGAAGAAAGCAGGCTGACCTGGAGCTCATCAGATACACTGTACAAAACCTATCAGTTGGGATGCACAGGGACCAGGTTCTTTTAGTGATCCAAGGAGATGTTTACCAGTACTCCTACCAGCTGAGAAGCCAGGCATCCCAGAGGCACTCATTCAGTCTGATGATACTACCAGTGTCCACTTTGGAAGGGAGATGGGTAGCAACTCACATTATTGGTCACCAGATGAAAATTCATCCCCTTACATCAAAAAGGAGGTCCCTGACTTACAAACATTATTGGAATTCTGCACAGATAAAATCATCCACAAAATTTGGATAGACCGAGGCAAGGGATATGAGATTGGAAGTCACAAGACGAGCCAGCAAACTGCAGTCTGTATCCACATTGATCTGTGTGTGCCCTACCATTTCAATGCAATAGGAAGTACTGTGGCCTCCAGCTGAGTGAAGGCCCTGTGATACATCTGCACTGGTCAGCACAGAGTGGTAGTTTCTCCATACATGGGACATCTCTGCTTTGACTGCAGAAATGGGGTGTCATATTCCTTTTCCACCACACCAGTCCCTTTGATGATTTTTCTTGTGTCCTAAGTTAACTTTTGAAACACTAGACTCTGGAGAAAAATGGCTTCAGTGCTCCTTAGACAAAATACTTGGTATTTTGAAGGTCCACTCTAACAGCAAGACAACTAGCTGGGGACAGCAAAGAACAGGAAAACAGTGTGTGAAGATCAACAGTCCTGTAAATGATACTCATCACAGTGAACCAGCAGCTTAATGTTTCTCTATGTGCACAGATCTGTGATGTCAATCTGTGACATGCAGCCACCACTTCAAAACCTTAAAAAAAAACATTTTCCTGGAGTTACGTGACAAACTCCCTGCAGCTACTCAGCAGGTACTCCCCAAGATGTGAGGTGGTCCGACAGCAGAGAATTGGTTGGTTGAACAGCATAAAGTGAATGCTCATGCTCTCAGCAGGGGAAATATTTTTGTGTATACTACTACCTACGATGGATTGCATAATGAAAACTCTGCTGAAAGGGATGTTGTTGCCTTGATAAAATGGATGAGATGTGTCTGAATATCCTGCATAAAGCTGGTGCAGGCTGCACACCACTAATGGAAATTTTGGAAGTTCCTGTTATACAGCAAGCCAACTTCCATGAAGAGGTGCTATTGTTCTGGGGATCTGTACAGCCATTTTGCCAGACTTGTCCTTAAGTGCAGATTGCCAAGAGTAATTAAGAATAGTAAAGAAATTCTTTGATGCAAATATATGAGCCCATGGTACTTTCTATTTAGAAGTGGATTGAGTGTTTCTAGGCAGAAGAATGGTTATTTCTGTGGTGGATGCTTCAATCTCTAATTTCTTGAGATAGCCACAACACCCTGTGGTCACTGCTCGGTTTTTCTGACTTCCAACAAAATGCTTAGTCGTTTATTCTGTTCTACGATCTTAAATCACATGCCCAAGCCCTCACATCAATTAATTTTGGGCAGAGACTGTTTACAAGAGCATGTAGTGACAGGACAAGGGGGAATAGCTTCAAACTGAAAGGGAGTAGGTTTAGATTAGATATTAGGAAAAAAATTCTTTCCTGTGAGGGTGCTGAGGCACTGGAACAGATTGCCCAGAGAAACTGGGGATGCCCTATCTCTGGAAGGGTTCAAGGCCAGATTGAATGGAGTTCTGAGCACTCCTGGTTGAGTGAAAGTTATCCCTGTGCATAGCACATTGTCCCTGTGCATGAGGCATTGGAACTAGATGATTCTTAAGGTCCCTTCCAACCCAGGCCATTCTATGATTCTACAGAAGTCTAAACTTTTTCTTTATAACACTTAAAGAGGTTTCTCTAAATGCATTAAGAAGACATTACCTTGTCTTTAGGTTTTTTTCTCTGTGATAACAGAGGTGCCAATTGTACTCTTTTTGTTCATGTGACAGAAAATTGTTTAAAAAAAATATTTTAGCAAGTTATTCCCACTTTTATGCCATCCATTTAGTTGTGGCATTCCCTTGTCTACTGACTCTGTATGTTTGTCCAGACTTTGTTTTTTAAATGTTCACTACTACCAAGATCTCTATTGTCAGTTATGACCAGTCCTTGTTTTTAAAAAACATCCTCTGTTGCTTTCCAGATGGTGATGGGAACCTAATTTACCATGGCTTGGTAAACATAGTGAGAGACTTGGATTTAGAGTTTGCTCTATTTTTCTTCTAGTAAGAAGGCTGCAAACCTTTCTTTCTGTTTCACACGAGTACTAGCTTTGCCAATATCACAGAATCACAGAATATGCTGAATTGGAATGGACCCAAAAGGATCATTGAGTCAATCTCCTGGCCCTGCATAGGATCATCCCCAAGAATTACACCATGCGCCTGAGAGTATCATCCAAGTACCTCTTGAACTCTGTCACGCTTGGTGCTGTGACTACTTCCCTGGGGAGCCTCTTTCAGTGCCCAACCACCCTCTGGGTGAAGTATTTCTTTCTAAACTCCAAACCTCCCCTGACACAACTTCAGGCCATTCCCTCAGGTCCTGTCACTGGTCACCACAAAGAGATCAGTGCCTGCCCCTCCTCTTCCCCTCACAAGGAAGTTGTAACTGCAATGAGGTCTCCCCTCAGTCTCCTCTTCTCCAGGCCAAACAGACCAAGTGACCTCAGCCGCTTCTCACACACCTTACCCTCAAGGTCCATCTTCATTGCCCTCCTTTGGACAGTATCATCAGATCTTTCCAGATCTTTGCAGGTATGTGATGCACATTTTCAGAGACTTCTACATTCTTTACACACATGAAACTATTTCAAGGAAAACTAGAAATTTTTCCCTGAATGGTACCATAGGTTGAGATCTATCTTTGGCTTGCTTGAGCCTTACTTGTACAGATGAAAATGGAATTTTAAACCAAATTGATTTCCAATGTTAGTGATCCCTGAGCTCCCACATACATCAACTTGACTAAAGTATTCCCAAACACTGTGGGGATGATTGCATGTCAACTTGGTATTAAAAACAGAGATATTATCAAATGCACAAAAACTTCAAGACTACGTTGTTCAAAACGCTAAAGTAAAGAAGCGTAGAACAAAAAAACTACCTGTAAGTACTGCATGCTGTGGATTTTTTTGTGTGTAGAATGCCAAGAATTTCAAAGACTTCCATCTAGAATGCCTGAAAAAAAGGCCAAAGGTTGTATTACATTCCTGTGCCTTGCCTTAAAAAAATATCCAAACTACTGTAGTGACCTACTTGACATATTCTGTCAGTATGTCAGAATTCCCCAAAGAGCTGAACGCAGCCCTCTCCATATTTCGGTCAACCTGCCCTCATTAAAAATCCTTTTTTTGAAATCTCTCACTCATTTTGGTTTCCTTTAGAAGTTTGATCAGTGTATAAACTCTCCACAAGGTTGCTAGAACCAGAAGTTTTCTATCTTTGCTGATACTTAACATACAGTTCTACCTGTTGATTTGTCTACCAGGCATTCTCTCTCTCATTGTCCCTGCACTGTGAAAGGTAAATGTGGGGTCATAGAGACTGATTATTTAATTTTGAGCATCCCAATTTGCTAAAAAGTGGCCTTTTGAATGCCCCAGTGAATCCTTCCGGTAACAGTCAAAAGACATTCTGCTGGTTTTCCCCTCCATGTTAGAGGAGGTTGGCAGTTTAGCCAAAAAGTTTCCATAAATTCAAGTTTGCTTGCTGCCATAGAAAACCCTTTATTTTCTTCTATGTCTGACCTCACAACCTGGCATATCACAAGCAAAGAGGAAGGTATTGCCTTAAATTACTAGTTCACAAGGTAAGCCTTACACCCCTTCATTATCAATACAATATTAAAGGCAGCCAAGAGGCTTTAAACATAAATTAAAAGATAATCTCTTATCTTTGAAAGCATACATTCAAATTGGACATGAATTTTTATAAATATAGTAAACTATGTAGGAAGGCTGGGTATGCTCACTGGAGGTGAGCACAGGAAATGGACTAAGGGTAAAAAAACCTTAAAAATGATAATTCTTCACAAGCATGCCTGTAGCCTGACCTGCTTATCTCAAAAGGATGTTGTGCTGGTGAGTGCATCTCCCTCAGAGAAAATACTTTTCTATCATGCTGTGACAAATCTGAGCCACTCTGAATTGAGTTATAAATACTGCATATTGTTAAATATTTTGTGTTGTTTACAGCGTGATACTTTGAGATACTTCAGCTGTCTGTGAAACAGGTGGCATGCAAAAAACCAGTACTTTAAGAAATATTAGGAGACGAAGTCAGAAACATTGGCTGAGAGAATTATGGCTCAGTGTCTTTATTATACATGCCAAGAATGAGTGTAAACCAGAAGCCAGAACAATGACAACTCTACAAACTGGGCTTGAAGAAAAAACTCAAGAGAAAGTTGTGTGAGAAGCATGTGTGTGGAGTGTGTTGAAGAGGCAAAAAAATACACTAAGAGAGACAAAAAGTATTTTTTCCATAGGGTATAGAAGATTTATTTTCTTTCCCATAATATAGCTTTGAATCTTTCCTTCTACTGAAGTGTAAATAAAGGTATTTGCAGTACAGACTGAAAAGATCCACAAAGGAGAAAGGTGGAATAATTTGCCTTCAACACACTTATTGCCTAGTGATTCTAAACTTCTCCCGTATGAGGATATGCCTAAAAGCCAAAGAACAACAATTTTGTCTCTGAACATATGACAGAACAGCTCTGTCATCTGAAGCTTTCTCTCAGCCCTCAGGAGTCAATTTCACTGCTACCCAAATCATTTAGTAACTTAGAGGTAGGCAAACACTATATATGTTTTGTACATAAAATGCAAAATAATATCTTTTAGGCCATAAAGAGGGAAAGGAGTAGTGAATCAGAACAGGATATAGAGATTAGTATTTATTATGCTAACCATGAATGTCCTTAGCTGTAAAAATCGGAGAAATGCCAAATACAGCCAAAAAGTTCGTGTGCTGTTGTGACAAGAATCTAGTATATACACATCTCCTAGGTAGACCTACACTCATCCTAGACCTTCTTGAAAGGCCTTAACTATTCTGAGTGAAACCCCAAAATCTTACATTACCTTTTTCATTTGTGAGATAACATCAAGTTTCCAAAATGAAAATCATAGAGGAACCTTTAGAGAAGAAATACAAGTGTAAATACAGGATTGGTGGGGAAAATAGAATAGAAAAATAATGATTTTTTACTGGTAGTCAAGACTTAAATAAAATTTGTGGAACTAAAATTCAGACTAGAAATAAGGTACACTGAATAGAAACATTGATTAAGAACTTGTGAAATTTGCTAGGCATGACAATGGCAATAGAGATTTGAAATTAGGGTGGCTTTTTCCCGAAAAGATTATAGCCAACTGAAACTGAAAACAATTTGGGCAAAATCTAGACAGACACCCTTCTGCAGAAAATGGCTATTTGTTAGTGGCAAACGTTAAATTTACCCTTGTCAAGTGAAAAATCTGAAGGTTGCTTTGTCTCTATATAGCGTTAGGTAATAAGCATTTGGCACTAAGCTCCAGAGAACATAAAAGTCAAAAATACTTCCTAAAAGGCTCTGAAATAGCAATTAATATCACTGTATGAAGAATGAGAATTGTCAAAAGGAAAAGAAATACACATATTTCAGTTCTCCTTACTAATGTCCTTATTAAACATTTAACTTTTTCCTTGAAAATTTTATTTCAGATTTAGGAAAGTGGTTTGTGATAAAACAAAAGTGGTTTGTGTATAATCCTTGCACAGCATCTCAGATTTGCATCTGTAATTTCCTTGGAAGAGTAACAACAGAAGTTAGTTACTAATTCCTGGTTACTATGAATACTGCCTTTGGGAATGCTCAAATATCGGGGACATAATAAGATAAGAAATGGAGAAAAAAATTCCCCAAACTATTAGGAATGAGACAAAACAAGATACCAGTGCAGAGTGACTAAAAATGGATGAAATCGGTGTCTGTAGAGCATGATTAGTAAAGGGATGTAATGAAAAAAGGGACACTGAAAAAAATAGTATTTAAAAAAGTGAATCAAGACCTTCAGAGGAGAAGAGCTCTAAAAGGGATTTTGAGAAATTAGATAGTGTTAATGAAGCAATCAGAAAGGTTCTTGAGGAAGACAATAATAGGAAAAGAGAATATTTTAGATAGATTTGAAGGCATATAGATTTAGATGATAGATTTTATTTTTCCTTTTGAGAAATAGAAGATTAAGCAGGAAGCTAAATCCTGAAATAAAAAATTAGACAGCTCTGCTTTTTTTTTTTTTTTCCTATAATGCACATCTTGAATACCTTCACAGGCAGCTGAAGAAAGGTAATGCTACACAATGGCAGGAATAGGCAAATACTAACTGGTGAACAACAGAAGAAGTTCCAGTTCTCTAAATTTGAGTTATTAATTATACATTAGCACAGATATGGGTAGGCAAATGCTTTAACTCCATAAAGAAGGGAAAGACCTGAGGTAAAGCTGGAGTTGAGGAGACACTAATACAGAGGTTACCATCAAAGCTTTCACAGAAGAGAATGTAAACAGTAGGAAAAGAACACTGGCCCATTAAAAAAAGATAGAGAGAGAGAGTTTCAGTGCTACTCATCATCAAGCTCCCATGACAGATTTATATCATCAAAATGTCCATATCAATGCACAGCTTAAAACTCAAACATTTGAATGCAGAGCTGATTCACATTTGCACCAAGTATTTACACTGTATTTCTGTGGGACATAATTAAATACATAGTCGTAAAAGGCAAAAATCAATGCTCAGACTTTAATACGAACTGTGTTTCTACAGTTTTACTTGCACCATTGTGGTGACTTCCTGCCAATGCAAACGACATACAAGGCAGACAAACTTTTACCATGACTGGCATTGCATATTTTTGCAGTTGTTGAGTCTATTTTCTTTTCTATTTTCTTTTCAATAGATGATCCTATTCAGAGTTATCAGTTCAGGCTTACATGGAAGCCATTTCAGAAGTGAAGGGCTGGCATTTTTACAAGAAAACCTGTTGCATAATATACAGAACACAGAAAGAGCATATTTTCTTGTTTCTCCATAATATTAAGAGCTTAGTGCAATATGGCACATGTCTGCCACAACAGAACATTAGTCTATTAAAATGTAATTAGAGTTCCTAGCTATGGGAATTGAAGATATCCAATCATGTCAGGTATCACACACTCTTTTGTCTAATGCCCTGAGTGACAGGTTGATTTGATTGATGTGGCTTGAAGTCCCATTACAGCTAAAAATGTTAAATTGCAGCCAGCTCTGTACACAGATGATAACTCTCTTTATTCAGTTCTGTTAAGATAAAACTGAAGTTCTGAGATTTTCTATGACATAATAAATGGTTCATAGAACCAGAATATTTCATGTGCTTGTCATTGTTAAGATAAAACACAATGAGAGCAAAGCAAACTGTATAAAAACAATCCATTCCCAACTGAAGACTTTCTGACTGCTTAGGAAGCTTATATTAAGCATAAAGAACAATCTGTAAAACTTTACTCAAGGTAGAAACAATGATAAGAACATGTTTAAGACAAGGAATTGACAGTTCAGCTTTTTGACTATTTGGAATCTGAAATCCCACTCATAGATCTTCTGCATTTTAGAGATATACATATATATATATATATACACCTGCACACATACAAATACATATAAAAAAACATCCTTCTATATTCCATGTGTTGGTGCGATATCTATGAGTTGTATTGTAAGCTTGTGTGTTTAGCACATTTTTGAATAGCTCAGTATTTTGATGCTTATTGAAATACAGAAAACTTTTTAAAAGTCAACATAATTAAATTCATCCTTACAGAGAAAATTTTGGTTTGCTTTGTTCTACTTAAAATGTGGAATTCCCTGTAAGTTACCAGCCAGTACTTCCCAGATGGCAGACTCATCTTCTACATACAAACTTGTTTTCCATTCAGAATTTAAACAAAACTCATACAGAATACAGGCTTTGCCAATGACCCCTCCAAGGTCTTCCTCCTAGCCATGTTAAAAATTGACAATCCTTGTAAAAAAATGCGTTTTGCATCACTTCGAAAGTTTTTCATACATCCACAAGGCTGGAGTACTGAAATCTGAAGTACTGGACATACTCCTATTGCACCACTAACTTTAACAAATACAAAAGGTGTCCTTTTTTGAGACCTTCCTTTGGCTTTTCGAACTTATTTGTGTAGAAGGTAGCTTTCCCTAACTAATTCTAATAAATCACTATGGTCTAACAGTATTGTGTGCTACAGATACCAACATAATTTTGACACTTTACAGTTACATCTGTAAAGGAGGACTTTACAGTAGAGGACTACCTGTCCTTTATGATAAACAAGATATAGAGATCTGTGACTTAATAAGACTTCAACCTTGTTAACTTAGATCATCTGAGAATTCACACAGTGCAGGCCTATAACTAATCACTGTCTTAATTTGAAAGACCTTTTATCAGTCTTCAGTAGCATGCTTCCAAAAACCCACTGTTTTGTTACCACTTTACTAGCTGACATTAAAAGTCCTATCTCTGTCCTATATTTTTTTATTTGTTCTAAGAGATTGCCTCAATCTGTCTCTGGGAATCAGAAAGCCGCACTCTGCATGGCATGAAATATATCCTGGACACCTGTCAGAAGAAGCTGCAAACAATTACCTTACTCCTATCTACCATGGGTTTCAAAATCAGTTTTCTCCAAATTACTCTGGTATCAAATATGATCATTCAATTATTTTTTAGTTGACTGTTTTGACCTCATCAGCTAAAAGTGATTTGATATTTTCCTTCCAAAACTTGGAAGCATTTTAGAGGCAAAAACCCCCCACTCTTCTGATCTATTTTTTTTCTTCTACTCATTACGTCAATAGAACTAAATAAACCCATACAATTTACACATGGTGAAGCATAATAATGTCTGAAAGCTGCTCCCATAACAATGCTGAAAACTGTGAGAGAGGTATTGAATAGTTTGAGAGTGGTTCATCTTAATTCCCAGACCACTATAGGCATTTTGTTTTGTTGCAACTTCTATGAATAGAACTACTTCCTTACTAGGTTATTAGGGGTTAATATTGTAGGTGCTCTCTTTCATATTGATTTTAAGGATGGAGTTCTGGCATAAAAACAAGAAGAAGTCAAGAGAACCTAGTTTGAGTAGCTATATGAGCTAGTTACATTAGTTAAAAGTAAAATGTCTCCTTTGAAAGAAAAATAGACAACAAAGAAGGAAGGAATAAAAAAGTCAGACTAATGTTAGATAAGTCATTGTATGTTTTATAATCATTCCTCTGAAAATGACTGATGGTTAAGTTTTCAGGAAAATCAAGAATATGGATAAAGACATACAAAAAATATGAATTTACTCTTCTTACAAATCTCAAAGCTTTTGATAATTTTACTCTTTTTCCCCTGCCATTTCCAAGTTTCATTCAGACTCATACTTTGGAAAACTTTGGATTCCAGCACTCTTTGTAAATTAAGTCAGTCACAGCTTTGTGTAGCTTCAAGGGGTCTTTGTTTACTTGGGTATAAGATACACTTTTAAAGTGTCTAACAAAGTAACAATGTTAGACTTGATGCTATTTTGTTTTCCTTTTTTTCTTCTTTCCTGTCTCAATAATGTCTTGCAAAAGGCCTGGGAAATGAGAGCTTGTCAGACACAGTCATGCTGCAAAGATCTTCGTAGAAATGAGACCTTTATATACAAATCAGCACAGGTAGCAGCACTGTGGTTTCCTAGAACTATCTACTAATTATTTGCCAGCTCAATACAAGTGGAATTAACCATCGAGAGTAGAAGACTCCCCATTCCCTGTATAAAGACTTCTTGCCAAGGCAGTTGTTTCCATCCACTGTAGTGTATTTTTGACATGTGGGCAATAGTTCATTAAGGTCAATGATTCATTTTACATAGTCCGGTAAACAGACAACTTAATGAAAATTTTTGGCTGATAGTCCATTATAGCTGGCATAACAAACAGCTGACTAAAGTATTTCAAAGTTCAGTGAACAATGATAAAAGTGTCTATTAAGAGTATGCAGCTATGCCAAATACAATCATATATAATCAGCTGCACCAGAAACCCCTGTCAACACATTGCAGAATATTGTCAGTCAGATGATGCATCTGCTACAAGTGGCAGCTGTTGTGCTCTGGAGTGTAGACAATTAGACATGAATATACTCCTTGGGCTATTTGCAGCACTCAAACATGGTATTAGCTAACACCTGTTAAACTGTAATCCCTACATTTTTGAAATCTACCTATCATAATTGTTGAAAATACAATTTAAGATATATAAAGCCATGAGATTTTGTAAATAACAGTGAGCACAACAGCAATACTTCATCTATTTCTGGACTTTAAGTGAAGTTCTACAAATAGTTCACAAATGGTCAGGCTAACTAAAATTATAAGTCTCTTACCGATGTCATGAATGCCAAGCACCAAATATTTTGACATATAATTTATCATGTCCTACAGTGTAATATTTTATATCCAATTACTAAAGTAGGAATAAGTAATACTGCAAGAAGAAATATTAACTATGTGAACAGGAGAATCAGAAAAAAATAAATCCCTGTATGTAAGGTTATAAAGAAACAGCATAAATCACTGCCTTTGGCATAAATATTTATGCATGCAGTGAGCTGAGATTTTTATTAGATTTTGCTTTATTTTACTAGCTCTGGATTTTGCTTCATATCAGTAGATTTGGGGATAATTTTGATTGGATTGCCATCCCTCTGACTTTCTGTGATCAACAAATTTTTCTTGCAGTGACGAAATAATCCAGAACTTTATCAAACACACACAAGAAATATGGGCTATTACAGATGTCCTTTAAAAACACAAATCACATGAAGTTATAAAAAAAAAAGTTTTCCCTAATTTTTCTCACCCTAGAAAAATAACATGCCCAGTCAAAACAGGATTAAGTATGAAAGCATATTAGAATGCTCGGGCTTTGCACACTGTACTCAAACTCTTAAACTCTTGAAATTTGTTAATCATTGACTGAAAACAAATAACGATTCTTACATAATGTGATAAAGCAGACATAGATAAAGCACATACACTTAAATACCCTTAAAAATCATTATAAAAGTTTTTGACCAGGTTTTTCCCTCTCCTTGATAGTTTTTCCTGCTAGGCATGAAAGAGGAAGAAGAAATTTTGCATAAAATCTAATCACATAAAATATTAAAAATATGGCTCTCAAGATACTATAAACATGTAATGCCTTAATTTAATGACTGTAATAGTGTTAATTTGTTAATTGAATATTTATTATCCCTTGATTTTTTATTTTTAAGGCACAGTGGGAAGCATCAGGTTAACCTTACTATAAAAACAATGTTCTTCCCTTTAAAGCTTGTGATTCCTCTCAAGATTTTTTTAGGTTCATCTAGTTTTCTTGATTTTTTAAAGTATGATCCTGATTAGCTCTTAAAACTGAATCTAGGGCATTAAAAAGAAATCTGACCTTAACCACTGCACATTATTTTAGCTCTCTGAATTTGGGTAAAGCCCATAGTATGGGCAATACAAAATCCTTTACTGATGTTCATACTGGTAACTCAGTTGTTAACTCTGTAAGCAGTCTCATAAAACTTACTGAAGATTGTTGCCTACCAGCAGTTAAAGCCTTACATATTTGTCCATAAGACTGAAACCTTAGCAACATACTAAGACAAGGCAAAGCACTTATGATGGTCCTCAATAATGGAGAAAAACCAAATATTTGAAAAAGGCTTAATTTTTTTTTTTCCATGCAGAAAACACTAAACAATATATTGCAATGATTATTCATGTCTAGAGACCTCTCATCTTGGGAAGGCACCAGCCACACTGCATCCACTAGTAGACAATTCCCCTCCCTCCAACAGTACTTACCATGCTGCTTCACATGTAAGACTGTTGACATGACACATGAAATGATGCAGAGCATGACAACTACCTCAGAAATTAGCAGTAAAGACAGCACCAGAGCAGGGACTTGGGATTTGACCAGGAACTAGAGCCAAATCTACTCAGCAGGGCAGAAGCCTAGCAAGAGGAAGAAGCCACCAGCTGCAACAACTCCAAGCACTGATTGCCAGGCAAACACCCAGCAGGCCCACCTGGCATCTCACTTAGACCCTGAACCAACTTTTGACCTTTACAGGGTTTTTTGCACAACACAAGACTGTTTAGAATTGGAAATCTTTGATGGAGAGACACTAGGAAGAGAAACCATCAGAGACTGATGGAGCTGGAAGCCACACTAGATCAACCAGAATATGTGTATTTAGGCAGGCAATTAAAAAAGTGAAAAATTCAGCAAGCCACCCAAACCACAGAATTTTCTCTAGTATTTCCCAAGTATCCTTGAATATTCTCCAAATGTAATGTTCTTTTAAAAAATTCCATTTCCCCTGCAGCATAAAAAAATCTTTTGGGTCTTGCTGAATCTTCAGAGAGCAACATAATTTATATGTCAGACAAATATGTGTGACAACCTTTATTGAAATAAACATTTTAGGAATATGAGGATAGGCAAACTAAAATTAGAAAAAGAACTACTAGGAAAGGAGGAACTATGACCAGAAGTTACTTAAAGCCAGATTCTGCTAACAATAAAATGGACAAACAAAACTGAAAATGCTGCTTCAGTGGTTATGTTTGTAATACAGATCTGGAAAAGGATAGCTAAAGGTCCAAACAATGGTCCAAGACCAAATTTTTCTTATTTTCTAGCAAAACGTGACTTGTGTGCTTTGGGAGGGATTGTCACAGTCCTCTGACACCTTGGGAGTATGCATGACCCTTGTTGTCAGGAGAGGTTAATAACACCAGTGGACCACGTGTACCTTTTGCAGCAACACTTTGAAAAGAATAGATTTATTATTAGTAATAGTGGTCTTTAACTGCACTTTGACAAAAATGGAGCCAGTCTGCTGGCACTGAAAATTAAAGAGGTATTAAAAATTCAAAAGTAGTATTTATGCTAGGAGCTAGGTGAAAGACAACAGGAACATACGAGCACCTGGTTCAGAATGATGAGAGGATATGGGTAATATCCCTGAGAGGATATGGGTAATATTCAGTGTGCAGTACACAGCATGTGCAGTGTCAGACACAGAATCACGCAGAAACAATCAGGTTGGAAGAGACCTCTGAGATCATCGAGTCCAACCTATGACCCAATACCACCATGACAGCTAGATCATGGCACTAAGTGCCACATCCAATCTTTTCTTAAACACCTTCAGGAATGGTGACTCCACCACGTCCCTGTACAGATTTCCCTGCACATTCTACTATCTATTCACCCTTTCTGTGAAATCAAGTAGTGGAGCAAAGGCAAAATTTACAAGTGTTTCTGTGCCAGGACTACAAGCTTAATGCAGAGGATACTGATGGTAATGGGAATATTCCCACATTCAGTGTATTCTCAGATACATTGAGGGGCTAAATCACTAGCGAATACATGCACAAGAACTACTAGACCAAATAAATTAGATGTTAGTGACCAGGCCAGGGTGGGATTTATCTGAGAGTTCTGGAGTGTTGTAAGAAGAAACTGAAGAGAATATTGGGTCTCTTGAAGGCTAAAAGGGATATGTTTAACTTTTATGGTGGTGGATAAGATGGTTGCAGAACCATTATTCATCCAGTTAGGGGAAGTTCAGAATGGACATTATTAGGAAACATTTCTTTACAAAAAGAGTGGTCAAACACTGGAACAGATTTCCTGGAGAAGTAGTTGGTGCCTGTAAATGTTTAAGAGACATTTGGAAAATGCCCTCAATAATACACTTCAACACTTGGTCAGCCCTGAAGGGGTCAAGCAGTTGGATTAGATGATTGTTGTTGGTCCCTTCCAACTGAAACAGCCTATTCTGTTATAGTCTAAATCCCACAATATCAGAAATAGAGGCAGCCAGTGAGATTACGGGGAGACCTGTTTAAACTAGATGGAAGAGTTCTTATTTGAGCAGCAAGTGGTGAACATTCAAAACTTGCTGCTATGAAAAACAGCTGTCAGCAGTTTTGAAAAGGGATTACAAAAACCGATGCACAACAGCTCCATAAAGCAAGACCAAAGGTATGAGGCAGGGAATACAACTGTGGATACTAGAGGAGTCTGTGGGGAAGGGACTGTGTAAATAGACCAGACTGCCATGCTGTCCCTAAACATCATCTCCTGCTGCCACTGCCACTCTGACATAGACTTGGGCATTGGCTGGGCTAAATGCGTTGATGGGGTGGTTTCTCCAGAATTCACAGAAATCTAAAGGGAATGATAACAGGAAAACTATGCAGAGTGATATCTAAGGTGTTTTATTCAGATGGTTATTAGGATAATTTAATTTGCAATTATGACAAGATTTTAAAACTTGTCTTACAAAATGAAGCATTACTTCCATGTGTTATTTTATTAAACTTGAGAATGTAAGGCCATTAACCTAGAGAACTTTCCCAATACTAATATTTGCTACAGATTCTTACAGAAAGAGTCCTAAGGAGTTTTAAGTCTAATGGATAGAAAAAGAGAAAGCACGAGCAGAATAATGATGGTGATTGAAAACACAACTACAAATTTTTGCAGATAATTACTCTCCCCAAAGTAGGGCTGACAGAGCAGTCAATTCTTATACAGCTGATAGCCAGATCTCCCTGTACAAAATTTAATATTACAGAGATGACACTTTCTTGGGGGAAAGACTGTAAAACTTGTAATTTTTTCCTCCTCTTTTGTCTTCTACTATACCATGATTACTGATTATTGCAAGTGTGAAGGAAATTTCACTTTCCATTTGTCTGAGCTCTTCTGTGTCCCATGATAATAAATAAGGCAGTCATGAAACTCAGAAGCTTGTTACAATTTACAAACCAATTTCTCTTTTGTTTTTTAAATCCATCTCAAAGACTCCAGAGTTGTGGAACAACTGGCGATATACAGTGGCCTTCTTCACTACCTTAATTTTTTGCAAATTCAAATTGATTTTCTTCAGCCTGTGGAATTCATGCCTGAGGATGTTCATCCACACCATCCAATGTACCTGGGAAGACAATTTTAGTAAGAGTGCATCAGGATGAGCAAACTGCCCTATGGCAGGTAAGTATGGAATCAAGCTGCTTTTGCCCCCTTATGTGCAGGGTAGAGGTTTTATCCATGTTTCAAGGCTTCAAATATAGATAATTTCTAGACTTTTATATGTGAAACATAGCCCAATGCCACTTCACTGTTGATGGCATTTATCCTCAAGGACAGAAAAGAGTATGTTCATATAAAGTCCAGCAGGGCTTTTTAGGACTTGCCCAAAACACTTTCAACATAATAGATGCTGATATAATTCAAATTAGGAGTAAGAATGGGTATGATGCAGAGAGATAGTGGTGCATAGAAGTCACACAGATCTGAAAGGGGAAATAGTGATTAATGTACCTTCTAAAGAACATCTTCGCTCAACTAAATGAAGCAAAAGTGAAGCATTGCAGAATAGTCAGAATAATCTTTCATCTTCATTATTTTACAGTAAGTAATTTTTAGACCTGCAGGGTATTGCCTTAATTTGCTTGATTTATGAAGACTGATCCAGCAAAATATTTTATTGTGCTCCTAACTTCAAACTTCAGAAGTTCCATGAAGTTTACTGCGGTGACTCACATACTTATAGTTAAATACATATTCAGAGTTTTGGCTGAGTTTAGCCTAAATGTTAAGTGTAGTGACAAAACTGCATTCAGGATGCATAAATCCAAAGGATAAGCCGCATTAAATAATAGAGCAAGAATATATGAACTCTGCACAATAAAACATAGAAAAGTATATCCCACTTACACAAAGGATATGTGAGACAATGGGAAACAACACAAAATATGAAAAGAATTAGCATGTAGCTTAACTTATTTTCCAGATTAATTATGTTACCAGAAAAATTCAATTAATTGAAGGTGCTCATTTCACAGAAGTTTATACTAAAGAATTTTATTTACATTTATTTGAAAATTGATATAACTTAACTTGTCATACTTCACAACATGATAATACATTATTTACTTCTAAAAGGGAATAATACACCATTTAGAAATTTTCCTTTGGAATGTAAATACTTTGTCATCACAATAGTCTGACTAAAACAATATTTCTTAGACATTCTGTACAGTGGCAAATTTAATTAAATGTTTGGTTATTAGGTTTCCTAAAAATAGATAGGAAAATTGCCTAAATCAAGTGAAATTACAGTGTTCTTTAAAATGTGAGACAATATGATTTAAATGTATTTTTCCCTTTCAGTTCTCTGGAACACATGGCCATTAAGTTTTGTGGTCTAGATATATAATTTAAATCTTTTAAAAAAGTACATAATGTACTATAATTAAACAAATTATATAAACCCCCATTGTATTAAAGCCATGCAAGATTTTGGAAACTGGAGGTAAATGAACAAACCATTTTAGGAAGTGTTTCCAGGAATTTGGTTAAACCTGTGATGACTTGCTCACAAATGTATGCAAACATGCATGAGAAGAGACGTTTATTATCACAGCACTGTAGGAAGGACTGGTATCATGTTCTAGACTTTCTCAAAGAAAATGGAAGCACCAAGAGTTTAAGATCGGAATTTTAGGTCTACTATAGTCCAGCAATTTATGCTAGGAAACTTGAAGACAAGCTGGCAATAGTCTTAATAGAGACTTAGTAGCTTTATGTAAAATTTACGCTGCGTATGATCTAGTTCATAAGTAGAGATATAAACTATTTCTTTACAGGGTGATATAAGAGGACTCATCTGGGCTTGAAAACTGTGAAATGTGATGTCAGTAGACATAAATGTGCTTAAAAACCTTGAACGCAAACATGCTTTCATCACTCTCATTCTTTAGCTCATGGATCAACCTTTCATAGAACAAGGAAGTTGTTATTTCTGAAATTCTTGCAAGTGGCCCTGTTTTCTTATTTATTTTTTATATATGTGTATACATTTCTTGTGTACTGTGAAACAAATCACAGCAGAAGTCAATGCTTGCTCCCAGATGCTGTTTGGAAAAAAGAAAAGGAAAAAAAAAAGAAAAAAAAAGAGGAAAAGAGAAATAAGAAAATACCTTACAGTCTAGATTCTTTCCTATTAAAAAACACTCTAAATAAACAAACAAAAACCCTTCACGAACCTATAGACTATTCTCCATTTTCTAATTCTTGTTCCAGCTGTTTTCCGTTTACACTGCTGTATAATAATGTAATCCTCAGCGACTCCCTTCTTCTTCCAAGACTGTCCTTTTGTACATATAACATTCTGTCTCCTATATAGTTTCCATAGTTTATAGCTTCCACAGCTGTGCCTCTCATCATGGCCAGAGTAGCAACAGAAATTTTCTGATGTTGTTTGTAGTCTCTTGTTCCTATGAATAGTACATTTGTGGTCTTGAAAATGATTTCTGATTCAATGCTATCCTGAAGTTTTTCCTCTACTTCCTGCACTTTGGCATGATACATTTCAAAAGGCCAGAGACATAAAAAGGAATTTTAACAAAATTAATTTTCTTCCTGTTTAAACTGTAAAGCTGTTCTAATACCACTCTTCATCTCTTTTCTCCATGCCTTTATTCTCTTTCCATGCTTTTTCTTTGTATGTGCCCTTTCTCCTCCTGCATTTTGTTCTGCCACAGCATTAATGGTTATCTCAAGCAATAACCTGCTCCCTGCCACAAATAATAATCTCAGCCCTAGTAGCTGCCATCAGATTTTTCTCTATACTTTACACTCAAAAAATAAGGTAAACCTAAAGATAGACCATGCAACAAAAATTAAGCCCAAACCCAATGGGAAAAATTAATTTCCCTAATTTTACTCTCCTGTGGAGGAGGAAAGGGAAGCAATGTGGCCTGTAGAGCCTCTTTAAAAGTGACTGGGAAGATCAGGAATATTGAATCTATTGCTTCCCAAACCAGTGCAACTCCTTCACTGTGAGGAAAACACTGGGTCAAAATATGAAGAGACAGTGGCTGTATATTTTTTTACCAATTTCTTTTATGACTCATTTTGGACATCTTGTAATTTGTTAAATTGGTTTTGACAAATGAGTGAAGACTACACAATTACTTAGAGCTCTCCTTGTGGGGGAGTCAAAATGGTACCTGCAGTTAGAAGTGGGAACAATTTGCAAAGAGAAAGTTATACTAATGTTAATGATGCATTTTAGAAATACATTGTAAAAAGTTGTGGATAACTTTTTTTTGCACAAACTTTTAATGAAAATTTAAAGCCTAATTCAAAGACACAGAATTTGTCAGCATTTCTTATTGTCTTTACTGGGGATGGAATCCACTCTACAGCACTGCCCTATTTTCAGCTCTTTCATCCATAAACAAAGATACACATTCAAACAGAGAGTTCATTGTCACCTTCTATTTGAGAAGCACAAAATTTATACCTACGTTACTGCTTTTCTCCTTTCTGATGTTGGCTTTTGAAAGAGCCAGGAATAGAAAGGGAAGATAAAATTTCAATGGTTCATAGACCTGTTTGAATGAGTCTAAAGGAGGGCCACAAAAATGATTAGACAGACGGAACACCTCTCCTATGAGGAAAGGGTGAGAGAACTGGGACTGTTCAACCGGGAGAAGGCTCCAGGGAGACCTTATTAGCAGCCTTCCAGTACCTAAAGGTGGCTGACAAGAAAACTGGACAGGGAGTCTTTTATGGTCATGTAGTGACCATACAAGGGCTACTGGCTTTAAACTGAATGAGATTAGGTTTAGATTGCTGAGGCACTGGCACAGGTTATCCAGAGAATTTGTGGATGACAAAAATGACAATTGTTCAAGGCCAGGCTAGATGAGGCTTTGAGCAGCCTGGTATAGTAGAAAATGTCCTTGCCCATGGCAGTGGAGTTGGAACTACATGCTCTTTAAGGTCCCTTCCAACTCAAACCATTCTATGAGTCTATGATTCATCTTCACCTGACTTTCTGTCTCTGAGGCCTAAGAAGAAGTCTTATGACTGTTTTGGCACTTAAAAAAACCCCAAACAACAAGATTTCAACTATATTTATATATAGTACTCTTGCAAAATAATTTGGATTTACTTTTTATGTACCGCTGTCCTACCCATTCCTGTGGAGATCAAAAAACCCCACTGCCTTTCTGTCTGTCCATAGAAGATTATTGCAACGATGTGTCTTAGTCACCCTGGGGAGCATGTATCTGGAAAGCACCCTGACTATTTTCTTCACAATATGAAATTACTATAGAAGTCTCTCTCCCCACATGAGTAAATGCCTCCACATCTTGTTCAGTTCCATTGTAACATGGGAAATACTATCACAGTTGCTTCTTCTAGTACTGTATAGTTACTCTATTTCCTCTATCATCAGGGGCTCCCTGTCTTCCAAAGATCACATAAAAGAACAGAAAGTCATGACACTGAAAAAGAAATCAGAGCATTAAGTTACCTGGGATGAAAGAGAACATAATCCATGAACTAAAGGAACAATATCCCATTATTAGTAGGGGTTTAAAATAGTTATCTTTATACTATTTAACATTTTAGCTCTGTTTTTACCTTTCAAATTTGTAAAAGCAAATAAATGCATTAGTAGAGAGGAACAAATAATGAGCTCAGTGCTTCTTTTTCTATTTTCAAAAAATATAACAGGATGGGATAGTTTGTATATTTATTTTATGGTATTTTAAATAAATTCACTGAACGACAAAACATCTGAGAAATTAAAAGTTATTAAGAAGTCTGTAGTATAAAAACTTATATTTGCCTGTGTTTGTTTTCCTTCTTATATAACTTCTGTTGTCACAAAACAAATAATCTTTCTCTTTGGTAGAAGTTTTCCCTTTGATACCATTCCAGTAAGTCACAAAGGAAGGACCCTGATAAAGAGACAGCTAAATTCTTTTAATTATCTATTCTTTTGTTACATGTGAAGAACGAGGGATGCTAAGGGGGACAAGTGAAGCTCAGTTGAAGAGTTAAGCGTGGGTGGGAGTTAAGGAGGACGAGTTCACTTTCACTAACTGCTGCAGTGCTTGGGACAAGAAAAATGAGTGAACATCACCTAGAATGAAACCAATTTTGTTGGGTTTTTTTTTCAGAACAGTTCTGGAAAATAGAAATAGATTATTGTGCTAGAATGCAGATATCTCAGTGGTAAAGAATGACTGTATGCAAGCTCCCAAAATACCATAAAGCACAGAAAACCGTACATCTTGCCTTCAGTAATGCTTCTCTAATGCCTAAATCCTATTTTTCACTGTGCTCTAGATGATGCTGGAAGCTGAACTTCTCCCTCAGGGTCTCACAAACAAGGAGGTATGCATGTGACTAAAAGCTACCTTTACTTCTCAGATCAAGTCATGCACTCAATAAAGTTTACTAGATCAAAGGCCAAGATTTTTAAATATAAATTACTCTCACTGTTAAAACATGTCAGAATTGGAGACAATGGTAGAGCTGGACACTCCTTAAAAAGGAGAACTGCATGTAAAGTTTTCTCAAAACTCAGCAAAACTTTCTTATTTCAATTTTTTTCCTTTTTTTTTTTTTTTGCTAGGTAGACTTAATTGTGGTTAATTGACTCTAATCAATATAGGACTCTAATCAAGGACAGATATACAATATAAGCTTTTACTCAGCCCTTCTGAAACTTTTCCTGGTCCTAGACCAGGACCTAAGAAATGTATTGGTTAAAGATGAAATAATACTTTCAAATTCAAACAACGTAACCTGAAGCTCAGCTGAAAGTTTCAGATGAGACCCTGGTTTACACAGAGAGTTTGTATTAACCTCTAGTTTAATTCAGTGTGGACTGAATCAACACAATGTTTATGGTGGATTTTTTTTCAATGTATATTCTATTTATCTTTTACTACCAGTAGGTTTCCCTAGATTAGACTAGTCCAAGCCTAATTGACAAAAAATGGCATCAAGGAGCTCAGTGCAATCAAACCACACCCACCTTGCTTTTTGCAGAGCTCTGTGCAAGGCTGTGCTGTTACCAGAGCTGACGCTACCCAGTTTAAACATAGAGAGGTTTTGTTTGCATTGGTGAGATCAACACAAGGCCTTTTAATGTGACTATCTAATTGTCGAGTGGCTTGTAAACTGGTGCAGTTTAAACATAAACATCCAGTTTAAGCTTATTCTGGTGAGATAGTATGGTAGATGAGATACATCACCATAATTTTAACTTTACTAATGCTGATGTAGAAATAAAACCTATACTTCTTTAAAATTGGATTTTCTAACATGAGTACTGCATTTAAACACAGTGACTGTCATTTTCAGCAAATTTTTTGAAATAAAACTCTACTATACTCTGTGTTTGAGGGCAAAACTATTGAAAAAACAAATTAAAGCTATTACCATGCTGCTAATGTAGATAGAAGCAAAGAAACACAAACTAGCAAAACCAAAATCTATAAAAAATACAGAGAAGACCTAAAAGTTTTTCATTATATATCTTCCTCTCACCCTTAGATTTCCTGCTTGATTATTCTTGAAATTAATTCTGATATGTTTTCTATTTATTGTATTACTTTTATTTATGTTTATATAGTAGCACCAGATGAAAATGCTAAAGAAGCACATCAGACATTTCAAACGGACAGTGTTAATTATGTGCTGTAAAAGTTCTAGCTTTCCAAGAAAAAGCAATTTCCAACTTCCAAAACCTTGCTATTATTTTCATAAAACAAAAAAATAAAAATAAAATTAAAAAAAAAGGTCTTAGAGTTTCAGTGTACTGCTTTTGAATAATGTTATTCACAATTTGAAGATAGACAGTCCATTAACTAGAAAAAAGATCTGTTTTACATAAAGCAAGAGAGTACAAAAGCACAGCTTTTGTAATTTTGGTAATATTGCAGTTCTACAAACATATTGCATAGTATGTGTAAGAAAATAGTTTCCATCTTTTTATATATATTTATATACACAAGAAAATCATTAACATGAAGGTTACAAAACAAAAATGGTTAGCAGACCTTTACTGAGTACTGATTGAAACAATATGACACTCAAACTTTGATCCAACTTTCATGTACAGTACAGTAAATCAGCTGATAACAATTCTGTAGCCTAAAGGTTTTGGGGTTTTAATTTATTTTTTATATAAGAATTATTTAGAATCTAAAACCAAAGCAAAACAAACAAACCAACCAAACCAAACCAACCAAAAAAGACCTAAAAATACATTATGTTAGCAACCAAATATCTTAAACATCCTGCTAGACTTTTATGGCTCTATCTTATATCCAGACTTAATAGCCCTCTGCATCTAAAATGTTTTAAAGTGAATTCTGTTATCCAGTCAAGCCACTGTTTTGCAAGCAAACCAGTGTAACTTCAGCTGAAAGAAGAAATCTCTTGGCATGTTTTGGAATACATACTCTTGTTTTCTTAGGAACACCAAAAGATCCCCCTATGCATGAACAGTAAGGTAATTGCAACACAGTGACAAAAAATTTAAACCCTGGAAAAAAGTGACAAATCTACAGCTCAAAATGCTGTGCAAATCTAAACTATGTTACAATTTCATGTTGTAATTACAACTTCTCATCTCTTCATTCCAACAGAATTAGTAGAAACAGCAGTGTCATAGTGATAGATATAATAGAAGTGTCAGTCTTTGGTCTTACCACTTAAACAATGAATGAACTGCAATACAAAACCATACACTAAGAGTGCTCAGAGAGGTTGGTTGATGCTTTTATTTTTCTCCTTTTTTTTTTTTTTTAAACAAGAAAGAGACAGTATCCTATAATATCATGACAAGATATTTTTACAGGAGATCAATCTAGGATATTAAATTCATGTAGCCAATAAAGTATTTTCATATATTTCTTAATTTTCATATTTCATTTCTTATTTTCATATATGTCATAAGGATGGTGTTCTAAAGTTTTAGTTCTGTAAATCCATTGAAATCACCTTTCCAATAATCCCTGAAATCATGTGGGCTAGAAATACTTTTTAGAACAAAAACTGCATTTTTTCCCCTCCTTACAGTTTTTAATAAATTTAAAATAAAACATCAAAATTATTAAATTCACCAGAATATTAAGACATTATGAGAACTTGTTATGCTATCTCATAGGTTGGTGAAGCTCTTAAATACTCTCTGCTTCAGACTGGACAGACTCCAATGAAGAATATCTGGACAGTGCAGAGCTACGTGGACTTACTGGATTGGTTTTGTGGAATCCAGTGTACCATCCACATATCTGCTCTGAGTTTTCTTCATACAAAGTGGCAAATTATTTCAGTCTCGCTGTTAAAATTAATCTAGTAATAAAATATTTATTTTTTTTCGTTCCTGCCCATTCCCAGGCAAGTTTGTGTAAAATTTATAAAGGTTTGATCTTTCCATCCAGTGAGTAGAAACCTTTCTTTGTACGTATAACAGGTCAGTATATCACATAGGTGAAAAGCAAACAAAAATTTTTCAGTAGAGAATTCATGGCAATGTATCTGCAAGCCATTCCAGGTTTATTTAAGGAGAAAAAAGCCTTAGCTTACTTGTATGTAATTTGTAAGAAGCCACATTTTAATTTACCAAATAGATTAGTCACTGTAGTATCTTTGTTCATCTTGTAAGCAACAGGTGTGTGTAGGTGTGCACAGATAATGAATACATATAGATGTGTCCTTATATGTATCTATATACTTTTCCTCCTGAAATACTATTTATCCATGACTCTCACATTACCATTCTATTACCCGTGTGCATATGAAAAAGACATCTCTATTCCTACAGTTTTAAGGGTGTATTGTATGGCTACACTTTCTAATGTTTTATTGTCATCTTCTTTGTCATCTGTATCTCTTTTTGTCCCTCTTATAAAAATCCTCATGTTCTAATACCTTTTCTTGCAATATTTTCTAATATACTTTTTTCCAAAAATAAAAAGCTCAATAAAATAACCAATCTGCTGTTAACAGCATTCTTTTAAAGAGATAAAATAATCAGTTTAAAATCTTAATTAAACTGGTAAAACCAGTAAATATAGAATTCTTGCTATGGGGTGAAATTCACGCCCCTGAAGAGGGCCAAAGGTAAGGTAAGCACCAGTCAAGCCAGGGACATGTCTTGTGCTGGTCCTCTGCATAGGAGTGAATTTCACCTGAAGTGAAAACAAAATCAACTTTATTTTATTAGGTGGTAATAAAATTCAAAGGCAATATTAGTTTGCTCATTTTCATTTTTTTCTCTAAGAAAAATAAATTGCCTAGAAATACCTACCTTGCACTGTCTGCCCTGACTTCAGAATTACTCTGTAGAAGCTCTAATTTCATTGATGATCTTACATTCAGAAGCCTCAAATACTACAAGCTAGGTGATGTAATTTAAAGGATAGAATTAAAAAGCTCACTTACCTCATGTAATCAAGCCATCTTCCACAATAGGAAGCATTTTTATACTGTTTTACATTCCTGGGTTCTGCAAGTTTCAAGATACTCGTTAACCAGTGTTGTGACAAATTTACCAGCAGTATACTAAAGCATTTTTCATAGCATTTCAATTACCAACCAAGCCAAACAAGTACGAACATTGATACAAGAAAGAAATCCCTCATTATATTTGTCAAAAAAGAAAGTCAGTAGTGAGATCTGAGTGAAAATGTGGCTGTGTAATTTAGACACAGACCAGATAAAGTCAATATAATATCAGCATACTTTTTAATACTGTCATTTAATATGTGGTATTATATAGACTACTATTACTTTGAAACCTTAGCAGCAGATGGTAAACAAAAGAGAATAATAAATGTGGATGTCATACAAGTTGTTAGTGCACTGGTTCTCAGACTCATGTTACATTAGTACCAACGTTTGTACTGTGTTCAAATGGCAGCAGTTAGACATAGAGATGTACCTTTGAAGATTTCTCTCTTGGTTTTGTATTTGCCAATTATAAGTACCTTGTGAAGAGCAATACACTGATCAGCAAACATGTCATCAGAATTTCCTTCTTTACCCTGTTCTTTTCCAGAAACCGTATGTTCTAATAAAGCAATCGCTTCACATGCAGTAGCCATGAAAATGTTATATAAGGTCATTCAGATCTGACAAACAAAAGCATATGTCTTTTTAACTTTGAAAGGTAATATTGCTGAGCACTTCCAAAATTTACCTAGTGTACAAAACCATAGACTTGGTAGACAAAGAATTACAACACATTTTTAAAGAAACCAAACTCAGAAGGGATTCTGTCTCTTTTTGTACTAAAAACCTTTTACTGAATTTGTTTAGTAAAGCCAGCATCACACAATGCTTCAAAATTTTAAAATTCAGGGATAAAAGTTTACATCCAAAAAGATGAATGGAAAATTGTGCTTTCAGACAGTAAAGTTATTTATCATACAGGGGTAACCAATTCATCTCACCATCAGATTCTGGGCAAATTCATGTACTCTCTCTCTATATATATATTTATGTGCAGTTCATATCCAGGTCCTGCAAAAATCTAAAACTATGTGCTTCACTTCAAGTAGCAAAGGCACCTGTGTTATTGTCCCTTTTGGAAAAAAGGTGATTTTATGTTTTAGGTTTCCTGATGAAGAATACATTGAAGAATACACTCCCATCTCTATGTTGAGTGGCAACACAAACCACAAGAGAAGGCAGTGCCATGTTCCTGCTTACACTGGAAGAAGTCGCTCTGCAGACTGTTTGAAGAGTCGAACTTGTCACAAGGGAAAC
Organism: Sclerurus mexicanus; assembly: GCA_013396755.1. Taxonomy (NCBI): domain Eukaryota; kingdom Metazoa; phylum Chordata; class Aves; order Passeriformes; family Furnariidae; genus Sclerurus; species Sclerurus mexicanus. The sequence continues at coordinate 783,679 of VWZF01002474.1, forward strand.
CGAGCAGAACTGTGAAGCAGAGGGATAGTAACAAAAGGCTATTCTGGTGTGAGGATAAAATGGAGTCATTCTAGCTCCACAAGCAGATGTTGCTACTGGATTGACATGTGGAGCCTGCTCCTGCTGGGGACAGGTAAAGTTTACCATTGGGACAGACACAGAGCTCATATATAGTCTGTCGAGGAGCTGAAGAGCTGGGTGAGGAGGAGGAGTACGAGGAGGAGGAGGAGGATGAGGAGGAAGAAAAGGAACCCACTGGTAGATTTCCCAGGCGGATTGTATCTGCATTTAAAAATATCTAGAAGAGGGAGAAAAAAAAAAGTAAATTGAGACATATTTTTAGAAAGTGTTTTGAAGCAGCCATGATTGTTTAGAAACATATTTAAAATTTTAGAAATGTTCTATTAGCAGTATAAGAAAGATAAATTAGAAATTATTCTTTTTAGAAATAAAAAAGCTTTCATTCAACATTTATTGTGTTTCTTTTCTGCGTAGTTGTTTTCCATTAATAGTCATTATTACAGTACATCCAATTACTTCACCCAACATGTTTATTCAGGTACAAACATTATCAAACAAAAACATTTTGACAATATTCTTGAATAGGTTGAATTTTCACTTGTGCATTTTATGATTAAAATTTATTCATTCGTGGCAGCAGCATATCCTTGCTCTGGAAGAATTTGTGTTTTAATAAGTGTGAAGTGATATTAAGGCACATTCCCCAGTGTGTTCCTGTAAGCAGCTGAAAATATGTGCTGAACAGTGGTAAATTGTACGGGCTTAACAATAGCTACATCCAGAGAATAATTAAATAAGGTTACAGAGCCATAGACACAAAATAAAGAGCTTCTTTGACCTAAATTAAGAGGAGAAAATATTTTGGGTTAAAGACTTATTAAAGAGGTCATCAAGCTATTCCCATTTGGTTTTGAACACTGAATATGATTAAAAAATATTGCGGATTTTTTAATCTTCCTTTAGAAATGAGTCAGTATGAAACTGTAGATATCAGTAGCATTCATGAATCTCTGTTGAGTTCTGCAATATTTACACTTACATTTTCAGAAACCCCCATGTTTTCCACTGCCACAAACAGATGAGTGTCCAGCTACTCCAAATTTATGTTTTATTTACGGAAAAGGTAAATAAGAGCCAAAGTAAGATCAGTCATTATCTCAGGGGCAGACTAGGAACTTCTAGAAGCCAGGTAACAAATCAAAATGACTTTAAATTCTGCAGTTCAAAGCTTAGGAAAAAGTGAGATCTTTAAATACTTACTAGCAATTTTTATAGGGTATTGAAATCAATGAAACCAACTTGACACCATTATACTACAATGTTGGCAGTACCTCTAAAGGACCTGCAGAGATATGGCATGTATTGTTTTGGGGTTTTTTCTCCAGGAGACAAGTATTATTTTTTGATAAAATCAGTGGTATATGGCAGCAAAGCAGTGGAAAAGCACTACTAAGCCCCTGTTGTAGTGAAGAATAGCAGGCTGGGAAAAAACCTAAAGTGGCTGGTTAAAATCCTGTATAGTGATTGATGCATACACGTTTCCCTCTACAGCAAAGGCATTGTAAATGACTGGGATCATTGAAAGTAATACAGTCTGATAGTAGCCCCAAACAACACAACTCCCCATCATTGCCAATTCTCCAGCTGCCAAAGTAATATAATGCCATGGGAGGAAATTTACACTGAAAGGGACAGGAAGGGAGAATCTGAGAGGTAAAGACGACATCTGCATGACACGATGCCTGCTTTAATTCACATTGTGACTGATAGAGGAATTGATCACAAAACTAAAATGCAGTAAATTATTATCTTTGTCCTGTGATTTATATAACAAAGGAATTATGCATTTAGACACACATACACACAATGTTGACTGAAAAGTCCAGTATTATAGATTTGAGATAATTAGGAATAATAACCCCTTGCAGAAATAGTTTCAATGCAAGAAATGTGGATAGTGTTGGGAACAATTTAATAATATTCTGCTAAAATTACAACTGGAAAAAAAAAAGATTACACATGTGAAAACATTCAGCTCAGCTAGGAGTAAATGTGATAGCAACTGTAGTGAACAGAATAAGAAAACAAAAAAACAAGTGAGGGAAAAAGAGAGTTTGATAGCAATCCAAAAGCTAGTAATTTGTAAAATGTAGTAAGGAAACAAAGGACATAACAGTAAGAGTGGAGTGACATGTAATTAAAAGTACTCTTTCACTTCTCATATCAAGAATAAAAGAAATGGTAACAGGTCCACTCTGAAAGTAGTAACAGTAGTTATCAAGAGCACTGCATAAAACTCCAGAAGCATTCAACTGCAAGCTCCGTGTATCTTTTATACTGAATAGTGCTCAGCATTGCTCTGTACTTGGCAAAAGATCAAAAATTGATGTCAGAACATGACTGTGATAAAATACGTTCAATTTCAACAGTAACTCAACAGGATATCAAACAGGAGCCAGTAATGTCATATACTTTTAATCTACAGTTCTTGATAGCTTTTAACAACTAGAGCTCAAAAAAAAAAATTAAATGAGTAGCTTTTTGGACTTTTAATATTGATTTTCAGCAAGCCTTATGTCATGGTTTAACCCCAGCCAACAACCATGTACCACACAGCCACTCACTCTCCCACCAGTAGGATCGAGAAGAGAGTCAGAAAGGTAAAAGCTAGAAATCTCATGAGCTGAGATAAAGACAGTGTAATAGGAAAAGCAAAAGTAGCATAAGCAAGCAAAGTAAACAAGGAATTCATTCACTGCTTCCAACGGGCAGGCAGCTGTTAGCCATCTCCAGGAGAGCAGGATCCATCATGACTAACAGTGACTTGGGGAGACAAACATTGACACTTCAAACGTTACCCCACACTTCTTCTTCCCCCCAATTAATATATGAAGCACGGTGTCATGTGGTGTGGAATATCCCTTAGGTCAGTTTGAGTCACCTGTCCTGGCTCCCATCTCCCACACACCCCCAGCCTCCTTACCAGTGTGGCAGTAAGAAAAGCAGAAAAAGGCCATGGCTCTGTGTAAGCACTGCCCATCAATAACACATTTAGATTATAATCAACCCTGTGTTCAGCGCAAATCCAAAACACAGCTCCAAAGCAGCCACTGTGAAGAAAATAATCTTCCCCCCCAGCCAAAAGCAGCACACCTTTATATACTTGGAATATCAAAAATAGTATGAAAAAGAGTTTTTCTATGCTTTTACTTAAAGAAATGGAAGCTGGAGACACTAGAATATTATATGGATGATAATAAAAAACACTTCAGTGTAGAGGACATATATGTAGGAAAATCCAACAACAATACAAAACAAGCTCTTTGTACTTTTAGCAGAGTGTGTGACTGGCCATTTTAATGGCTTAGCTGCAGTGGTGATGGGGAAGGATCATAAGAACCTCAAAACAAAACTAAATGGGTTCTAAAAAATGTTTTGATTCGAACAAAAATTAAAAAAAATCAAAGGCCTGTGTGTCAAAGACCTACATTAAAATCTCTTGAATGTTATTATATTATTTGCTACGAGCTGAATATATTTTGTGTTTGTTTTCTTTCGAACAGCTACGCTTCTGCAACCCATCATTGCAGAAATTCTGTAGTGTACTGCTCCAAGACTTTAATCCAGAGCACCTTACTCTGATGTACATTATGATACAATGTAGCTCAGTTATTTTGCTCATTAAATGAAATTATCTTTATAAGCATAGCTGTGTAGGCTTTTCTACTAGTGCTTACAAACTTTAAAACACTGTGAACAATCCAGGTTTATCTAGTGTCATAGTTTTGAGTGGCAGCTAGCAAGTCCTATCCCAGCATGCATCCCAGAATATCTGGTGAAAAATGTGGGTATGAGGGTATGGTGTCTGAGAAAAATTGAACTGGCTTCTTGTGAGGGTGATATCTGCTGTGGTGAGTCCAATTTAATCAGACTCCTATAGCTACACCCTGGTGAAGCCTGAGATGAAGAGGATTAATAAAGATGGTTTAAAGCTGGTATTAAATTCTACCCTGTACCTCTGCTGTCAAGGTTAAAAATAAAAGACTAAATTTAGAGATGCAAGATTGCTATCTATTAGTTAAGCAGGGATCCAAATATATCATCCTATAGCCCAATACACAAGGTAATTCAGAAAACCTAGTGAATACTTGAGGATATCCCCTTTCCTGTCCTTCAATCTGCTAAAAACTGAAATTAATGGCTGGAAAGTCCTCCAACATCTGCAAAATTTAAACTACTTACCATTTCATGTCTGATGTTATCACGTGGTCAAACAGAAGGAAAGAAGTGGCGAGACAAAAAAATGAAACAGTATTGTGTTCCTAGGGAATACTGTCACTAGATGACAGCAGTTAATGGAAGTACCTGGGTACATGGTCCTTGTCTAATCTGTTGTGCTGTGAAAGGTATGACATAAGCCATTTAATACTTCACATGCATCAAGGTCTTGCAGGCTAGTCATGCTCTTTCTGAGAGTCCCACACCTCAGCAGATAAACGGCATGAATAAAACCAAAACTTTTATCCATTCTTGAAACATTTTGGGAGATTGACTGAGAAATTATGAAACAGAAAAGAGCAGAGTGCTGAGCAGCATCATTCTCACCAAATAGTTAAAGTTCACTGCTTTGCCCCGTGCATCTTAATATGGAGAAAGATATATTAGCCCTGTAATATTTAAAAGTAGGCCTGATTCCTGATTAATAAAAGTAGCAAACTGAATCAGCCTGTCGGGTGTGTGATAGGAATGGAAAAATTTGTACTTTTTTTACATACATTTTTTTGCTAACAAAGTGCAAGTCATCTGCTCTTCAGACTGTATTGTTAATCTGAAAAGTGAGAGGGAAAGGAAGAGGAAGGCAAGCCAGAAAAGACAGATTATTGACAAAACAAAGAACTAAATTGAAGGAGCAAACTTTCAGTGGGCAAGATACTGGCATGAGGTAAAAAATAAAATATTCTTACAAGCAATTTAATATAGAGATACAAACCTGTCATGTATAAAGTTTCTCCAACAGTCTTTGACTAAGTCCTCTCAAGAGAGCAGATGATAGTTTTAAACTCAAATGATAAAGTTAGGATTTATAGGCATCGGAGAATTTTCTGTATTCATGTTCTGTTTAATTAAACAATTCTATAGGGCTGCAAAGGTATATTTCAGGGCTAATATAGATAAGAAATGGCAGGAAACTGGAGGAAATGTGAAAGAAAAGAAGGAAATCTGAAAGGTTTGGGTTCATCAACCAGTATGAGAGGACAGTGTAATGACTTGTCACTAAATAAACCTTTTGGATTCCCTTAGAAATTCAATTAATCTGAATTACAGCAATGCAAGGTTTTTTCCTAGTCTTTTTGCTCTTCTGCACATGCTACCAGAAGCATCCGACAAAGAGGATTATATAGATTAGGTCACTAGACTCTAATTTTCACATGCCAATATGTTTCAATATTCAAGGTGAAGAGGAACTATAGGATAAATTGCAGTACTTTAGCTCACATGGACGATTTGTTCTAACACTTCTCTGTGATTTTGACATTCATTTCAAATCAGCTCACCTACACTAACTTTCATTAAATCTGAATGATAGTTCTGAGAAAAATGAAGTCATAATGGAAAGTTAAAATATTAACTCGATGGCATATATACTGGAAAATCTAAACATATACTAGCACAATATCTGGAACCATATTGATCATAATGATTATTTGTTTTGAAGAACAGTTAAACAGTGAAATTAACGTGATGACTGAGAGGAACCTTAATATACTAAATATTCAGTGACCAAAAGATTTTTTACAACCTTTGTATGGAAAATGTATTTTCTACAGTACTAGGGTCAATTCACCACAAGACAAATGAGACCTTTAGGCCTAAGGGTAGTCTGGTGTTGTGAATGTTCTCTTTCTCAAGATTATACCTGCACGTGGACAAAGCCACCATGGCACCATTTCTCTCATTCCCACCTGCGTGTTAGGACTACAACTACTGACAACTGAAAGGGATTTGAAAACTAACATATATATATGTTCAAAAATAGCATTGTACATTAGTGAAGTTTACAGTTCCTACTTGAATAGAATTTATGTTTTGACCCTTCAGTACCAAAGAGGTGTTTTCGAGTCATGTTTAATTTTCAGTGCACATTGTTGTAATTTCACATTAAATACACACAAGCATATATTGTAAGTTCTGAGTTACAACCCCACTACAATTTATATGGGTTCTTACTGAAGCAAAAACTTTATGGTGTATTTATTCTTTCTATCAAGGAAGTTATTTTCAGTCTTTGCAAATTCATTCACCCTGGGACAGATATGACTTCTTTGTGATTTATGTACACAATATGGAAAAGAAAATGTACTTGGAATATTGATGCTTAATCTACTGAGTACAATTACTCAGTAATCTACTGAGTACAATTACTGAGTATTAATTACTATTCAAATCAGCACTAGATTAAAATGTAATACTAGTAAAAAACTATTTTATTTATAAATTGTTAACTATCTCTTCTTGCCTTTCTAATAAAAATTACTGTGGATCTTAAGAATTTGGCAATGAACAAATGGTTTAAATATGGATGTTGTCAGTTAAAATGTTTTGCTTTCGTATTTTGGGTATGCTGTATTTTGGTTGTAGACTTACAGAAAATTTTTTTACTATAAATTGTTTCATATGAATAACTGTTTTAAGTTGAAAATGAAAGGTTTTGTTTAAAAATAATATGTCATTTTAATTTTTAGTATCTGTCAAAACATCTTTATAGAATTTTTGAAAACTAGAATTAAAAAAATACAGAAAAAATTCCCTTCATTTCCACTCATCTCTTTCTTCCCAAAAAACAGTGTCAAGTCAACCGCTTAATACCATGAAAAGGGCTTTGAAAACAAAATGAAACATGTCGTAGATAGTTTTTGATAAACAATCTGTCTTTGAGCTCTAGAGCCTGCCATTGCTTGTTGTTTATTGAACTCTATTCATGCATATGAACATTTAATAATTTTTTGCAAACATTTGATCTCAGTTGAACATAACGTGGTTGAAATGAACTAATCTATGCAGTGTTGTTGTCTTTGATCAGCCATTCCTCCATAGTCATGGCAGAACACGGAGAACAAGGTAATTCCATTACAGTGTATTTAACTAATTAAAAAAAAAATCCTCCCATTTCATTTTTTGTTCCAAAACATAAAAACCATCCACAAAAATGCCACCAAAAGCAGCGCTTTAAAATGGTGCTGTTAGTTGAGCTTACAAGTGAAGATTACTCCAATTCTATTAAGTATTTTAATACTAAACTTTAATTATTAATCTCTGTGTTAAATACATCTCCTGGACTTAGAACTGGATAGGATTATAGATCAAATGTTAGTACTATATGCATTTGTTAGGCTCTACAAAATAATCCTCTGTGTGTGCTTCATTAACTGTGCTGTGCTAAAATGGTAAATATAAACTTGTCCTCTTGTCTGCCACACTGATTTTGAGTAAACTTTGTCTGTTAAAGAATATTGCTCATTTTTAATGTGACAGTTATAAGCCTTACAATAATGAGGGATCAGCCTCATTATGCTAGAAACAACAAAATATAGCCTACAAATGATGCTCTGAAGGAGTGTAATTTGACAGGGAAATACAACAACATAAAGAAGTAAATAGGAGAAAGGTCATAGGGTGATTAATATGAATACATTTGTACAAATGAGAAAGCTTTGTACATCTTTCTCTTTTTATTTGCTTTGTCTTTGATAGTCAATGAGATGCAGCAAAAGTGCAGAGCCTAGCTTACATAGAAGCTCCTTGCAAAGGCACTTATGTTGCTAAACATTCCTAAGAGCTGAGGACAGTTGGCAATTTCTACTTCAGAAGGTGATGCAGCTGATACCCCAGAGGGCTGTGCAGCCCTTCAGAAGGACCTCAGTAGGTTGGAGAGATGGACAGACAAGAACCTTCTGAAAGTCCACAGAGGCAAATGCAGGGTCCTGCACCTGATGAAGAATAACCCCGATGCACCAGTACAGTGTGGGGGCCAGCATGCTGGGAAGCAGGCCTGTGGAGAAGGATCTGAGGGTCCTGGTGAACAACAAGCTGTCCATGAGCCAGCAGTAGCCCTTGTGGCCAAAAAGGCCAGTGGTATCCTGGGGTGCATTAGGAAGAACATTGCCAGAAGGTCAAAGGAGGTGATCCTGCCTCAGAAGGTGATCCTACACAGACTTAGTAAGGCCACATCTAGAGTGCTGTGTCCAGTTCTGGGCTCCTCAGGACAAGAGGGACATGGAGCTCCTGGAACAGGTCCAGAGGAGGGCTACAAAGATGATTAAGGACTGGAGCATCTCTCTTACAAGGAAAAGCTGAGGGAGCTGGGCCTGTTCAGCCTTGAGAAGAGACTTGAGAGGGGACCTCAACAATGTCTATAAGTATCTGAATGGAGGACACTGAGAAGATGGAGCCAGGCTCTTCTCAGAAGTGCCCAGCAATAGGACAAGAGACAATGGGCAGAAACTGATGCACAGGAAGTTCCATCTGAATATGAGGACGAACTTCTTTACTGTGGGGGTGACTATGCACTGGAACAGATTGTCCAGAGAATTTGTGAAGTCTCCTTCACTGGAGATGTTCCAGAACAGTCTGGACACAATCCTGTGCAATTTGCTCAAGGATGACCCTGCTTGAGTTCTCAATCCTAGTGAGATTGGACCAGATGACTCGCTGTGATCCTGACCAATTCTGTGATTCTGTACAGTCAAACCCATTACACTTAATTGTTAGGCCAATGAGTGGAAAACATCAAATAATCCTTCCGGCTTGTTATCTATATACAGGTGTTTCAGGTTCAATTCTAACATATTTCTATGTCTAACAAAATCTAGTATCTACAGAATTCAAAATTGATCTGTACTTTTGCATTCTTTTTTTTTTATGTGAAAGACGCAGTAGTCAATTAGCAGTCATTGTGCTGAATTTCCAGACAAGAAGTGTTCTTTTTTTTTCTTTTATGGAAACCAGTAGATTCAGCTAGAGCCCAGAGCTTCACATTTAATGCTCCTTGTAAAAGATTGCTGCTTTAAATCATTGGTTATAGTTTATTTATAGAATAATTCATAGTTCACAATTAAATGGCAAGCTATAATTGAATCAAAGGATTCTGCTGATGCCTCAACTCACAAGGATGCAGCTCAAGAGCTTTATAAAGGACAGCAGAATCTGAATCTAAATTACAGTCCCCAGTATTCACTCTGATATCACGCATTAAAATGTGTAATAGGGCTAAAAGGATTATTATAATACTGCAGTAAATAAAAAGAAAATATATCAGACAGCAGAATTCTGAATGCTTGCAGAGGCATACAGTTTGGGACGTGGGAGACCAGAGATTATATTGCATGAGAAACAAAGCTAGAGAAAAAGTATTTAATAAACACTTTTATGTTCTTAAAAATATTCTGAAGATATTCTTAAATAACAGGAAAATCTATGTTTCATAGACAGTAAATTAAGAAGTCATACAATGAACTTACGGTGTTCATATAGAGAAAAAGCCTGAGGGACCCACAGATAAAATATTTGTACAAAGCACCACAGAGATGCATGATACCATGATACCAAACAAAGACAATATATATAAAAACATTGCTTCAGGAATCATAGGAGACTGAGGAAAAGGAACTGCTTTTTTTTTTTTTTTAAATTTTAGTTTTCATTTGAGTATTACTTTTTCCCTCTGGCCATATGATGAAGAATAAAGAAATACATTCTAGTTGTAAAATTTATGTTAATAAATGTAGAAAACATACTAGATTTGACCAGGGATGTATGAAGGGGAAGCAACACAGGAAGATGTAGACCCTGCAATAAAAATACCCACAGAAAGGACAAGGATAAGGGAGGAAAACATTTACTATTAAAAGAGGATTAGATTGCCTTGCTTCTATCTCAGCAACGTTAGGAAATAGTAACAGATGTGGTAAGTAAAGATTAGAGACGGGGAAGGAGATGGCTTTTGAGGAACTCAGAAATAAGATGGGTCATGTGGCAAATAAATATTTGAAGCTCTGAATTAGGAAGACATAGTGCTTTAATTATACAGCACAGATACCTGCATCAAGAGAAAAATCTTATCAAAATAGGCCTTGGATTAAGTATATTGGCCAAAGCGTTCCTGTCTGTGTTATAATGCAGATGCCACAGATGTGAATGCTGGTTTTGTTTTGTTTTGCTTATTTGGATAGTTTGTAAAGTATCTGAAAACACTTGGTAGAAAATACAAAATACAAACACAAAAGGCAAAAAATTTCTAAAGAGCTCAATTCCCAATTAGATATTTACATTAAGTAAGTGGTTTTCCAAAAGTGCTGTAACCTGAGAACAAGTTGAGAATCTATCAATTTCTAATAGAAATCTGAGAGCCTTTGATAAGCTTCCATGAGTTTTGGGTTTTTTATAATGTTATATCATTTTAAAGTCTGAAGATGAAAGGACTTTCATGTGTTTTTGCAATACATGGATTGCCGTCCAAGCCAGTGATCCAATTTTAAATCATTTTCATGAGTATGTTCAGGTTTACACATGAAGAATCTATACCACAGTCTTTTTATATTGATCATTGATCACTGATCACTGAAACAAGACACTAATCAAACACGACAGTGAACATACCATTGAAGTACTCTGTCTCTCTTACAGAGATATTAACAGGTTAAGAAGATAAACCACAGATAGAGCAAATTTGTTAAGCCTATTTATCATTATTTAATGATACATTATTCCAAATTAATCCAAACTTCTCTCTCTTACTTTGTCAGAGTCATCCAAATTAATTTTTTTATCACTATCACTTAGCTGGTTCTGTTCCATGGAAGAGCTGGGTAGCTTTTTCCTTAACTCAGATTAAAAATAATTCTGACCTATATTAATTCAACTAACTTTTTTTTTCAGTGTGAATGAAACTTAGTGATTCAAATATTTGTAAAAAGGAAGTAAATATTAGTAACTGAGTAAGCTAAACCAAAATTACTTTAACAAAGGCAAATGCAAAAGACTTCTTGTGATGTTTACCTTGCTGCTGAATAAACACTCCTTACATTGTTTTATTATGCTGGGCAGAACTGTAGAACATTTGTGTGCTGGCTGAACTTACCTCCCCTTCTGTGGACTGTAAGTGAAGTTCTTTTCTACAGGTAGCCTTTAAGTCTCCTGCAGCTGCATTGACTTGCACTCCCCTGGGTGCTTCCATCACCAAAGATCTAGTAGGAGATTCAAGTCTGAAAGACAAACACAGTCACTGACGAAAAGCACTGAATCAAACTACTGAAAACCTCTCAGCCTCGAAACCCATCACGCATGTACATATTAGCATACTTTGAAAGGTAAAGTAAAAATTGATTCTAAATGTGATTCTGTCACTACTTTTTATGACACAGAGAAAGAAAAAAAGGATATATTTAAATTTCTTCCTATTTAAAGCAGCATTTAAGAATATACTGCTATAAATTTATCTGCCTAGTGATGCTTTCTGACACCTGTACCTAATTTACTCGACTACTAATACTGAAATACAGGTACTTAAGAATCTGCACATCTCCATGAATGACAGATTAATAACTAAAGTCTGATTAAGTGACCAATGACAAATGTTCAACTAAATAAAGAGAAAACAAAACACTTAGAAAGTTGAAGTAACGATGTAAATCTGGTTAGAATGACTTTGCCTTCACAGGCTCATTGATAATTCAGGTATGTTTTAGCAGCATCATATATGAAGAAAAGAAAAGAAAATCTCTTATGCCACTATTATTTTGGGGGAGTTAATGCTTTTTCTCTTCTGCAAAATACTCATTATGCTCATATAACCCTGTGCTAGTAGAGTTATAACACGTCACTGGGTCTTGATATTTTTACTCACAGCAACTCTAGTTCTACTGTCAGTCTTTCCACTTCTCTCTACCTCTACTCAAGATCCTCCATCAACTCTGATGCAGAACTACGATACTTTCTTAGCTGTGCTACCTCATCATATTGCAGGGTTTCTTTTAAAAGGGAAGTACTAATGCAAAGATTTTGTAGAAGTCATGCTCACATGCTGAACAGGAAAGATGATAGGATGAAAACTGTATTGAACTAGGAAACAGTAATTCAGATTCTGATTGTATTCAGTTGAAGACTTATGGCACAGCACTCTAAGGAAGTGAGACAAAACTTTTTAACCTATTTATATTTCAGTAATATAATGACTGAACACAGTTCCACTTTGCCTGAACAGAGGCTTTTGTAAGGTGAAATATATTAATAATACAAATGACTAGACTGAAGAAAACATTGTATTTCCCTCTTCAACAAATTATGAATGTTAAGTCATATCCATCCAAAAATATAATGGGATACTAGATTTATAAAGAAGAGAGTACTTTGACAAAGAACTTGGTGCAAAAATGCCAAATGAAAGATCTGTCAAGCAATGGAACAGGAGAATTTTGGTGTATTTCAACTATTGCCTTTTTAAGTATACAGAATAGTGCTGGATTATAAATTTGAAATGAAAATGCCACATTTGCAGGCAAAGTGAGTCACTGAGATGGTGTCTGTGAAACACTGCTGTTTTTTATGTGATGCTGACGTTCAATAGGGAAAGGAAGGAAAAAAATAAAAGAAAAAAGTAAAGTATTCATCACTGCAAAATGAAACTATTAAAAGCAGGTCTTCGTACAGAGGAAAAAAACTATTTATAGATATCTATATGAAAAAAACAAACAACATGGGATACATATAGATAGGAGCAATAGAAGAATATATATTTCTGTTAGTCCTAGGCCATTTTCTTTCTTTTTTCTTTGACACTCGGTAAGGAGAAGTTATTAGAAGGTTCTGTAGTTCTTTGTACTGGCAAGAATCTAAAGATAATGAATTATTTAATGACATACACAAGTGTTTTTCAGGTGGTGGTTTGTGAACTTCTGATGGCTATAGGACAGCAGAAAAAGAACTTCCAAAACCTTTTATAAAGCATATAAATTACAAAGTTTAGAAATGAGAAATTAAAGAGGCTTTACCTTAAACTTAAAATGATACTGAGTCATTTAAATGTTAAATGATTGGATTCTTCCTTTCCATATTTTTCAGAGGCATATTTTTGTTATTTATAATTTATTTTCTGGGAATATTAAGGTTTCTCAGTGGTTTCAGCTGCCATATCATAATCATAATGACAAAAGTACTCTTAGTTACATTTATTGCATTGAATTGATGGGTCTTAGCAAAGTCACAAATATATTTGGATTCATAACATCAAAACCACTCTCAGATCTGACCAAAAGTTTTTGGCAGGTGGACAATAAAAATCTATTTAGGAATATCCATCAAAAAACCTGTGGTTTTCTTTGAAGAATAAAATTTAAACAAACCCAACCAACCAACCAACCAACCAACCAACCAACCAACCAACCAACCAAAAAAACCAACAAAAAAAACCCAAAACCTAAGAGTGAAGAGCTCAGAGTTGTTTAGTCTAGTTTCATCACAGGTTTTCATGAACTACATTGACATAAATAACTTCCAGTTTGTTTATAATGAAGATATTTGGGAAATTAATTTCTCAACTTGAGAAGTTGGTATCAGCCTCTTACACACCATGGAGAAGAAATTTCTTTTTCAGACAATAGATTTTTTTAGCATTCTCCTGAAATCAAATAATGTGGTAGAAATGTCAAGGAATGACTGATGATCACCAGGGTAGATTTCAAAACACCACCCATCAATTAGTAAAAATGAACGCCTAAATCTGTTTTACAGTTCTAATTTACTTTTCTTATTATTATTCTTTGGTTGATCCGCATCTGAAAAGTGACTTAGCTACACAATCTGCAGCTAATGGAAATACAAAAGTCTATGCACATAGCTTATTTCCTCAATGTTTTGATATTTTTTCTTTGCCATATTTCTGAAAGCATATTCTTGAAGAGATTAATCTCTACTATAGTCTTATTGTAGCATTTTGCATTGTAATACTCATCCCACCAAGGAAAATCGCATTGTTCCAATAGCATATGGAGAATTTGTTTTCCTTTGAGATTTACTGATGGCATCTCACAGTGGCATTTACATCTATGACTCATGTATTTAATTTTTCTTTCCCAAACAGTAAACTGCTCTGATGGAGAAGGAAACTACTGTTATTATTAGACAGAAACTACATGGAAAGATAAATAAGCTTTTAAAAAGAGGTTTTTAAATAATATAATCAGTCAATTTGCTATATGTGATGAAGACAGACAATCTATCCACCAAAGAGAAGGGATTTTTCTTTTTAATTATCAGTGGTTAATTTGTGAAAAAAGATAAATTTCATAAGATCAAAGCAATATGAATTTGAGTTGAAATAATTAAAGAATTATTGCTGAAAAAGGAAACTTTTAAAATATCTTGAATATGGTCCTTTGAAGGTACTAAAATATTTCTCATCAGAAATGCAGAAACATTTTTTCTTCATTTGGTATTTTCTGTTTACAAGTTGACCTAGATTGTATTAGAGAAAAAATAATTAAAAAAATTAACCCAAAGTTTAATTTTGGATTTTAAGCAATATTTTAGATTTAGCCCTTGTATATCCCTCATACTAACAAGTAATATAATTTATCTATGTTAATTTTACTTTGTTAGATAGTGGAAAGTATTTTTTAAAATAGAAGTAAAGAGAAGATTCCCCTGTGCAGAAGTGAATAATTTATTTGCTTTGTGTCTATTTAAGCACTATATCCAACTCATGCTGCTTAGTTAAACAACTGATATGAACTTCTACCAATTTGGAACTTGTATTCAAAACAGGGAATTAAAAATATGCTGTAAATCAGAGATCGTACATGTAAAACAGCTACTCATTTTCCCTTTACTGGCATCTTTACATTTGGGGGTCAAGAAATACTTCAACACTTCCCACTTCAACTTTTAAATATGAAAGCCAACACACATTGTTGTGCCTTTTTTTTCAGTCAGCATAGGAATCCTGTTATGAAAAAAAAAAAGTTTTGCAAATATAAAGCCAATGGATAGTCTACATTTACTGAGCAAGCTTTTTGTAGATATGTGTAGATTAAAATAATTGTGATGTTGATCTAGCTGTAGGTCAAGAGTTGTGGCAGACTGGGACTGTAGAGAGGTAAGATACACAAAGAGAAGGAAGAAAAATGGATGTGCCAAACCTCTCTCTGTTCCTCCTCCTAATTTTGTCTTGTAAACAAGTGCTCCCAACTCCAGAACCCAGATAATGCAGGATCTTCCTCTTCCACAAGTGAAATAATTCTGTTCCAAATCAGAATTAAGATTTTTTTTTCAAAATAATTTTGAAAATATTGTTTTCTAGAAGCCTCAAGCAATTTAAAATACATATTCTTTCCATTTCTGTTATTATGAAAAGAACAGCTGGCTGCCATGATGCTCAAAGAAACTAATTTCAAGACTTTTCTGGTGACACCAGGGTCCTTAAAGGAGTTCAGTGGACACTGATAGTGCTAGATAAAATTAGGGTTTTCATTCAGTCTGTTTTCTGGAGATCAGGCTGCAACATAAGGAATAGCCAGGGACTTTTATGATCATGGTGACAAAAAATCTGGAAAACCTTTTATTAAGATTTTGCAACTATTCAAACAGTGGATTCTTGAATAGTTACATTTGACATCACAGTGGGAATGATATGAAAATAAAATTACTATTACATGCACATCTTCAACATGCATATGAATAATTCCCAGAAGAATTGTTTTTCCTGACGTCTGTTGTATTCTGATGCTTTTAATAAAATGCGTTTATTTTCAGGATTTATTATTATTATTATTATTATTATTGAAATGAAAGGATAAATGGGCATGCCTCAAAATCCTTAATATTGTTCACTGATCATGAGCCTTTCTTTATGAAGAAGCAAAATTCTCATATGTTCATATGAAATTTACCTTGATTTTGTGAAAAGCTAAACTTGGGCATTGTTTGGCTGCCAGTTTTGTGACAACACACAACTCTTCAGGAACAGAGAGTTAAATAAGTGCTTTATGGTATTGCCCTAAACCAGTAAATACGAACTTGGGGCTTTTTTCCAATTTTGCAACTCATAGACAGTAAACTTAAATAAAGAGGAAGGTTTTGAGACTCAAATCAGAACAGTAGAATGGCATTCAGCACAGCATTTCATGTTATGTCCATACTCTGCCTGTCAATGACTTTGGCATCTGTCAATATGTCCTTATATAACTCCTGAAATTTTCATTAACATAAAAATCACTTCACTGGGCTCAAAGCTGAGTTCGAATTGCCCTGTATATGCCACTGGTTTAAATCCAATAGGTCTTCATTATCATAGCAACACTTAACTGAATATTTTAATGTTATTTGACATAGATGATAAATCAGAAAAACAATTTCCTACATAGGGAAATAAAGAAACTCTTCTGAGAATATAAAAAATATTCCTTACTGAGTAGAAAAAGCTATGAATAAAATGTCATTGAAGAGTTTTTCAGAATTGTTATTAGAGGACTAGAAAAAGTAAAGAAGCATCAAGGAAAGGTGAGGAAGGCTGGAGAGAGCAAATGTTAAAAACAAGGGCTTGACTAAATAAGCAGGTGATGTGAGGAAAGTTAAAGAGAATTTAATGCATGATTGTTTCTTAGACTGGGTGAAGGCATAGCCAGAATAGCTAAAGACAAGGAAACTATCTAAATCAGAAGTAATATTAAGAAGAAAAAACTTCAAAAACGTAAGTTGAATCTCAGGTAGTAAAAAATAATGCATTCAGAAGTCAATTAAAACTCAAAGCTTTGAAAATCAAGCAAATTAGTAGAAATGTAAGGTTTAGAATGTGAGTTTTTATTTCTTAGAGAAATTCCAAAACATGCTTGAAAGTCTAAACTTCCAGGCTGTGAGACAAAGTTCTGGATATGAGACAATCCAAAATAGTAATTTAAGGGAAGATACGGAAAAAGGATTTGCCATAGCCCTGACATCTTAGAGTTACCCCATTATACCCTAAACATTTCCTTCCCATAATCTTCCTTACTTCAATTCTGATCTGAATCCTCTTCTACACATGCTCTGCCACTCTGCTAAACATACTTAAGTGAAGTTTATCTTCTTCCCAGGAATGACTCCATTACCTCAGTTGTCTTTCAGAATGTATTTCTTTAAAATAGAAATCTATCTTGTCAGAAAGAGATTGAAGCAACATGCTCACAGATAATGCTCAATTGCCCAACAAGAGTTACATCTGAAGATTAAGTGCCTGTGGAAGTCTGAAGAGCCAATCTGCACTCTTTGAACAACTAGAAGCATGTGAGAACAGATTGACATAAAAATCCTCTCAGTTTTGAAAACCATTAGCTTCTTGTGATTAGGAAGTAACAGTTCAGACCACCTCTAATCATCTAATGATATTTTCTGTATTGTTTCTCTAAGGGGCCTTAAGCTGATAGAAACAGATATATTTTAGCTGAGACAAACATGGTTTGATTGACATCTTGAGAAAACTTCATCTTGTGAAGAATTATTCTCTGAAATTTCTTTGACAGGCCTGCTTCAACCTCTGCAGATTAAGCATAGGAGAGAGTTTGGAATATACTCCACAATATATTTGTATTGTATCTAAACATTCCAAGAAGAAATCACCTAATAAAAAAAAAGAAATCAGTAAAAGTTTGATGAGTTTACTTTCCATCACTTTTTTAGAGCAAGGACCATTTTGGAAAGAACTAGAGAGACAGTTTTAGCATTGCAATACAAAGCAGAGTCACAGGCTATGAAGAAGTCAACAGCTTTTTTAATTCTTTTGTCAGTGAATTCTATCCTGAGATACAGCCAATGATAGAATGAGAATTGCAGGATAGGACAAGTAAAATCATTCATTCTTCTCTATGGTTTAGGCTATTGCTGAAGTTCTGTGTATAATTATAGGGATAATCAATAGGAGCTGTTTGGTGGACTGCAGGACTAATAGTTTTACAAACTCATATACTCCTAGTAACTATTCATATTTCAAACACTCCTTCTTCTGAGCATCCTTTTTTCTTATATTCAACATGGATGAGCTCCAGCTCCTTTGTCTGGCACTAATATGGTGCTAGGACAAGAACCCAAATTGTACTTCTGCATTCACAACCACAACACTGCTATAAACTCCATGTCCTCAACATGCTATAAAACCTCCCTTGAGCATGAGGAAAGATATTTCAGAAGTTAGGGCAGTCTGAAGCCATTTGTATACAAATAGGTAAACTGACAGCAGTAAATACTAATACTACTAGGTGATTTCCTGTTACCATGTCTAGCTGGGCACTGATTTTCAGAAAACACAGAGAAAACTAAATATCATTTGCCTACCTACTAATATGTATGAACCTCTCTAACTGCTTCACAAACTATCAGGGAGATGAGGGGAGAGGATAGGCAGACAGACAGCCAAATTAAGTCAGCCTTGTTTTCTTATGAAATACAGAAAATAGAGATATTCTCACTAGACCATGAAAAAAAAAATCCATGGAGAAATGCAGTATAAGGAAAGAAGAAGGAAACTAAATACTGCTCAAATGGAGAAAAGAATTTAAGTAGCACTTAAAGTAGCTTTAGTAAGCCTAGAAAGACACGAAATGAAAATATTATAGATATTACAGCGGCATTCCTTAATGATGTATAGTAAAATTTTTATGGATAGTATATCAAATCATATTTCATCAGAAAAACCAGAGCAAAGCAGAGTATGCAGGTATGGTAAAACAAGACTGTATTTGGTTTAGAGTCTAAAGCATTCCAGAAATGAGTTCTGGTGACTCTAACATCAGTACCTGTGTATTGAGGACTGTTGCTTGATTTCCATTTAAAAAAATGGTGAAACACTTCTACCTGCAAAATCTCTGAAAATGAAAAGCTTTAACAAATCATGTGCTGTCATATCTAGTCCTAGGCTGGACCTATGTGAAATTAGAACTTCTTAAGCTTGGATCTGGAAACAGCGTAAGAGCCCTGGACCAGCCACGGATGAAACTGCCTTGCAAGAGCTGAACATGCAGGAGGGCACCTACTGAAACTTTGAGTGTATCCCCCTGGCACTCTGAGCACCTCTACTGGTCATGCCTGCTGTTAGATGAGGTTTCATGTAAAGAAAGATCCTTGACTGCCTTCACACAAATCTGCGGTGTAAATTTGCCTTGTCTTTCATTAACTCAGCGTTGCACATGCTTTCTACTGCTACAAGCTTTATATGGTTTTTCAGACAATCACCATCATACTACTGAGTTTCAAAACTTCCTTAATCTAGCCTTCAAGATCTGATTGCCAGTGCTTCCAAACTTGTGTACTAGCACAGAGAGTTAAAATTGAAAATAAAGTCAGACCTGAAGAAACTTTCCTTGCTGAAGGAGGGTTTTGAACAATGAATACATTCATTTTATATACCACTTAGAGCGTCTTTGAATATGCTTTTCTCTGTGTTGTGTTTTCATTTCTCATATAAGAAACTTAAACTCCAGATTGAAGATCTGCCTATTTTCTGTTTTCTAGAAGATCAGGTATCTCATTATCTTATCACGAGAAAAGTATTTCTTTGGATTGGTGCATTCTACCCAGCTTCTATTCCATCCCAGTTTTAACTTACTTTCAAGTCCCTAATAATTCTTTCAAAATAATATTGTACAGTGTTGCATATTAGTGAGTACAGACTAAAGAATCTAACTTACTAGATGACTATTTTAATCTATTCTTTTCATTCGTCTCACTAGAAGTGCTACCTTTACCAAACCATCAGTCCCACAGTGTTTGTTTTCCATTTCGTAAGCTCTATTATAAATCTGGTTATTTGACCTTATTTTCACATTTAGCTCAGTCACAGATCAAGGATAGAGATTACTCAGCACTCTAAATCAACCACATGAAACTCAGTGAATTTTGCTGTTTATTGTGATAGTAAAACTTTCATCCTCATATCTTGATTCCTACTAGAGCCTTTTTCCTTTCCATTGTCAAATATAATTATCATCACTGAACACTAAAGCAAATTATTTTTCCAGTTTGAGAGCCATACCTAGGTTTCTTCTCTGTTTACTTCACTGTGGTTTTTAATTATTATTATAATATATATATATATACACACATATAAAAGCATATGTAAAAACAGAAGCTTGACTTTTGGAAAATTTTCAAATTTTACTACATCCATACCTAATTTTGTATCAAAATGTATGCAAAAAAAACCCTCAAAAATCATATTTTCAACAGCTAGTGATAAAATTAAGCAAAAAAGTTTCTGTCAATATACATACCCAAACAATGAAACTGTGAAATTATGAAAACAAAAATAGTAATTATTTCCACTTTATGAAAAAAAAGGAACACCATGAAAGTAACTAGAATCTGACATTAAAACAGCATAGGAAGGAGGCTGGGTTCCTGGGTTTTTACTCTATTACATCTTCTCCTTTTTGATGAGGTTTGCTTTATATTATTTGATTTCTGGGTAAAAATAGATGAACAGACCCAGTGCTTTTGTCACTCTCAGTCTGCTCAGATGACTAACAAGTTAATGTAAAAATTCCTTTCTGATGCATTCATTGGCTCCAGAATTTTACAGAATATATATTTTGTCCTATTAGTAATCCATCCCTTAAATGCCACAAAAGGTGGATCCTACAAACCCTCAGAGAACTCTGAGTGAAACAGAACCCCTGTGAAAGATATGTGTATTTTTAATTCTTATCAGAGGTAGTGTAGGATCCTATTAACTTGGGTGGTTCCTTGCCACTTGATCGGTTTTCATCTCATTATGCCTGGCATTAGCTTGCAGAATTAGCTGGCAGTTAATGGTATGTGAGGCTTGACATAGAAGAGAAAAAAAAATTACATTTGATCTTGCAGTTATCCCCAGAGAACAACAACAAATTAATTTATCCCCTTATTAAGGAGGTTATTGAGGGCAAAGCTATCTGCATTTGACTACTCTCTGTCTCTTTTGTGCATGGACATTACCTATTAGTGCACCATATTTTAATGCACTATTAGCCTAAAATCAATATTTGGGGATTATATTAGCAGTTTAGTTCTCCTAACTCTATGCCAGTGAGAAAAAGTAGCGAGAGAAATATGAAGATTAAATTATTAAGATATAATTTATTTTTCTGATTCTAATGCATGATTTTTTTATGCTGCTTATTTCAACTAATGAAAGTCAGCTTTAATTAGTGATTGGGATTTGACACAAAAACTTTCACAAAGGATTGTATAAACACATTTTCTGGAAGAAAAACCTTGCTAGCTATTATTTGAAAATGCAAGAAAGGAGAAAAATGTGACCAAAGTGATTGGACACATAGGAAGCAATTATATCAGTACTTAACTAAATATTATTTTTATGTAACACATTTTTAATAGTAAATTTTAGGGAAGCTTCTCTGTATGAAAATCTCAAAATCTGGCTATAGAACAGAGTGGCTGAAGCAAACTTTAGATATTTGACCCTAATATGAATCTGACTTTTTGTCTCCCTGTCCAGAAAAGTTTAAGCTAAAATTCCAAGAAATACTATGAACCTTGTGGGTATCAAAATCTTAGTCCAAATTTTCTAGTTATGTTACATTCACCATAATTAAGGTGGTCAGTATTCCATTTTTTAAATTCAGTAGTAAATTATTTTACATATCCAAGGTTATGAATAGGTTTCCAGTATATTTAATTTTGAAGAAAAAGAAAAAAAAAATGTCTGAGGTTTACCTGACCACAAATAAGTATTTCAACATGAAAAATACGGGATGATTTATATTTTAATTAACAATCTAAGGTATATTATATTATCTTTCAGCCCTGTATACAATTATTCTCATAGCCCAATACACTTGCTACCAAATTGCATTCAACTGTGCCCTCTGAAAAAAAATGAAATCTAATTTCTATTCAGCAAACTCTCTACTCTCCCATGTTACATTAATTTTAAACATCCAAAGGCATAGGGATGCAGGCACTCAGAAAAATACTCTATGTCATTTTAGGACTGCCAGTACTGGATACTTTTGGAAGATTATACTAAAACATTAAAAAGCACTAGTATCCGGATCAGACCACTGGAACTCAATAATCCATGCAGCTAAATAGTCCCTGCCATATTTGAGAGTCAATTGAGAATCAGTCACGACTCTTAAAAACAATCGGAAGGCACTATTTGGAGAGTAGCATGAGTCAAAGACCATTCCCTCTTGGTGTTTAGGATGCAATTATTCTGTTTCAGAGGATAAGATGATTTTACAATAAGAGTGTGGTTGCAACAGTTGAACCTAAGGCCAGAAAATGGGTTCCAGTATGTTTTGTTTCTGTGACAGAGGTAGCTTCTGAGGTCACAGGGGTTGGTGACCTATCTGGGCAAACAATCATTTGCTATTAGCAAAAAAGTTAATTTATTATTTTGGAAAATGAATTCAGGACTTGAAGTACAAAACGAAGAACAATGGGGTTTGAGTTTAATCATTTGAAATAAGACTGAAAGGCATATAGTAACTGGACTTCTGAAAATAATATATGATCTGAGTGTCTAACTGTATTTTGCTACCAGAAAATAACACAAACCCAGAATTATTTATAGTTCTTTCAAGCTACAAGGCTAAAAAGGTTGTGCAGATTATACCTTCTACAAAGATTCATGCCAATAGCCAAGAAATCACTGTTCTAATAGTAACTGTCATAATTTTAAAACTACTAAATTGACTTGAGAGTTTTAAAAGGGAAAATCTATGAATCCCAACTAATACATAGGAGCACATGTGTACAAAAACTTGCAGAACACAATATGGACTGAATATATGAATAAAATCACTTACACATAAGCTAACGTTGCTTGACCAAACAGCATGGGTTTCTGTTTCATCAATTTTTTTAAGAAAAAGTTTGTGTTAAATTCATTATTAATGAGAAGGTAAAAAGTTGAATGGAAAATGCTTATTAATTTAAGCCCACCTTGGAAAATTAAGGTGAGGGAATAGTGAAGTTGAAAACATTAAGCACAATAAGAATCATGGCAATGAATAAAGACAAAAGATTGGAAGTATGAATGCCCTATGTGTAAATTTCAGAAGCAACATGAGGTGATTTTAGCCCTACTTAAATTAATCTTGAAGGCATGAGGCTGTCTGTTTTACCATACATTTTCACTCTGTCAGTATTATTTAATGATTAGGAAGAAGTAGGTAAAGCAGTGTCTCCATGTTCTTTTGAGTGGGACAAGTTCCAGCCTCTTACCCAAACTTTTGGTCTCCTGAAAAAAGAAAAGCTTGTTATATTTCCACTTTGAATTCTGCTGAACTCTCTCTGATCAGAAACCATATCACTTTGGTGGTTATCACTAATAAATGAGTTTACAATTACTTTCCACAAAGGACTAACAGGAGTCTTGGAAGGGGATCGAGATTTTTAAGACAAAAATCCAGTGAGTAGGACCCTCTGGAAGACCCCAAAGCTATACATTATTTTAAAATATTTAGTGTAAAGAATCAAACATAATAATTTCCTTCATACACTCCATGTAAGACAGTCAGACTTGTCCACATGGAGATGATGGAAATGATGCAAATGATTTCAGTGATTACTACAGTGGTCCTAAATGCCTTTGTAAATGTAGGGAAGAGCATTTAACAGTGCTTTTCTGTAGCAATTAATCATAAACACTTCTGGGCAGGTAAATAATATTTAAGAAACATAGTAGAATTGAATTGATGTCTATGCTGTTTCTCACTAGTTCTGCTGAGAGAAACACTAGGAAGGACCTTTGATTTTCTGTGATTGTCACGTATTCTTGTCAGTCATCCATATAAATCACAGATTAGTATTTAGCAGTGCACATACATGCACTTCAAAAGAAACTAACTTTCACTATAAACTTTTCTAAATTGTCTCTTCCTCAGTCTACAAATGCTTTAGTAAGTTTTAAAGTTGATCTTTTACTATTTACTTATTTCTCCGCTTTTGTGACTATGTACAGAAAACTTTGGATTTTTAACATTTACAAATGTAGCCTCACTTGTTCATGAATTTTTGAAAAATGTGTGTATACCATTGAAAAAAACCCAGCTACCCAGGAACACCACCTGATGGAAAAATCTGGGACTGTTTACTTTAACTTGACTTATATTTTCTGTAACAGCTCCTAAAGAAATCAGACTCTGAGTCTGATGCTATTGAAGAATACTGTACACTTTTGACCTTAAAAACACCTGAATATCCAAGTTTCTAGGGAAAATATAGTTCTCAAGGATTCTTCTATGGGAGGCAGGTCATATGTAAAAGTAACATATTTTACATTTTGTGTGATAAGAGTTTGTGGGTTTTTTTTGCCTAGTTAGAACAAACTAGGGTGTACCAGGGTTTTGGATATGTATGAGTCATTAAATAGGCAGTATGTATTGCTATACATATACTCTGCTTTTAATCCAGACTTAATTATTTTTTGAGAATACTTGATTTTAAAACAACTTTTTGAACAACACCTACTTGAGGTCTTGGGAAGGTTCTGCTCTGATATGGGGTGTCTCCACAGAGTGCCCAAACACTGCCCCTTCTGTGCCTAAAATACATAAATAAAACACAGTACAATTACTTTGGAAAATAAAAACACAATGAAATATATGACCACAAATTGACACTTTCAGGACAGAATATCTGATCAAATCCTTTATTATCATATTTATGTTTTCATTTCTATATCAAAATCTGGACCAACATCCTGTGGAACTTTAGACTTCTGCTTACCAGCATACAAATCTGAAAGCACTTACAGATCCAAATTTTTCAGCAACAATTTGCCTGAATGCTTATCTCAACACTGTGGAGATTGGTTGTTTTACAGAGAATGAAAACAATATCATGGGTTTGTGTGACAAAAACACATTAGGGAAATATCTGCTGTATTTTGCATTATGGTTATTTTGATTACTTAAATTGAGATGCCAAGCTTTCAAAAGTTTTGAAATAACAGTCTACTGCTGAAGTTGCTGGCTGAATCTCAACATCTGATAGCTTCAGAGTTTCCTTCCATCAGATCTGTTTCATTGAAAAGCTTAATTCTCAAAGAAATTAAAAAGACTTCTCTGGAATGTGTTTTGGTTTAATGTTGGTAGTGGGTACTAAAGTATCTTCTACTGGTCACTCAAAATCAAGGCAATGAGAATTGGTAACAATTTTTTTAAACTGAACCAATTCTCTATTGAATTTTGATTTCTATAACTACATCCAAATTGAATAAGATAATTCCACATCTTTCAGTAGACAACCAAGATTTTTCATTGAAAAACTCATACAGCCTCAGAAGTGAAAGTATCACAGTTCTTGTGGCAAATGCTTTATCCTTAAAAAATGCTTTCAACAGGTTCAAGAATATCTCCATTTCATACTGGGAGAAAAGTAGGCACTTACAATTATCTTGGTTTTAGTAAGAAAGGTGAAAAAGATCAGCCACTCAGAATTTACTGACATGTTTCCAGCAGTTTCACAGCAGGATCAAGGAAAAAGAAAAGGGATTGTACCACAAATAAATGGATCAGTATTACTAAAAAATGCAGAAGAAAAAATATTTTATTCCTTTTTATTTATTTATTTATTTACTATATGCAAATATGTAGTACTTTGATGGGCAGTTTGATTCCAAGTGAAGTGTGATTTTTTTTTTAATTGAAAGAAACATACTTCAGATATTTAATAATTTACAATGTTAAAACACTTTTTTTTTTCCAGAAATAAGCCAAGGTTCTATTGACTGTATTCCCTGACTTACAGAATTATAACCAAAACCTACTTTGAGATGAGTGAAATTCTAGTGAGAGATTAAATGAATAGATTAAAAAAAACCAAAAAAAAATAAAAGACTTCAACCTTCAAGCCCTTTCAAGTACAGCTCAAAAGGAAGTAGTTAGGGAACTGAATTCAAAGGAACATGAGTTGGAGCAGATAACTATAAAAAGTGAATCTTTCAGAGGAAATAAAGTAGCAAGGGCATGAAGTAGGTGCTAAGATGTAAAATCAAAACTGTAAGTGTAACTGAATAAAATTATTCACACCTCCAGCTTCCATTGAAAGAGAATGAGTTAAGAAAAGACTTCACTAAGAAGCCTTTGTGCAGGCAAACTACTGATCAGAGAATATCAGTTGTTATGGAGGTTGCTGGAGAAAACTCAGTAAATACTTCAAGTCAAGTAAAAAGACCAAAAGTTCAATTCTGTATTTATAGAGAAACCTCTTTATTCATAGCTGATTTATAAACACCAGACCTTTAAAACACTTTAACACAGAGCAAATCAAAATTATTGTTTCACTCCAAGCAAAACAAGTCACATGTTCCTGCTGAAACTGAATATTCAGAATTGAGAGAGGCTAGTACAAACTACTAATTTCTGCTCAATTTACTGGTTCCTGAAATTCAGCTTTTGGGAAATGACAAGTTTCATAAAAACGCTGGAAGTACAATGTTGGCACTTGGTTCTGGATTATATTTCCTTATTGCATGTGCATGCTGAGGACATTTTGTCATTTGTTTAACCAGCAAACAATCCTTTCAGAGTTTATGAGTAGTTAGATTATATAACAAAACAGTACCTTTCAGAGGCTTACTATCTGACTAGGAATGAAAAGATTGTCACCAAAGCTCTTGGGTGTTTTTGTGAAAAGAATGCTGGCCGAAGAGTTGATAAACTGAGAATTAAAAACTTCATAATTATTTTGCAGTGAAATATGGTATATATATTAGCATTGTCTCATTCCACATCATTCTTGTAAGCAAATCACCCCATGTGTACTGATAATGGAATTGTGTACCATTTTTATGTGTACAAACTAGATGGAATTGTAGCATCACAGGTGCAACTGAATCTTCCACCTTGATCTTTCACTAGGTTTTTCAAAAACGTCAAGTAACAATTACTAAGATTATGCAACTACTAGATTGCAATCCAAATTTGCCCTCTGAGTTAGAGACTTTAAAGTCTCTAAAATATGTTGTTTCAAACTAATTATTAAAGCATCCACAGATTTCAGAGAGAAAGAAGAGTAAGTAATCAAGACTGTTTTACCATTGAAGAGACCTTAAAAACACAGACTCTATATTTTAAAAATTCAATTGCAATAAGAAAGTAAAATTCTTAATTCTTTTACCATGTGGACATAGCTAAAATTTAAAAGGGCTTTTGTACGTTTAGATAGCTGTGTTCAACACTAAGACCTTGGAAGAGCTAGTCACTGCAAGAGTGGAAAAAGCCCCAGAAATAGTTAACTAGGCAAAGAATGATCATTAAAAAAACCCAAACAAAGCCCAACAAAAAATCCAACCCAAACAAAGAAAAAGCAAACCCCCAAAACAAACAAACAAACAAACAAACAAACAAACCCCACGTACAATGTTTATTCTTTCTTTTACAAAAGCCCAGTTATCAGTTTATTTTGGGATGAGTCAGAATGCAGCTTCTGGCCTGCACGTTGATCGTGCAGCTCTTCAAGACTTCAATTTTATAAAATTGCTGGAAATGTAATTTATCGAGGTACTTGTATTAAAAAAGTATGATTCAACTGGATTTTTGCTATGGAGTTGTACATAACTAAAATGAAAGGGAGTTTTTTATGAAAACATGATTGACATGATTGCTGGCATTTCAGTCTTGCAGAGTCCCTCAACAGCAAAATTGACTAATGTTAGTTACTGGACAGTCTGAATTGACATTTTTCTTAAAATGGTGTAAATGATTATAGGTTCACCATAGTGGAACACAAAACAAAACTGTCCCTACCTACATTCAAAAGATGGCATTTTAATGGGATTATTTTCATATTTAATAAATAAAAAAAAAAACCAAATTTTCATTTTGTTTTAGTAGATAACCCTGGAACTTGGAAGACTTAGGTTTATGCTCTAATGAATAGTTAATACTTTTCAAAGCAGAATTGCTGTTTCCTTGATGAAAAATGAATGTATCAATGAATAAGAGTATTATCAAACAACAGTCAATAGCTTCATAATCAGGGGACTGCCCTGGAATGTAAAAGAATGAGACAAAAACTTGGATATTCTAAGTACAAAATGAGAGAATGAGAAAATTGTTTCTCACCTTGTTTCAAAAACAATCAGCAATGATTTCCCATTTTGAAACTTTCTGAAAATGCTATACTGTACTACTGCCTACGCACCTATTCAGGAATGTATACCAATTTCATAGAATCACAGGTTGGGAAAGACCTCCAAGATCATTGAATGCAACCCTTGACTGATTACCACCTTGTTAACTAGACCATAGCACTAAATGCTACATCCTGTTGTTTCTTGAACACTTCCAGGGATGGTGACTCCACTGTTTCCCTGGGCAGTCTGTTCGAATGCTTAATCAACGTTACAGTGAAGAAATTGTTTCTGCTGTCCAACCTGAACCTTCTGTTGTGCATCCTGAGGTCATTTCCACTTGTCCTGTCACTAATGGCCTGGGAGAAGAGACTAACCCTCACCTTGCTACAACCTCCTTTCGAATAGTTGTAGAGAGCAATATGGTCTCCCCTGGGGCTCCTTTTCTCCAGGCTAAACAATCCCAGTTCCCTCAGATGTTCCTCATATGACTTACTCTCTAGACCCTTCACCAGCTTTGCTGCCCTTCTCTGGACTTGCTCCAGCACTTCAATGTCATTCTTGTAGTGAAGGGCCCAGAACTGGTCACAGAACTCGAGGTGCAGCCTCAAAAGTGCTGAGTACAGGGGGACAATCACTGCCCTCGTCCTGCTTGCCACACTATTTCTGATACAGGCCAGCAAGCATTTGCTTCAAAAAGCTCTAAAAGAATAAAAAAATAATTATTACCTTTTAATAACAGTAAAAGGCATTTGCCCTTCAGTTAAGATATGCCATAAATAAATGGTTTGATTTTGAAAAATCAAAAATTCAGAGAAATTTATCAGGAATTTCTCCATTAAGTCTGGATATCTCATTAGTTGCCTAAGTTAAGAGCACAGATTAGTTATATTTTTTCTATGGCCAAAACAGAGAAATTGCCATCTCTAGAGGTTAGTTAACTACTAATAGTGGACTGAGAGTAGAGCAACAATGCACACAACCCAAGCTCATTGAAGCTTTTGCCTTCACCCTCTGATCAGCAACTGATAATTTGAATTTTACCTAAATAGGCAAAATCTTGTTTGGAAATCCCACTTTAACCATGTCAGAAGTCATCTAAATTACCCTTAGCATTAAAACTGCTTCATAGGGTACCTTATCTTCTAGTGTCCAGTTCTCTATGTCATATGGAAATGCACATTTATTTCTGTTCTCTACTTTGCCATTACTGCAGCACACTGAAAAATTGTTATGTGAGAATTACTGCTGCATTCATACAATTTAATAAATTGTTTTATTTATGCAAAGGAGGCCACAAAGCAGCAGGACTGTTATCCAGATTTTTGAAATAGCACTGCTGTAGCATTTTGACTGTATTTGAATTCACATGCTATTGATAAATTATAATCAAATGTTTAGATAAGTGCATTTGTGCACCCTGTAGGAGTCCATCATATGCAAGTACATAGGATGTATTTAAAAAGTCTGCAAATGCTTCAAAATACTTTTAAATTAAAGCAAAAATGGAAATCTGGAAAGAATCCTCACAGGTACTTCTACAAGCTAAAACAGAGATATGTGGATATGATTTTTGGTGCCTATTAGAATAAAACTTAACAAAAATATTAGTATCTCCAATTGTTGAAAGTAATTTTTCAGATATGAGAAATAAAATGAAGCTATAATATCAGTTCCTCATAACGTTGTTAAAAAGTTTCTATTTGATATTCCCACTAGTGATTATAACCTATTATGACTGCCTTTGTATTCCTGCTTTTTATTAACGTCCTGATCTTCTCTTTAGAAGTAAGTTACATAGATGACTAAAGCACATTCAAAATTGCCATTAGGTAAGTCTTTACTACAGCTTTAAACGGAAATTCTGCACCTGTGAGAGAGTTAATGTGCAACAGTAATTTTGTCACATAATATTCTCACCTTCAACTCTGCCTAGCCATCAAGCAAGCCTTTTAATTCACCAGCAAAATGGAAGCAGGTGCATTTCAAACCAAATAACTGCAGTGATTGTAAGCCACCAATGCTCGTGATAGCAAACACGTGCCTATGCGTGATCTGTATTAACCACAGGAAAAACAGCATTTTCTGCAGGAAGGGACAAGATAATAAAGCATACTGCAAAATGCACAAGTTGGCTGAAATATACATCTTTTGCCAAAGACTCAGATGTTTTTTCAAGCAAGGACCACAAGAGAGTTGTCACATACCTTGCAGATGCTGTGGGAAGAGGGTTTATGGCAGTAATTTACCACTAGATGCACCACTCCATTTTCAAGATGGGACTGAGCTGGTCACAGAGTAATTTATCAGTGCCAGTCTCAATACTCCCTTCTATGTCACCGAGGAGCAGTATGCAAGACTCAGACTGTGACCACAATTCAGATTACCTGGCAAATCTTGCAACAGCCCAGCTCTGCTCAGTCTTGTGTCACAACCTTCGTCTAGTCTTTGCTTTTTACTGTTTATGAGTCAGGAGAGACTCAAAAATCACACTCTTGTCACCACTGCAATACAACTATCATAAATTCACCTTTCACATAGCTATCATAAATTCAGACTTCTAAGATTTAAGCATTTTTCCACTGCTTTTCTACAAACCAAGTCCTGTCTGTCTAAAATTAGCAAAGCAGGCTTTACTGCTGCATGAAAATTCGATGTGGTCAGTTGCCAGAGAAACCTATTATTCAAATCCACTTAAAAGTACGTTATGTACAGGCATTTTCAGAACAGAAAACTAAGTACTGGGCACCAGGATAGTCATGCCTAGGGAACAGACTGTCATGAAATCAGTTCTTTTGCTTTATAATTTTTAAGTTAAAAACACAGAAAGGATATATTTCCTTTGTTCAACTAGCAAAAAAAGCCCTTACTAGTTTCAGAGACAGGTTGAGAGACAAAAAATAAAATCTTTCTTATTTTGCCTTTTCTTCGGGTCAACTCTAAGAGGTATTTCTCTTTATTATCCTGTTAATAAACTCACATGGCACTTACCAGTCCAGTTTTTCATTTTTAACTGAAAAGAATGTGACTGGGAAAGAGCTCTGTTCTTTTATTCTTAAAACTTCCAAAGGAATATATTTATTTTAGATGTAATATTCCTTGTCCTTTAGTCTCCCTCTGGCCTCTAGATATCTTATCACTGTAAGTAATATGTTCTGTTTTTTGCAGCAGAATATGCCCTCTGCCCCTTTCCTTGTTTTGTATTAAGTAGTTCTTTTTAATACTTGTACTAATTTTTTTACATTAATATTTTGCCAAGATGAACTTGTTTCCAATTAGTGTTAGATTTGCTGTCAAGAAAAAAAGATTAAAAAAGAGTATTTTAATTAAAACTTCAAATTCAGAAACTGTAATTGGTCTTTTCCTTTCATCCTAAATCTAAATATAAGCCAGGGAGGCAAGGCCAAGAATGACAGTGAGAAGAAAAAAAATTGTAAATATAAAAAGCCTGAAAACAGTTCTGACAGCTAAAACATGAAACAAACTTGTTGATAGATTCTCTTTCTGCACAGTATGCTTTATCTATTGAATTTTCTCTGCTCCACATTGAGAGTGTAAAAACAGATTTAAAAACTAGTCCATCACTTGGTAATGCCGCTAAGATAAAAATAGCAAAAATAATATATTTGGCTTGCTTGGTATGAAAACAAATATTTTTAAAAAGCTATCTCCTGTTGATGTTTAATGAGAAAGGGCTTTCAGATGCAACTACCAATCTCACCTCATGCTTTTGATGATAAATTGGGACAGGATTTTTTTGAGTGAACCTGGTATTTGGCTACTGCGAGTATTTTGATTTGCTGAACTTGGAACTACCTTGAGTCTTAGTGTGATATTCAAGTACATTTAAAATTTTCTATGTTACTGTATCTAGACCTCTGACCAACGTAACACATTTGCTTTGCAAACTGTGATGTGGGGAAAGGACACGAAAACACACTTTTACAGAGTAAAGGGTGTAATTTATAGGACTTGCTGTCATTTCTTTCATCCTTTATGTGCCAGATTGCTTTAGAATGATGATGACTTACGGAAAATGTGTGTATTTGAGCTAAATGATATTTTGGCATTTGTAAAGTGATAAGGCTGCCTGGAAGAACAGGAAGACATTTGTGTACGCATGATTGTGCATGTGTGTGTGTGTGTGTACTTGTGTGCTTAGATCTGTTCTCTAGCAGTGTTTCTCTAGACAGCTCACAAAATAGTTTCATATGTTTTACAAACCTGCTATCTAATAGCTTCAATGAAGACCAAGACACATGCTAAAGAAGTTACCATAAAACTGATTTCTACTGCTTTCTGAGTAGGAACAGGTAGATAAACATATCCCACTATATCCATTACTGATACTAGTGTGGACAGGATCAATACAAGTGTTTTTTCATATATCAAATCAGTAAAATTTACGCTATGCATATTCAGTTCAGTTTATCTATAAATGTAGCATATACAATTAAGGAGTCTTGACATATAAGTCTTGGTGAAGACTACCAACTACAGTAGGATGATTTATGAAAGGAGAGGTCTCTGGTTGCTTTACCTTGCTAAGCTGATTCATCCTATCCCTTCTTGTAATGAAGTGCTCTTATTTATGCAGCTTTCTCATCTTCTTTTACTTTTTTTTTTTAAGTAAAATTAGAATTTTACTTAAAAGTGAAGTTGAAAATACATCCCAAAAACAATTAACATCTAAAACCGAAGTATGGTAAATATACTATGCAAAGAGGAACTGTACACAAAAATAAATAAAGGACGAGAGAACGGTTGGGTTTTTTTATGGCTAAACCCAAATTCTTTTCATTTTCTCTCCAGTAAGACGAAAGGGTTGAAATGAAAGGTGAATTGATGGTGTTTTACAGTGTTGCTCTCTGTTTCAAAGTAGTGCAGTTTGGCACTAACTTTGCTCAGTGTCATACCTACAAATGCCCACCTCATCAAACCACACTGTTTGGACCAGCATGTGTGATAGGAACAGGACTTATTTAAATAGGAACTAAAAAGTCTGAATTCCTAGATTCGCACTGATATACTAGGTTTAGAATGGATTATCTCAAACTCTGCCACTCTTTTTACTTTGAGTAAAACAAAAATAGTTAATGAGATGAGACAGGAGATCATTCAAGTTAAAATATATAATACTAAATGCACACTGTTATTTTACAGTTTTAAATGATAATGTGAAAAAAATCATAAAGATTTAGCACTTTAGGAAAAATAATAAAGGAATGACAGTCAATGAAATAGAACAACTTCTAGAAATGTGTCAAGCATAAATGCTGTGTTAGTGAAAATGGATTAATCGAAAGCATATAAAGAAAGTTAAAAATAAATTTAAATACAAAATAGGAAGACATCCTTGCTAAATTATTTATAAATTAATAATTGGGGATGCTAATTACTGCAGAACGAAAGCCAAGTGACTCAATAAGATCTCAGACACAGTCCAAGATCCTGAGCTATTTATTTCCCCAGTTTTGCAAAGTTTCTCATTGTATGTTTTAGCTTCAGTGTTACAGATCACAGGACCAAAATTCAAGGACAATTTAATGTTTGGTAGGTTTACTTCCATAATGCTAAGCTATTGGCCTTGCAAATTCAAACACTAAGGAAGGGCAATGTAGCTCTGAAAAATGTAAAAAGTGCTCAAGTCAATGAGGCAACAAAAAGGACAAACCATGGATGGGAAAACTGTGTATTTTAAGTCTAATAATTCATAACTACTTTTAAAGAACTTTAGTGAATTTAGGCATCAATTTAGTTTATTCGTATAGGGCTCATTCTTCCTCCTATACAATTAAAAGGCAAACTTTACACTGATTTCAAGTTCCACACTACTAGTTCCAGTTAATGTGGGCTGGAAAGGATGGAAAATAAGCATTGTCTGATTTATATTTCAATTTTTCTAGAGAATTAATTTACAAACAAGATTGTTTGCTATCACAGTCTTTTGAAAATGAGTATGGCAAATGGTGCACAAAAAGTCTTTGAAGGTAGGGAGGCCCTGCTGAGAGATCTCAAGTTAGAGGACTGGGCAATCACCAACCATATAAAGTTCAACAAGGGAAAGTGCTGGATTCTGCACCTGGGATGGGGCAACCCTGGATGTTTGTACAGACAGACTGGGGAATGAGATGCTGGAAAACAGTGCCACAGAAAGGGACCTGTGGGTCCTGGTTGATGGCAAGTTGAATATGAGTCAGCAGTGCCCTGGCAGCCAGGAGAGCCAACTGTGTCCTGGGGGGGCATCAGACAAAGCATCACTAGCCTTTTGAGGGAGGGGATCGTCCTGCTCTGCTCTGCACCGGGGAGGACTCTCTCACCTTAAATATTGTGTGAAGTTTTGGGCACTGCAATACAAGAAAGATATTAAGCTATTGGAGAGCGTTCAAAGGAGGGCAATGAAGACAGTGGAGGGCCTCAAGGAGAAGCTTTATGAGGAGCAGCTGAGGTCACTTGGTCTGTTTAGCCTGGAGAAGAGGAGACTGATGGGAGACCTCATTGCAGTTACAACTTCCTTGTGAAGGGGCAGGCATTGATCTCTTCTCTGTGGTGACCAGTGACAGGACTGGAGGAAGTGTCCTGAAGTTGTGTCAGGGGAGGTTTAGGTTGGATATTAGAAAAAGATTCTTCCCCCAGAGGATGTTTGGGTGCTGGAACAGGCTCCCCAGGGAAGTAGGCACAGCACCAAGCCTGACAGAGTTCAAGAAGCATTTGGACAATGCTCGCAGATGCAAGGTGTGATTCTTGGAGTTGACCTGTGCAGGTCTAAGAATTGGACTCAATGATCCTTGGGTATCCCTTCCAACTCAGCATATTCTGTGAAAACAAATCTTGGAATTTTAACTAGTTGCACAGGCAACTAAATTCCAAGGATTAAACTTATCTAATAATGAAACATACATATTTCTGATATATGTCAAAAACCCCTGCATTTTAAATCCTAACAAAGCATGAAAAAGCAAACATGATCAAATCACCATCATAAATTATTTACTGAAATTCAAACAAATATAAGAGAAATGCAATTTCTTCACAAATGTTTCACTGCTGGAAAGTCACCCAGTGGAACTGTTTAACACAATTTAAATAAAAAAAAAATTTATGTTCTTAGAAACTTGTCTGAGCCTGCTGTGTTCAGATTATTTGAATTTAACAAACCACATAGCTCCCAAAGTTAGGAATTAAGTTCTAAGAAAGAGGTGAGGAGAAGAAAGAAATTAATTCCTTATAGAAAGAGATTAGCTGAATTCTGAAGAAATTGAAAGGGTTTCACCAAGAAGGATGCTCACTCTGATCTGGGAAGCCTCCTTGATAGTCAGGAGGGATTGCTTACAACAGAGGACAAAGTAGGAAAGGTGGTCTATAGAGGATAAGCCTGAAATGTATGATCCAGCATAAACACAGGATAACATAGCTGCTGAGTGTCAATGCAAATTCAATCAAAGGTCTACACCAATGTAATTAGTAGTTTCAGGACCATTCTTGCTAGATTGTGTCTAGTTAGATTTCAAGTAAAAGGAAAACTTGTTTGCAATCACATACTGTTTAGACTTACCTCAAGTTTTCTGTCTGATGATCAGATCTCAGATAAAGGAGGATTCCCCCTGAAGAAGTGCCTGCTGAGAAAAACTG
This sequence comes from Sclerurus mexicanus, assembly GCA_013396755.1. Lineage (NCBI taxonomy): Eukaryota > Metazoa > Chordata > Aves > Passeriformes > Furnariidae > Sclerurus > Sclerurus mexicanus. The sequence goes on from VWZF01002474.1 coordinate 819,437, forward strand.
GTTTTGCTGGTAGATGGAAGAACTGTCATGTGAAAGGGATGAGAAGTCTGAAAGACTTCTCCGGAACAAACCAGAACAAAAGTGTTAAGTGTATGTGAACAAGTGCAGGCAGCTGGCACAGGGCTTGCCTGTCTTTGAAAGCACATGCTGAAATCCAGCAGAAAGTAGGTGTTCTGTTGCTGTACAGACACAACTTGCTGGACCTTGGTTGAGGATGCATGCCCTTCCTTCTGTAGCAGAGGAATATTCCACCTGTCTCATAATGTCCCATCACACTATGACTTGCTCAGGGTTTACAGGCAGACTCCAATGTAACTCTGCTAAATAGAAAGGAAAAATCTCAAGGAAAAAAACCCCTTTTTTGTAACAGATAAAAAAGGAATTATGCATTTAGCTTGAACAGAAACACTTCTACTTCAAAGTAAAAATGAGAGTTTCGTAATTGATAGATTTCACAAGTGATTAGAGATCAAAATGGAAACGAAAACCTAGGTGCAAAAGTATATACTATTCTGTTTTTTTGGTCATGCTACCCATGTTTTTTCATTCTAACCAATGTATTATAGCTAATAAAAACCTCTTAAAGAGTGTAAATAAAACTACAATGAAGATAAAACTACAATGAGGAGGACTGTATCTAACACTAGTAAGAACTAAGCTTAGAAAGAACAAATTTTATTGAATTTATATTAGTTGGCTTGTGACTAGACATAAAAAGAAAATATCTGATCTCCTCTAAGGGTTATTCCTTGCTGTGATCATTAAGTTCAAAACCAAATCAGGGCCAAATCAGTTCATCTTCAACAGATGATATAATTAGCTCTGAAGAAAATGAAGGAGATTCTGTATTCTCTATAGCCAAACTTTTTCTGTGTTTCACTGTTCTTTCACTAAAAATCTTGGGTGTTTTTTGTTGGTTGGTTGGTGTGAGCATTTTTGGGTTTTTCCTCGTTTTGTTTGTTTGTTTGTTATTTGGGGGTTTTGTTGCATGTTTTTTAACTGATAGAAAGCATCCCTTGTTTTTTAACAGGTTGTTTCTCAAGGCCTCAAGACTGAAATCATATCCTTTTTGAGATCTTTTTCTTCAAGCTACACAGCACCATCCTTTTCTCTCTTTCTCAGAGATCATGCTTCTGGACAACTAATCAATCTCATGGCTCTGGATTCTATCCAGTTGTTTTATGAACAATAGTATGCTAAACTGGACTAAACTCTTTGGAGAGGTTCTTGCTAGTGTGAAATAGGTGAGATCTGCAGAATCTACTCCTTTTCTAGCTTCATATTTGACTTTCTTGTATCACATGATGCTCTTTCACTTGTGATCAAAATCCTTTCTAACTCTCTCTGAGGATACTTGTAAGTATGACTTAGGATTTCTCTGAGGTTTGAACATTGACCCCTGAAAGTCAATTTGATTTTGTTTTGCTACTGTCTTTCCCTGTAACATTGGAGTAGGGGATGTTTTCATTTCAAATCATTTTAAGATTTCTTTTCACCTTCACATTCTCATTTCCTCCCCACTGAACAGCAGCACTTCTCACATTACCTTTTCAACACTGTGTCATCTTTATAATCTGTAAATCTTTTGTACAATCTGTGTCTTCATCTATTCTGTTTTTTTCCTGTCTCTGGAGTCAAAAGAAATGAGGCACCCAACTATTCAGAAATATTGCCACTAGACCCTGTGCATAAGACAATTCTTTTTCTTTATAACAAGCTTAATCTGTTTAATCTTTTTGGTTTGGTTTAGTCGACATTCCCACATAGGTTCTTTGTCATTTCCTCAATACCCATGAAGTATAAATCCATTTGCCTTTTAAATCTCAGAGCAGTTACTCAATTTTGCCTGGATATTCAGGTTTTTGCTTCATTCTGTTTTTATGAGATAATTCTTACTACAGATAATTTCACATCTTCTATAGAATATATGTTTATTTTTGCCACTCTTATTTCTGGAAATTGCATTACCTATTCTGCATTCTTAAACATTTCTATCTGTATTTCTTAATCTTCACAATACATACACACTTCTGTACTTTCTGAACCTTGAGCAAAGCTACATTGTTATACACTCAAATATAAAAGCCTATATATATTGATGATATTTTTCTAAAGCCAGAATGATGGCTTATTATATTTGTGTCTTGGTGAGCTGAATTTAATGCTGTCAGACACTGTGAAATGTAAACTCATCATTAGCCACAATGAGGATAGGAATTTAAATTCACAATGTAGGCTGAAGGCTGTAGGCCATGTTTTCATGGGTGAAATAATTTTTTTCTGTAGTTGTTTCCTGTGTGTGAAATTATTCCTAGCTTATAGGAGTCTGCTATGAATAAGCTTTGAAATGTATTGCAGAGCAGAAATTATTTGAATCTGTTTTTCACAGCTTTGCCTGCATACCTGCTTTATCTAGAGTAAACAGTGAAGTCCAAGACGTTACTGATGGAGATCTGCTAACTTTTCTTCTCGGCAGGGCTTTGTTTCAAACTGTGACTTCCATACACTCCAAACAGTACCTCCATGTGAAGATTTTGGCTATTTTCTACCTAAATTTAGAGTCAAGAACTTCCTGTTCACTCACATGAGTTTGGAAACTATGATGTATGTCATGACATATGCTTTTATAATGTCACCGTGTAGTTTATGACTACTAAATACATTAAGTTGTACTGAAAGCTGGAATGAAAATTTGCCTTAAGGTAGGATAAAAATAAAAAAGCTACTTTGCAGTGTTTTCAGGTAGAATTCAGTGAAAATGAAGTGCAGTTCTGACATGTATTACATGTCTCACAGTAAGAGGTACATCAGTGTATTCTTTGCAAAAAGTCAGATGCCTGCAATATTTCCTGAAACTGTAATAGTATTTCTCCTATTCTGAAAGCTTTACAAATTGAAATCCAAATGATCACATCTTCTAGCACCTAATGAGAATATTGCTTAAGGACACGATAGTTTTGGCCTGTAGGGTCATCATTATAGGGAGAGTATTTGGAACCAAACACTTTTCATTGAACCAAAATGCTGTAGTGTTCTGCAGTCTGACCCTTACCTTCAACAACAAAACTTTGTTTCCAGGTATAAAGAAACCACAAGCAAGTTCTTTAAGGCAAAAAAAAGAAAAAAAAAAAAAAAAAGAAAATAGGAATGCTGGAGCTCTTTTATGATTCACCTTTCCCTCCTGTGAGTATCTATATCTTAAAAATAGAGATGGGTCTGACTGCTGCAATTTAAATGTGCATTTTCAAAACTGCAAAGCCTGAGGGCATGTGTCAGGCTTAGTTTAGGTTTAAGAGTTAGAATGTTACTACAAAGTCTGAACTCAATACCCAATTCCTGCATCAAAAACTTCTGAAGGTTTTGTATGATTTTGTTTTGATTTAAGAGTTAGCTTATTAATATTGGGGCAATTTTCCACTGAGCTTTGACCCTTCCATAGGTCATGTGGATTTACCTGGAATCATGAAATTCAGACACTTCAAAAGTAGAACTATTTTAAAGTTTATGTTTATTCCTTTTTCAGAAAAAAATTATTTTACCGATCCTTATTTCACTTTACGTACATTCCTGAGACCAGTTCTTCTGTTCTTTGGCATGTTTTTGTTGAAGTGTCAAAAATCAAAATCTTTCTTTTGCAAATTCCCTGTTATTATCCTCAGGTCAATGTAGTCTTCCAATAATCCACACAGTCACCTGCAGGCTGGTGTAAGTACACACTACTTGGAGTTGGAGCTGGCTGGATACATTCTACCCTTAACTAGAAGATATAAATCTATTTATACAATGTCCTGGATAAGAAGTTTATTTATTTAGTCTTACCACTTGTAGCCTGCTTATAAATCTTTCAGTTCATAGACAACTTAGAGCCCATATACATATGATTTTAATCATCTCTGTAGTTGTACCTTCAGAGTAATGAGCTGACAGGTTGTTCTGGTGCCAAGTGGTTAGACTACCACAACAGTATTATCTTTCAATCAGAACTCTCATATAGACAAGTCTAGACATTGAGTGCTTTCTTGAGATCTGAATAAGGTTATCAGAAATGTTATTCATCCAGTACATTTGTAATTTACATATTAATGTAGACATTACTGAGACATTACAGAAATCCTATATATGTGATGCAATTTTGTTACTGACAGATGATGATAAAAGAATTCTGGTTCACCCAGTGTTCAGGACACTGAGAATCTGGCATATCTACTTAAAGGATTAAGTTTTTAGAACAACGTCAAATACAGTAGTTTTACTGTGGTCAGATAATTTGGCTTCATAAGCCAGCTTAAAGTGATTAAGTGTTTCCCTTCATCTTGTGCCACTTCACACTCCAAACTCTATCTGTCCTGAGTGACAATCCACCAATTGAACATGGTAAATCCAAGATCTTCTTTCCTATTAATACTGAAATTCCTATTCAGTCTCTGAAGGCACTAGATATACACCTAGTCAAAATAACAACATACATCAAATAATAATTTATTTTTCTACATTACAGTACTTGTTATAAATATTTTATTTCTACTTTTCCAACCTAATTTGCAAGTCACATATATTTCCTCATATTTCTATCATACTTCTTTGTCGTAGCCATAAGCTATATTTCTATTTTATCATTTCCTTTTAACTACTCTGGAAGACCTTTCTATATTTCAACTACCTGCAGACTTACAGTCCTGCAGCATAATCTTAAAATCAAAACTGAAGTATTGATGCACTCCTCTGCATGTTAATTCTCATTATTATTATTATAATATTATCAGAATATAAGTATGTAGGTATCTTCTAAAGTTTCCTCAATAAATCAGTGCTCTCCTCTTTCATCTAGTGAAGTTAATGATTGATCAAAAGCCATATTGAACTCACCCATAAGCATATACTTTAGTGTAATGAAAAGTATACTTCCAGCTCCTCACAGATTTTGCCCTGACATTGTTCTGGTGTCAAAGTAGATTTGACCTTCACACATCATGCTATTAATCTGAGAAAGTTTCCATTATAACTGAAGTATGCTGTCCTTTTCTGACTCCTGTTTTTCTACATAACTGTGCTATTTGACAAGGAAGAAGGCTCTTAGGAAGTTGCAATGATCTGCAAAATTTTTATGCCTCTTAGTTTTGTTTCTCCCACTACTGTTGTGCAAGCCTTGGTATAGTTGCAATTTCCACAATGAGTTCTATTTTTATGTATGGGAAACAAAGTGATCTTCAACTAATTATATCAGGTCATACAATACAGACCCGGAACCCCATGTATGTGAAAAGTTTTCTGATTCCAAAATTATGGAAGCAGTTGAAGTCTATAAAACTATTACTAAAATCTTAGTAAAGCAATCACTGACAATTTTCTAATTAGCTTCTTATTTACTTTTAGAGGAAAAATATTACTGCTGGCATGTTAATTGTCATTATAACAAAATTCAGTTCTATCCAGAAAAAACTTCAGGTCCTGTGCTAAAACATTATACCACCCAGACATGCAGCATTAAAGAATGAAAGAAAATAAGCCAGTAGTTAAGAAAGTAATGGAAACAAAGTAGTTATCCATAAAGGTGCATAATACTTTTCAAGGAATTTAGACGGGGTTATTTAGAAAAAGTTATACAGCTTATTTGCTACATCTAGAAAACATAACTGGATTTGACTGCAAAACAGCAATGGCTTCTGATGGAAGATTTAATTTGAAAATCCATTTTTGCTTTGCCTTTTTGAAAATATAATTAATAAATATAAAAAGCCACACGTAATAAATACAACTTATTTAGAAGTTATGTAAAACCTGTAACAGAACAAGTTACAGTATAGTTTTTATGGGTCTTGAAAAAAGGGTCAGAAATAAATCATGATTAGATAAAGAATGCTATAGAAAAGTGAACGAAATATATAGATGAGAAGAACATGTAGGATCCAATATGAGAATTAAATTGCCATATCTTCTTCAAAAATCATAAAGAGAGAAATACTCTTTTCAAAAAAGTAAAATGTTTGTATAAGTTAGATAAAACATTTTAAGTTTAATGGGGAAAAAGAGTTTCTGATAATGTAACAGTGTGAAAAAAAGTAGGTTTAGTTAGACTATAACTAGACAAGGTCCTTGTTCCTTTGTGCTTCTTGTATGGCTGCTAGCTACAAGTTCGGTTTACTTAAAAAGAGGACAACAAACTATACTAAGGGAGACATACAGTGGAAGTTTTTATAGCAAGAATTAGAACTTTCTTACATAGCACTGTTTCAGAAAAATGTATACTGACCTAGGCCTTCTTAATCTGTTTTCTCAAAAGTACCCTGGCAGGATAAAGCTGCCTTGCAATATATGCTTGTCCTCTCTTCCACAAGGGTGAACAATACAGTTCTGCTACAAGAATATATTACAGAGATCACATTACAATTAAAAGAAATACAAAATAAAATAAAAGAGCAGAAAACTTTGAATTAATATTTAAATAATAAAAGTCAAGCAGATATTCTTGCTGTGTTACTGCAGAAAGAGTGAAGGAGACTCCGTGATATCTGTTCACTGGGACAGGGTGAATACAAGGGGTGAAGAAAGTTTTAACCATGTGCAGAAAGGAACCTGTGAGCCCACCAGTAAATCAGCTCCTTATTCCTGCTGTTTCCCAGTTCTTCAACAATGTGTTTACTTCACCAAGCCTTTCTCTTCCCTCCCTACAAAGCTCTACGACACTTGTTAAACTTGGTGCCAGGAGGCATCTCTGCAATTCAGCTGTAGTCAGATGCAGTCAGATGCAATTCTAACAGTTCTGTCTAACAAAGCAAAAGGTTGAATCTTTCTTCTTCTTCCCTTGAATAATAAAGTAGAAAAGAGCTAACACAATTAAATGAAAAAGCAAAAGTAACAACGGAAGGAATAATAAGAATTTTAAACTAAATCAGCCTACTGCCTACTTTTAAAGTGAGAGACTCAATAGGGAAATATATAGCTGCAATATCTCTAAACCAAAAAGTACTACTTCTGATTCCATATTTTTCTTATCTGGGAAATAGATACTTGAATTACTACACTCTTTCTATGATACCTTTCTTCCTGGAATAGGCTGCTTGTATAAAAATTCACAAATAAAAATGTTCCAAAAATAATCAAAGAGAAGCTGTCACCTGAATCTAACAAGTTTTCATTAATCAAGAATTTCTTAGACTGCCTTATGATAGATTTTTTTAAAGATGTTTATTCTTCTGAATTGAGAAAAAATAATACACAAAAAATCCCACATTGCCATAGTGGTTTATAAATGCCCAGGAAATGGGCATACTTTAGAAAACTGATTACAAAAATGAATCAGTTATTGGACACATTCACAGTTAAATATTTCCAAAGAGATACTATTGATCACTACAGAAGAAAATAAAATAATTTCCTTGTAGTACCACATTTAAACAACTATGTGTTTAATCTCCAAATAAGCACAACTTACGTTTCCTTTTTGATATGCATTTTTTAAAATTTTTTTTCTTCCATGGTTCCTTTCCTATATTCATCTCAAGACACCATGATAATAAAAACACAGGCCTGAGAAAAAGAAACTGAACAAAAAAGTTCTGGTTGATGTTTGACATTATGGTGTTGTGCCAGGTTTCATCAGTCATATCATGCCATGTGTGGTAATGCAGTCTGATTGATGCAGCTCACAGGGACTCATAATTTTTCATGTGTTTGCTGAAGAATTTAAAGATATCACACAGTCTTTGGACAAAATTAGTACTTATAGTACAAAAAGGCTGATTAAAAATAATTACCATGACATCTAAAACTTATGATCACATTTCTCAGTGGTGGGAAATCTCAGTGCCATTTGTAAGATTTTTTTTTTTCAATTTATGATACATTGAAATCTCCTGTGTTTAGGATTAAATTTCTCAGCATTTAATGTTATGACCAAGTTTGAACTTTAGCGGGATTCAGTATGACTCTCTGTTCCCATGGTACATATGATGGAGCCCTGCTTTCCTGGGAATGGCTGAATGCCTGACCGCTCTGAGAAAGCAGTGAATTAATTCCTTGCTTCACTTTGCTTGTAATGTGCAACTTTTTCTTTATGTATCAAACCATCTTCAACTCAACCTATGAGTTTTTCCACTTTTACCCTTCCAATTCTCTCCCTCATCCTTACTGGTGAGGGAGTGAGTGAGTGAGTGGCTGTGTGAGGCTTAGTTGCCAGCTGAAGTGAAACCATAACAGTAACTGGGTTTTTTTATTATAAGACAACATACTTGTAATATCAATTGAGTTACTTATATATATATTTATCTAGAAATGACAACTATTTTTCTCACTTTCTTGAGCAAATGTTCAAGTCAAGACAAGGTTTCTATTCACAACAGTTCAGCTGAGCCTCATAAAGTAAAGCAGAGTACATATCCTTAATTCATATGGAAGTTAGACTTGGTATTTTGTATACAGAAAAAAGGAAGATCATAATATATAATAATAGTTTTTATCATTGTGAAGGAGCATTACCTAAACAAATGGCATAGGTACTACAAAACATTGCTTAATGGTAATGTATAAAAGCTAAATCACAATTGTAAGCCTGATTTGTACCACAGTTGATTCTGCAAATTTTAAATTCAAATCTGCCTTTAGAAGAATTGATTTTTAGATTATGCAGCATCATTTGGTTAGTCAAGCAATCACTGATGATAAGAAGACTTTTTTCTTCTGTAGTGGATTAAAATTTTGCAGAAGATTTGTTGTTTAATTATTACTAAAGATATTAAAAACATATATAATATGTTTACATCCATTTAGGCACTTTATTATTACTATACCTGTTACTTTCAGTCTGTCAGCTCCAATGACAATCTCATCTTCATCTGCAGAAAACAATACTTTTCCACCTTCACTTGCTCTCACTTCAAATCTCTTACACTGAGCCTCCACAGCATCAGCTCCTGAAATCAAGTAAGTGATTGTTTCATCTAAGATATTTTGTAAGAATTAAAGTAAACATTGGCATACATAGAATATCCAAAACATACTGAGGCTTTTACAAGATACTTGGCTTTCTGTAAGCCTGATAGATAATTTGAAGAGTAAATATTTCAGTATTTCATATCAGGATAGAATTTAAAGTAGTTATGAAAAACACCTGTTTCAGAGTTGTGTGGAACACTGGAATGGAACACTAGAATTTAGAATGTACTTAAACACTGAGATATTGAAATGTCAATGCAGACAGAGCTTTCCAGGCTTTGCTCAGTTCACACTGCAGTTTCTTGCCAATGGAAAAAAAAAATAAATAAAAAGATAGCATGTGAACCTATTCCATAAAGACATAAAAATCAACACAGCAGAAAAAGATATTTTTCATTCAGCTCTACTTTGAATTTAAACAGTGGAATAACAAAAAACAAAATCAAAAAACTCTAAAACGAACTGAGATATCACAATCTACATCGTTTTATGAAACAATATTACTAAATGTCTCAAAGCTCTAAACCCTAAAATAACTCTGAAATCAGGCAGACATATGGAATTGCTCTAACTGCAATTAAAAAAGTTTGTAGGTACCAAGATTCTTTTAAATTTATTATGCTTTTAAATTTACAGGTCTTATTCTTACTCTTCATTGTTTTGTCTACTAAATTCCTATTGAAATTAGTGTTGAAAAGCAATGAACTGCATATGGCACAACCAGATGTAAGGCAAGATACATGGTTTCAGGGCATAATTATCTGAAATTTCCTCATTGATCCCTAATTAGATTTGTAATGTACACCTGCAAGCAATATATATGGCTAAAAATTATGAGGAAGGCATTATGGACAAAGAAATCCATGTATGTAATTTCAATTTAACAATCTGGTTTATAGGTTTGTAAAACCACCTCCTTCCAGAATATGGAAGTTTTCATTTTAATATGCAAATGCACATTATCAAAATACATAATAAGAAATATAAAACCCTAGGAATTGCCATAGCAGCCCTTGATTCGCAGAGTCAGCTTTGACATCAAAAGAACAATTCCTCTTACTTTCCCAAGAACTTATGTTTGTACTGTAAAAAAATTCTGGCTATTTTTAATTCACGAGCGTAAAAAGAAAATGAAAAGGAATTATAAAAATACTTGTCATGCCTCATTTTGTTGAAGTTAGGCATGTTTATTCTGTTGTAAATGCATAAAGTGGTATTTTTTCCTCCCCTGTCTCTACAACTGCATTTTTTAAAAAATGTCATAATTAGGTTGTTGGCTTTGTATTGAAAAATATGAATTTTTTCTAAAGGCAGACAGGAGCAGATTTAAGACAATCTAATAGCCAGGGGATAAATGCTACAACTCACAGACATTCCAGAACACTTACCAATAAAAAAGTATAACAAAGTATAATAGTCCATCAGGTAAATGTATCACAATATATATTCATAAATATCTACCTTGTGGAATTCATCTGTTACTCTTAAATGCCTTCCAAAGGTCAGTGAGAGTGCCCCTCAGGCACATCTGAATTATTTGTTTTAAATGCAATCAATTAGTTAGTATGTTAACAATACAGTTGAGTAGGATAATCTATTCTCTTGCACTGTTGTCACAGAAAAAGATATCTCTTTAAAAAGCTATTAAAAATATATTCATATTTGCTTTTTATGTGAGTGCTTCTTTTATGAAACCCAGTGAGAAGGGGCATTATCAGACCTTGGGGGAGTTCAACAGACTGTTTTGTATCTGTCCAGTGGCAGAAACACAAGAAGAAATTAAAAGGTCAATTTATCAATTTTTTCAATTTTACTTCTTAGTTTGCAAATAAGTTAAGGTTATACATTTTTTTCTGTAAAAGAATTATATTAAAAACCAAATCGTACTGCTGTTGACTCTATCCAGTTTATTAAATTGGGACAACCAGATAACTCAAATTACTCTAAGAACTGCAATAAATTACTGCATTGCTACTTGATTCATTTGAAAGAGGGAGAAAATATAATTAATTATAGACTGTTCAAATACATATAGAAATTATAGATGACTACTGAAGGTTATGTGATCCACTGATAGTTTACACACAGCTATGATTCAATGCTCAAAAGGATATATGATGGTCATGAGCAAACACTGTTCACAATAGTAAAAGCAAGGTGTAATCCTTGTTAAATAGCATTGCACAAGAGTATTTATTCTAGAATGCTTCTCATGGTTCAGAATGGAAGGACATGCAGAGGTCAAAAAAATACATGTTTTCTTGTTGAATATAAGTGCCTCCAGAAATCTCATGGTTTGAAGGAAGATATTTGAATTACCATCAAAGTTGTAACTAATATTATTTATGACAAAATAACTGGTAAGTCCATATTTGAAATAAGAATGCATGCTGCTATTTAACCAATTCATTATAACTGGAATAACATTTGTGCCCTCTTTGTGTACCATTGATATTTTGCCACTGTCTTCTTTGGAGGGGAAAAAAAAAAGAGCCTGTTACTGCATCATTCAGGTTGCCCTAATAAGGAGTCCACCACAGTGCACTGCCTGCCTGACAACAGCAACAGCATCATGCAGCAGCAGGAATGCAAAGATGAATAGGGATGGAAGCTGTGGCGTTTTGACCCTCTCTAGCTCTCTGGATGTTAGGCGCCCACCAAAACTGCTCTACCACTCCTCAACTGTACAGGGAGAGAGAACACGACAAAAGACTCAGAAGTTCAGATAACAACAGGAAGAGGTCACTTCACCAACTACTGTCGTGGGCAAAACAGCTTCAACATGGAGAAATTAACAGAATTTATTACCAAGCAGAGCTGGATAATAAGTAGTAAAACAAATTTTTAAAACACATTCCCCTCACCCCTTTATTCCCTATTCTCTACTTCATCTCTTCCAGCAGCGCAGGGAGACAGGGAACAACAGTTATGACCAGTTCATCACATGTTGTTTCTGCTGCTTCTTCCTCCCCAGGGAGAGAAGTCCTTTCCCTGCTCCAGCATGGGGTCCCTCCCGTGGGAGACAGTCCTCCACAAACCTCTCCAATGTGAGTCCACCCCACAGGCCGCAGTTCTTCACAAACTGCTCCAGCATGGGTCCCTCCCATGCAGTGCAGTCTAGAAACAGGCTGCTTGAGCATGGTTCTCCCATGAGGTCAAAATTCCTACCAATAAACCTGCACTAGCATGGGCTCCCCTCTCCACAGGCCCTGTCAGGAGCCTGCTGCAGCATAGGTTTCCCACAGAGTCACAGCCTTCATTTGGGCATCCCGCTGCTCCAGCATAGGTCTTCACAGGCTGCAGATGGATCTCTGATACTCCACAGGGCCCCATGGGCTGCAGGGGAACAGCCTGCTTCACCCACGGTCTTCACAGCAGGCTGCAGAGGAATCTCAGCTCTGGTGCCGACACTTGATGCTGCAGAGCTGTCTCTCACATATTCTCATTCCTCTGTTCTCTGGCCACAAATATTTCTCTGCAATAACTTTTTTTTTTTTTCCTTCTTAGATGTGTTATCACAGAGGTGAATCTCCCAACTCTGACTGGCTTGGCTGTGGCCATGTGGTCAGCAATGGGTCCATCTTTGAGCTGACTGGCATTGGTTCTGTTGGACAATGGTGAAGCTTCTGGTAGCTTCTCGGAGAAGCCAGCCCTGTAGCCCTGCCCCCCTCCCACTAGCAGAACCTTCTCATGCAGACCAAATACAGAATTTAGAGATGTCCTTGCTCTGCAACCATACTTATGGTCCAGGAAACCAAAGGATAATCACAAATAACTTAATACTAAATAGTTTTAGCTTTAAGAGCTGATGATTGCTTAGCTATCTAAAAGTAAGTGACATTATAAGTATTGCATGCTGCTAATTTACACCCATCAGCGTTGTTAGCTCTGTAAGGAAAAGGAATTAATAGAAAACGTGGCAGGAATCAAAAAGAGAAAAGACCTGCCACATCATTACTCATTATGCATCACTACAAGTGACAGCTCATGTTTCAATAACTCCTTTCTAAAACTTCAGATGTATTTGGGATTATATAGATTTTCATGAAGAATGACTTAAAGAACAATGATCTGGAGCTTTGACAAAGAAATACATACGTTTCAGATGTTCAGCATTTGTGCTGCTTCAGCATCAGATTGTATAAAAGTACACCTAGAATTCAGCTAATCCGAAATATCATTACAGGACGTAAATATACTTTTTTATGCTAAAATAAATGAGATTTACTTTATGTTACACTCAGGACTTAACACTGCATCACTTGGTATTATTTACTTATTGCTGCAACACTGGATAGTGTATTCAAACCACTTGAGAGATTACTAACAAAACATAATACATGTTAAATCAGTCTCTTTGATGCAGAACCAGATGTGGATGTTATAAAACTGGTTTTGAAAAGTTAAACTGCCTACAGAGTAATCAATGCTCTCAAAATGGAATTCTGTTTCATTATATTTTCATTTCTCAGTTGAAATAAGAGCAAGCAGTTGCATTTGCAATGTATTAGTCTATTATCTTAGTTGTAAAGCAAATTGCTGTGTTCCAAAAACACTCTTCAAACATACACATCTCATAAAATGTCTGAATCTTTAACAGTACTACTGAAAAACAGAATATCTTAGAATATCATGTACGAACAAAGGAAATATTTAAATATTTTGAAATTCTTAGCTCAAACTTTTAGACCAATCACTATTTTCAACAAATCATATCTGCTTGAATAATACATATTACAGTCCAGAGTATCTTCTAAATTCTTTTTAGAAAGGTAATTTCAAACACATGACTATCAGAAAAAATTTCTATCTTTGCTGCTTCTGACCATATTACTAGTCTACTAGAGATGAAGTTGACTCCCTAGCAGCTTTAATCAGGATCAAGGGATATCCATGTCAAACTCTCTTCTCATCTTGTGTTCAAGAAAACTATTTACTTGTCAATTCAATTGCAAAATTCTCAAATTATTGTTTCTGTGAAATTCCATTCATATAAAGTACATAGACGAAATATGTATGCTTCATATTCATCCATATTCATGATGGTTTAAAACACATGCTTGTTGCACAGTAGTTGCATAATTGAAAGTATCATTAAACCAGCTACATTTAAAATGGTAAAAAGTATAAAACTATTTTAGCTATAGTGAACATAGGCTAAATGAAAATGTTGGGCAGTATATGCAATATGAATACAGAAAATTATACTTCTGAAAATTATACTTAGCCAGATTAACAGTAATAGAGATTGAATTTCAAGACAACAACTGTAATCTATTCTGATTTTGTAGAGTCTAGTTTGACTTACTTATTAATACCATAATAACAATATGAAGAATACATGTTTTAATATTTTGCTTTTTAAAGTCCTGCAGTAATGAGTTATTGCTGAGGGAAACTAATGAGAACGACTATTTGGAATGATAATAAATAATAAGAACTCATCAGTCTTACAAAATGTAGATCTGATTATAAAGATACAATTTTAAAGATGGATGAGTAACCACTCTGTTTACCAAATACAATTTAATGCTGATCAGGTTAAAAGTCTTGATTTGTATAATAATAATCACATGACAGAAATGTAAACTGTTGGTGGTTGTTAGTGATGAGACCAAATTTTTGCATGAGATAAGTGTGTGCAGGTTGTTCAGGGGAGGTTTTCCTGGTTGTTTCTTTGCTTGCTCATTTCTTTTATTTTGTTTAATAGTTCTGTGTTACTACAATGTTTACTGCTATGGAAATTACGTCTCTTCCTGGGTGCCATATAGTGGACTTTTTTTCACTGTTTGGAGAGCATGTACAGTGACGAAAGTTTGCTGGCCAGTTTGAATTTCCTCTACCAGCAGACAATCTCTTAAGTAATTCTGTGGATGTGCATACCATGCTTTATGATGCACTGTATCTTCTCTTTTTGTTATGGGAAATGATATTCAGATTTGAGGCTCTTTTTTTTTTTTTCTCCCGGAGTATTGTCTACAAAGTTCATCTCCTTTTCAATTTTCCACAAAATTATGTAATAGAAGTAATAATAGAAATTATCTAGAAAGTTGTTACAGTGGAACAAGATAAATAAACTAAAATTATTAATCTCTCTCAGATTTTTTTTCTTGCTATGATTTTCACCCAAACATTACTTTAGACTTAGTCTTTATATTTTGAAGAATATCTAATACTGCTCATTACTCATTTAGCACACAAAATATATTTGGGACTTAAGATAATATGCTCTTTCTTTCCTGGCAGTAAAGTGCTCCACTCCCACTCTATCAACAGTGATGACAGTAACATAAATGTTGAAATCAGGGTGAAGTGAACATTTGCTTTCCTTGATCTTTTGGCCTGTTTCCAACACCTGAAATGCACTTCCATTAATTCTCAACTTAATGAAATAGAAGCTGAAACTGTCAACAGTACTAAATACACACTGTAATAAATAAATACACATAATATTTTTTTCTCTTCTATTGATAAAGACATTTTCTGTGTTTATATCTGATATAGATGAACGCTAGCAGTTGTGTCTGATTTCTAAGTCACCGTGACCACCTGGCAGACAGCAAATTCAGACATAGAAATAGATAGATAATCAACAAACTTAAATTGCATATAGGGACTAAAATTCAAATTGAATTAGCACAAATTTATGATCATTGTAAATGCAAAACACAATTAAGTTCAATGTATGTTCAATGTGTGTTCAATATTCTAGTTCTTCAATGAAAAATGAGTTATTTAAACATTTATTAAATGCAGAGTTTATCTGGATGATAAAGAAAGCTACTTTTATGAGAATGTGTTGATGCTTCTGAGATTTGAGATAAAAGAGATAAAACATTTTTAATAAAGATTCAACTCCCAGCTATGTCTACAATCAATATTTTTGAAATATACACATAGATAAAATGTTGTTAATATTCATAGCAATATTAATAGGAAAGTTAGATATTATGGTATTTTGGCCACCAGAGGTTTCAAACATGCAATGCAGGTGCAATAACACAAATGAAGGACTCATGTCAACTGAGTTGAAGGAGCATAGGAGAGTTTGAAAAAAAGAGAACTTTCAGCTGAGAGCAAGATGTCTACACAAAGAAAGAATCACAGCAATCAGAGTATATTCTATGTTCTGCTTGCTGAGGGAGGAAAAGGACCATCTTCCTTATATCTAAAAAGGGTGAAAGTAGAAGGTAAAAAAAACAAACCCATGCAGGGTCTGTCAACAGCTGATGACCATGCTGTAGAAATGTCAGACAGCTACTGCTTCTAGGAGAGGTTGGCCTTTGAAGTTTCCTAGTCTGAATGATTACCTTTTCAGACAATGAAAGCTGGAGCAAATGCTAGGCCAGAAGAAAAATTTATTTCCTTTTTAAAGAGTAAATATCAGCTGTCAACATAAATTATTAGCATAGGAAATAAACCACACATTTATATAGGAGGAAATTAGGTAGAACAATCTGAATCAAACAGAAGGTGTGGTGAAAGCATGAAACTTCCTTTTTCTTGATTTACAGACCCACTACTATTCATAAAAGATCAGTGATATTGCAGGTTTAGGAATTGGTCAAGTGGAAGCTCACAGAAAATTTCTGTCCTTCCAGGCAGACTTTATTTCGAGAAACTTCATATAATCGCAGAATCATTATGGTTGTAAAAAACCTCTAAGATCATCAAGTCCAACCACTAACCCAGCGCTGCCAAGTCCACCATTGGTATGGTATATTACTGCTTTTGCTCCTACTATCCCTACCACATAGCATTTTCTAATTGAGGCTCTGCAGTTACATGGCTACACAGACCTTTGTTCTGATCGGATACAGCCACTCATAATGTCATCAGCTACGAGCAATATACATGGGTGAAATCTGCTTCTTTGCACCTTGAAGGTTGTTTAAGCTTTAAATTAATACACTTATTTTGCTCCTATAATGGCTAAAAGCATGTGCAATGCTTTAATATCTTAATTGCTTATATATATGTCCCTAGATAAGAAAGCCAAGCAAGCAAAAGGAAGATACACCAGGCACCAAAATGTGCATGTAAGACTTCAACTTGTATGTTTAGCTCTACTTATAATCTCCTTAAGTATAGTCTACTCAACACATGAGCTAGATTCTTGAATTGAGACTTGTGGCAATTATGAGTTTCCTATGAGACTGATTTTTCTCATATTATAAATGCATTTTAAACATATATAAATAATATATAATAAAATATATTAATAAACAAATGTACAGGTATATATAAAATAGATAAATTTTAAATTAGATTATTAGATGAAGTATATTTAAAATAAATAGGTTAAATAATAAATAAATATATATTATTTTTATTACCAGATTTATTGCATTATCTTTCCTATCCGTATTTTCCTCTGTTGTCCAGGAATATTTCTTTGTGGCATCAATAAATAGCCACACTACGTTAACTTCTTCTTACAGCCGCATTTATCAACTCAGCTTTCATTGACAAGCTCAAATGTCCTGCTCACGCACATGAATTATTTATAACTCTAACATGTTTTGTGTACTACAAAGCGTGAATGAGAATAGAAAGCTTATCAATTTTTATTACTCATGAGGAATGCAACCTGAAAAATATTAAATCCTGAGAGAATTTTACAAGTTTTCAGCATTATCTTTAACCTTGGAATTTTTAGCTTTCTGTGATGTGATTGGTTTTTACAACTGAAATAATTACAAAGCTAAACATATACCTTTTGGAAGCTGAGACTTACTGAAGCAGTCTGGGAACATTTCCATACAAAATCAGTGGGAAAATTTATATTGTTTCTGTTAGCTGAACTAGGCTGTAAGGTTATTGTTATGTTGTTTGGTCATTACATGTTTTATGAAAATCCAAAGTTGCCTCTAAGTAACTGCAACATTTTCAACTGAAGGGAAACGAGAGATAAAGAAAGACAGAACAATTCATAGTATGAGATGCCTGACTACATGTTGTGCATAATGAAAAACACATCCAAATCAAATAGCAAGAGCACAGGCAAATAGTAAAGGGTGTATGAGATGTCTTCACTAGATAGATGAAACTAAAAGACAAAACAGGAATGTTGAACTTCTCCTTCAGAAATGTAGCATCTTGCAGATCAGAAGGTCATTTACTCCTCTCTAAAGCTGCTTTTCTTTATCATTGCATATTTCCTTTAGGCCAGATTTCTAGTCTGACTTCTCTATTGAATGCTCTACAAATTTACCAGACTTTCTACTGAAAATCACTGATCTGTAAATCTCTACAACCCTGCTTTTTTCTTTTCTTAAAAAAATGATCTGATGTTTGACCTGCTTGCATATTTTTAGACCTTATCTCTCATTTGCATACTCTCTAAAATAATTGCTAATAGTGCAAGAACCTTTTCTGCTGCCTGCTTTGTCATTCTGAGGTAACCTGACTAAAACTGAAATTGAATGGAGTGAAATGTAACTCGGTAGTTCCTCACTTTTCCTCTTCCTCATTTTACTCTATGGCTATTTTTAATAACTCTTTTGTATTGTGTTTTGTGAAGATGTAAAAAGAAAGGCATTTCAGTTTTGTCTTTCTTATTGGTAATATTCTCTTTAGGCATTAGACAGTTATTCAGAAATTTGTTTCTACCCTGTAGGTATTTGAACATTTTTTGGTAGTTAATATAATTTAAAAGTAACGAATCTTTTAATTCACATTCACAGAATTATTCAGGTTAGAAAAGACCTCCAAGATCAGTCTTCACCTTGCCAATATATTCTTTGTATACACTTGTTATTGAGAGGTTAGCTTTGAATTTTCCTTTTTTTTCTTTTTTTTTTCCCCTGACTTATTACAAAGATATAAGTTGTTCTTCCAGATGCTTTTTGCAGTTTTCCATAGACTTCAAATAAAACCTGCTGTGACTCGAAAATATTTCATACTATTACTCCCAATGTAGTAAGTTAGACCATTAAAAGGTTTCTGAATGAAAATTAAAGTTTTTGAGATAAAGAATTGAATTCATCACATTTTGAGAGAGAAGAATGAAATGAAGGAATGTTAAAAAACTCCCTATTTTACATTTTTATAACATTAGTTTAACACTGATAGGTATTACACAGGGAGGACTAGAAAAAATTACTTTTTCCAAAGTGACTATTTCTCAGATTATCTGGTTTAGCTAAAGAATACAAACATCCTGAAGTTATCTATGCAAAAATTGTTAGCATTTCACATAAACAAATTTCATCTGAGAAATATTGAATAAAAGAATGTGGAAAATATTAAAAGATGCACATGACTTATCTGCAAAAGGCTACCACTCGGTACTACTGGGTAGTAAAACAAGAGAAAAAAATTAGAACCTGATGACCATAAAACCCTTCTGCTACTTGGCAGATCAGCGAGCTGCATTTGCAGATTTCTGAACAACTAGCACCCGCTATGACAATGGCACAAGATGATGATGGCTTAGCCCAGCTCTCAGGATTTTTGCATTATCCATTTAGGAAATTACTTGTCTCTTTGCCCTTGACAGTGGGACAAGGGCCAGAAAAGCTGCAGAAGCAGGATAAAAGCATATTTGGGCTCTTAGCTTTTGAAAGTGTCTCTTCTGATTAAGATTCTCAGTGGAGTTCGTTGTTGACTTGTAACACATAAGATGCAATTCAATTCACAGATGAAGACATCTACCTCAGGCAGCTACCATGCTGACACTTAAATTCTGTGTCTTTATCTATGATTTAGACCCCTGCCAGATTGTCTACCTTTGAAATACCCCACTTAGAGAGGCTATATGGATACCCTTGGGAAATCTGAAGTGTCCATAAAGGAATGTGTGATTTTGTGCCTGGAAAGAAATATAGCCTAGATGCAGATCGATGTACAAATTCAGAGGCAATATCTGAAGCATAGGTGGAATTTTTACCTGAAATAGCTGAAAGCATTTGCATTGTTAGTATGGCAAGCCAACCAGAATCACTAGACCACAGAGAGAAATGGATGTTCTAAATTAGCTTCTTGTTCTGCACCAGAAGCAAAATGGGTAGGAAGCTTTAAGTGTCTGACAACTTTAAAGTGATAACAAGTCCATGTGCCTTGGTAATATGTATGATAAAAGAACAACAAAACAACTCCTCCAAACAAAATATGTCTAGAAAGTCACAAAAGGAAAATCATGAAATTTTGAGTCTCTAATATTGTAATAACTTATTTTAAAGGCAAAGTAGTCCTTAATTTTGATTTGGAAAAAATGCTCACTCTGTATTATTTTGATCTCTAACTGATGTTAGTGATTCAGTGAGTGATAACTATTCCCAGTGATTAATTAATTTCAGATTTATAGAATGCTTTTCTTCACAGGAAGAAATCTAGTCAAAATTTTAAAACATTCAGCTAATCATTAATTCTGTGCCATCTGTTCATAATTCAGTTGCAACTGCAATATTTATTACTCTAAGAATAACCTAACGAAAAAGAAGCTATTTTCAGAGATATATTTATGTATTAAAGAAATTTCTAAACCCCAGAATAAATATGCCTTTAAATATTCTGTACATGCTTGAGACAAATTACATCATGACAGCTCTGCCCATCAACAAATGGCACAATTAACCATGTCTAATATTGGCATTATATGGAACTTAAAACTCAATATTGTTCTGAATGGAGGTAAAGAAAAGACAAATAAACATAATTGCATTCATAAATAAGCACAACAAATCAGCGGTATTCTAGTTATAGATATTAATTGGTATTTTCCAATATGTTTTTAAAGTTTCAGTGCTATACACTGAAGTTGGTTGAAGTTGGTATATTTTAATAGGACTTAGAGCAGTGCAATGAATAGAAAATAAACTTCAACATTAATGTTTCTTTAAAAACAAAAATAATTGTTACATAACTGTGACATGCAATTTCTGACAGTCTAAAGATATGTGAGGGGAAATTCCAGAAAACTGAAGAATGTTTATTATTTATTTTTTAATACTAGTCATCCAATAGATATGAACTAGAATTGGCTAAGAGATTCACAATCTCATATGGCCAAATAATTTTCATGGGCAAACACAAATGTTTCCAAGTCTGACTCTTCACTTGCAAGAATCTCTTTCTCATAGCTGGCTCAGTAAGAAAACTGATAGAACTCAGACATTTTTAAGATAACTTAGCTGAATAAAGAATCTAAATCTACAATCAAATTACTTCTCACCCCTATGTTTGATAAATCTCTTTGCTGTCACTTCATTATCTTTAAAAGCATCAGCATGCTGTTGAATTTCTACTTCCAAGTGTTCTTTGCAACTCTGAAATGAAGGAGACCATCAGAAAGATTTTACTGCCCTTCTCTTTAACTATGTTTTTGCATTGTTAAAATACACTTCTCATTTTTTGCCCTTATTTTGTCCTTCACCTCAGGCACTCACAATAGAGCAATATGTCCTTAACAATATTAATGAGCTGTCTGAACATCAGGGAAAAAACGGGTAAAAATAAAATCTTAATGTCCTGTCAGGAACTTGTTAAAGGTCCAGATGTTGTAGGTAATTTAATAATGCTTAGCACACAGCAGCAGCCTTGTGAATGTTACAATGCACGCACAGCATCTGGTTTTGAAGTTAAGTGAAGTATTAGCAATTGGTACAGCTAAAGACAAAGAATCAGAACCATCTTTTGAAGATGCTTGCTGCATCCTTCAAAACCTACTTATATACCTCTAAAACCTACTTATATACATCTAAATAACATCCATTTCTTTGACTTTAGGGATCTCTCTCCTACATAAGGAAATCACTTCTCTTTCCCTGCTCTGAACATTTGGGTAGTAGCTATGCTGTCTGTAGTGGCCAGCAGCATGTGGGTAACAGCAGCAGGACAGATGGCAATGGATTAATGTTTAAACACTAACACTTCTGCACCACCATGAAAACACTAATTACCTCTTTCCACACAGACTCTACTCATACAATTAAATCAATCAACTGCTCCTAGTTCCATGTCCTCTGGTATGGTATGGGGTCAGGTGGGGTGGGGTAGAAAGAGGAAAAAATCTTTGAGAATTACAACAGAATACCCTTTTCTCTTAGTTTTCAGTACCAGTTTTCTAGAAACAGTTGGAACATCCAAGTTAGCATTTAAAATACAATAAGGGAACATAAAAAGACTATAAAGCAGCAAACTAAGCAAAGAACTGCTGTACCATTGGCAAAATAGTCATTGATAATTGAAATCTACTTCAGCATATGTTCAGACTCACTACAGATGCTCTGGGGTCAAAGTTAGGATTGATGTGAAATACTAAGGCACACAGCTGAGGCTCATACCAAGTGGATCAGGCACCTCTCTGCACAGTCACTTCTGCACCCTTGCTCCCCCATCCACAATCCCTGCCTAGAAAACTGATTTGGTGCTCCCTTTCATCCTTTCCACATCACCTCTAAAGTGACAGTGGTATAGAACATGCCCTTTCTTGAGACAAAGGTTTTTCATTTTGATGGTTGCCCTGCAGGAAGCCAGCCTACCACCAGTCCTTAGAGTGCCTGGCATTCCTGCCAGCACCACCTGTGAACAGCTGGACTCTGAGGCCTGGCTTCCAGCAGGCTGCCTGAAGAAGGCCTGCTACTTGCCCCTCTTTTTCCCTTCCCTGGATTTATTCTGTATCCCTTTGAAAATATAAATGAATATCTCAAACTAGAAGAGACCCACAAGGATCATCAAGTCCAACTCCACGCCTCTTGCAGGACTACTCAAAATTAAAGTATATGGCTGAGAGCATTACGCAAACGCTCCTTAAATTCTGGCAGGCTCCGGGGTGTGACCACTTCCCCAGGGAACCATGTTCCAGTGACTGATCACTCTCTCAGTGAAGAACCTTTTCCTAAATCTATTTTGTGACATGGCTACAAATCTTTTCCCCATGCAAAGAAAAAATGTCCAATTTCATAACAGTAACTCATTGAAAATTAAGATTCATAGTGAATATATACAAGAAAACTGGAGCAATTGCAGAAGAGAAAAAAAAGCACCCTGCCCAGTAACTGCATATGTCTTGGAGAACTTCTAAAGTCCAGACTTAAGGCATATTCTGACTTAGAAAAGCAATCTCTTCTCCATATGTTTGTTTGTCCTTTCCAAGCCAGTTCTAGATTATGAAAAGAAAAAAATCAGGTACTGGACCTTAAAATTCCCTACAAATTTAGATGATGAACAAACTTAGAAAAGGAAAAAGAAAATAAGATGCATATTTTGTCTATGCTACAAGTATTATAGAGAAAAGTATCAGACTAATATAGAAGTACAAAGTATGTTTTTCTTTCTGTCTGTCAGTTACAGACAGAAAAGGTGGTTTCCACGTTAGATCAATACAACTTCAGATATGAACTAACATGAGCTATACCTTGTATCTGAGGTAGAAATAGTCTTCCTGAGCTCAGATTGAGAGAAAGAAAAAGAAAAAAAGAAAAGTTGGATCAAGACTCAAATGACAAAAACTTTTAGAGTCTGAAGAATGTAGAAAGGAGAAAAAATATACTGAATGCAGAAATAAGGGGAAGAGGTCTCAAGACCCCAGATCTGGAAGCACTGAAATTATTAGTTTTAAGATTCAAAGAAGATTATATATAACACAATAGTGAGGATGGTAAAACTTAAAGCAAGAAATATTATACCCACAGCATAGACCTTTTTGGATAAGCTGTTTAATACCAACAATGCACAAGCACTCTCTCTCCCCTGAAATAATGCTGAAATTGCACAGAATTCAATTACTTTCCCACTGCTACTTACATTTGTGTTTATTCATGAGGGAATTTTTAATTCTTGATATATTGACTGATGTGATATGCTCTTGTATTTCAGGAAGGAGGTATCAGGTTAAATAATGGCCATACCTACTAGGTAGAATATCATTTGGTCCTAATAAGTGACAGAGAAATAGCTTGCTACTCTATTTCTATAGCACAGTTTTCATGGGGCAATTCATAAGGGAGATTTAAGTATATTTTACACCATAGTGAATTTCAAATAGTGAATAGCAGTGCAGTGCTATGTTGGCACATAACATATAATAAGAGCATCATAATGATATAAGAGATGTTGCTTAAAAATGTACCTGAATTATTAAAAGCAATCTGAAGTACTGTGTAAAGCATCTCTCTCAAAGAGATCTTGTTAACTAAGCACAAACTCAATTGAAAATGGTTAATGTACTATATTTAATGATTTTATGAGTTAATTATGCAATGGATGTATAAAAAAGTATTATTTTTCAATCCAGTTAATGCAAGGGCTTGTCACAAGAGCATATTTACCACTGCTGACTTTCAGATGTACACATGAAAATTAACACAGAAAATTATGTAACTAATTTACAAGTGAAATAGAAGTAAAAATTGAAAGGACTTGTCTGCAACTGCTTTTACTAGTCCATTAACTATTACTGCCTCTTGATTCAGAATCAAAACAAACAAATCCAGGTGCTTTCTGTTATTTGAAGATAACTCAAACAGAGAATTGTAGGAGAAATATGGATTAATTTCAAATAAATTATCATGTGGTTGTTTTTTTTTTTTTAAGACTACTTTGGCAGACCCATCAAAGTACTGGCAAAGAGGTTGAACTTTTGACTGGTTTTCAGAGCTTCACATTTTCCTAATACTGCACTTCAAGATAATTAATTAATGGGAGTGGGTTTTCATGATAGTTTAACCAAAGTCATTAAGAGTATATCTCAGTATGTATTAAGTGAAGTCCTATTATAAAACCGGCGTTGCAGCACAGATGGTTTGTAAAAAGACTTTTCCAGGGACTAGACACACAGAAATGGAGGCAACATCGCATTGCACTGTAAATTACGAGAAGAGATGAGACTCAGATTCCAGCTGGACATTTCAACTCTTATGAGCAACATGGCTCACTTTCTGACTGCCTCTTGGCTCATCTCATGCTCTTTGCCAGGAGGAGACGTAAAGCCATATGGCCTTCCAGGCACTGCTCCATCGTACCTTCTGCAGTGAGGCCTGAAGCTGAAAGACATCCTTTAACTCTGCAGTTAAGTAAAAGGCAAGCTAACTTGTACTAAAAAGGAGAAAGCTACTTCACATGTACCTTCATTTAAAAGATCTGACAATGGATTTGTACCACAGACTAGCAGATGAGCTGTATCTTCACCTCCTGATAAATTGTTTATATTTCCATACTTGAAAAGAGTGCAACTGGTTATAAAAGTTTTTTAAGAAACATTTTACTGTTTCTTATTTGTACACTCAGAATGTGAAATATTTTCTTCTTTAAGTTACCCAAGCATTCTCTGAATGATAAGCAACTGACTTAAAACAAGGGAAAACATCAGACAACCAAGTAATTTTCAACAAAAAATTCCATTTAAAGTGCAAAAACACCTGCAAAAAATGTAAGCAATTTAGCTTACATTACAAGTTAGCTCAGAAACTACAGATTCTGTGTACAATTTTTTTTGTATTAGAAGAGTGAATAAACTATAAATTAAAAACCTTTGCAAAAATGAAAAGAACTTGATTAATGATAAAATGCTTCAAAAGAAGATTTTAAGCTATTATATTCAATCTGAGGTTCAATACAAAATATTCCTCTTTGTACACCAATGCAAAATCTGGACTACTAATTCAGAATTACAGAATATTCTGCATTGGAAGGGCTCCACAAGGATCATCAAGTCCAGCTCTTAAGTGAGGAATCAAACCCACAACCTTGGTGTTATTAGCACCATGCTCCAACCAACTGAGCTAATTCATCTAGGTATGGTGAAGTGAATTGCCTACATTTCTGATTTGCACACAGTAAAGTGGTTTTAAGCATCAAAATTCGTTGTTTTTTCTGTCTGTATTTCAGTTAAGGAACAGAAATTCAGAGAATGCTGGGAAAGGGATAACTCATTTTTTCTGACTTTGTTTTTGCAACATATCTTCTTTGCAATAATAATTATCCTACTGCACCACAGTGGTTACAAGAGAAAATTAGACTAGCAAAATGTTTAATGTATTTCTAATTTTGGAAATATCGGTGTAGTCTGGGACTACAGGTAGGCAAACCTCTCTGTAAGGGAAAGGAGAAAGTCTTTATTTCACATGTTCCTGACAAGTTCTTACCCATGCTAACAGGGGCAGAAGCAGCTAATGAGGGATTGTAAAACAACACCTTCCTTTTCCTCACAAGT
Source organism: Sclerurus mexicanus (assembly GCA_013396755.1). NCBI lineage: Eukaryota > Metazoa > Chordata > Aves > Passeriformes > Furnariidae > Sclerurus > Sclerurus mexicanus. Next base: position 845,523 of record VWZF01002474.1, read on the forward strand.
ACCCTACTATGGATGGTACAAGAACAACCATGCAGAGAAGAGCTGAGATCTTTCATTGCATTTTTCTACTGTGAGGAAAATGGAATGATACTCTCTTCCTGCAACACTTAGGAGAAAAGACCTTACATTTGAGGCTACTCTGTATGCAAACAAGATTTAAAACCACAGAAACATTTCTCATCCATTGTTACTTAAGCATGTTACTACTTGCATTACCTTAATGGATGCTTAATTCACATTCATAAAATCTTAAGTTAATGCCTGACAATAGATATAAAAGATTAATAGCAACTTGTTTCATCTACCTTATTACTGCAGATAGTCATAATATAATATATTATTACTACCAGAGATCATTCTAAAAGTAAGGATGCCTGAAATGTTGTATCTTGCTTCAGAATCTTCATTGATATCTAAAAAGGAACATCACAGGCAGCATTTAGGTAATGAGTTGCTTTGCACACCTCATAAGTGAAGGTGTAGCAAGATGTGTTACCCGGTGAGGTATCAGTAGATAAAGGCATAGGCAGTTGCCATATTTGATATAGGTAAGAAAAATGAAGGAGACTATTCCCACTCTCACAAACTTACATACCTTTGGTTTCTAATGTCCAAATGTTTCTGTATAATAACCCGCATACTCTTGATGGAACACAGCAAGTAAGTAAGCACATTTTAAAGAAAAAAATCTTGAATACACAAGACAATTTTTGTGGTAAATGTATGGAAAATGTCACCAGTTTTGACAAGTTCTTTGACTAGCTATATCTTTTAGCACCGTTATCAGTCTTTAGCAGTGCTGTAATTGAAAATCATATATCTGCCTGCTATTTTCAAAAAGTAATGTAAGAATGCAAGAATGTAATTTAACTTTCATTGGTATTCAAATATTTTTTCTCAATTTGCATGGCTCCAGAGATCTTACTGAGTAGAGCATCAAGTTCAGGAGCTCTCTAAAGCTGTGACTTGTACAGCTCTGGACATCTAGTAGAGTTATTCTGTCTGAGGACTCAAAGCTTAGCAGAAATGAAGTGCAATTTTTTGCACATTTCAGATATCCCCAGAGATTTTCAGGAATGGGAAAGGGTGAAGCAGTATCAGAAATACCTGTAAGAAGTGGCAAGCTAAAAAATGAGAAAATGCCCCACCTCTCACAAAAAAAAAAAAAAAGAGAGAAAATTGGGGAAGTAATGATTAAATCTGAGGATGAATTTACAGTAAATACAAATGTGGGTTTCAAATACCGTATTAAATTTTTTTTTGCTCTTTGCCAGCCTAACATTCTCCACTCAAAAACAGGCAAAGGTGTATACGATATGCGCAGACAGCATGGAGACAACAGACTTTACTCAAGCTGAGCAACTAATGTGCATTTCTAAGACTGGTAAAAAAAAGAAGTAGGTGTTTTTTCATATAGATTTAAACTATGCAAATATTGATTAAACAGAGAGAAAAGGTTGTATGAAACTAATTCAGTAGAATGCATAATGCAAAGGTATTGCTACATAAAGGTTGGGAGGGGAGAGAGGATCACTTATCCTTTTCCACCTCGGATACAAAATTCCATGGATGGTCATTTTTTCATCTTTATTCTGTAGATATAACTCACATCTGTGCTACATTGGTCTTAAACGACATGTCTAAAAACTGAAGGCTGTGTAGTCCTTTTGGAGATTCAGACACAAACTTGGCAGTTTCCTGACCATATGTCATGAATAGATTGGAGTCCAAACCAACCATTCCAGCTCACTTGGTAGACATACCAACACAAAGCATTGCTACAGCTGTGACTTTCTTTCTGTACAGTTTTTAGTGCCAGTATAAATACACTGTACTGTAATAATGGGTATTGGCATTGTGTGACATGAAGCCATGACTTGAATTTATACCATTTAAACATACAACCACTCAGTCTTCAATCCTCCAGTGCATTTAGTTTGTTTAGTTTGTTGGGGTTTTTTTAAATATATTTTTTCCTCACTCCTCCTAGCTTAGGATGTGTTCCAAGTTGTCTTAATTATGCACTTTAATTAAATATTTTGTCTTCCATAGTCACTCGCAATTGAATACCTATTATCAAGAGTTTCTCCATCTCCCTGAGGAAATGTTTTTCCATTTCCTCACATCCCTGACTCCACTTCTTTACATTAATCTATCTTCCAGTTACAGTTCTCAGTAGATACTCTTAAGGCTTAGTCTTGAGAGGTTTCAAATAACATAGGAAGAATTTTTAGTTGTCCCAAAACTTGATATGACCAGCAATTTGGATGCCAAAGACAGGAAGAGACCAGCCTATTTGTTGCCTTTAAATATTACTTATGTCCTGTGAAATACAGATAAAATGCCAATGGTATCACATGTATAAGAAGTACGTTATCAACCTTCTGAATGCAGTGGTATCTTTCTTTCTTTATAGTGTACTCCTGACATCCATATAAATTTGTAGGGGTTTTATTATTATTCACTCTTAAAGACATTAACAGATAAGATTTCAAAGTTGTTAACTAGATTTTTTTTTCCCCCAAGGGCATAATAATTTACCTTTTTTTTTTTTTTTGTTCTGTTTTAAAACTTTTCTCCTCACTGTTTTCATTACTTTCATTGGGCAGCCACACAAACAGGGGCTTCAGCACACAGCACTAGTGAATGGACAGAGAGCATTTTTAAAGATGACAGAGGCGTCCTAGAGCCTCTAGAACATTTACAACTAATAGAAAAAAATATTTCCTTACATCAGTAAACCCAATGTAGAAAAGTCCCCTACCATTCTTTCAGCAGATGAGGCCATGCTTTTAGTTAGGCAAAAATAAAATCTTATATTTCTCTGCTCTATCTTACACAACAAAAAAATTTAGAAAGGAGAGCAGGTGGGCATTTTTACTTTTGGGTGCCTGTTAATTTCTTTGATTTCTAATACTGGAATGTCCAGTACTGATTGTACTGGCAGTTGTGACTGACTTTACTATGTAAGAAATATTTAATAAGAGATAAGAAAATAAGAAACATTTCAATATGCATCCAATACTGGACAGGGAATTTCTAAAACATAAAGAAGCAGAATTTTATATTAATACAAGAAGCAGTAAAAGTCACATAGCTGTTATGAAATTAAGAGGAAAATAAAGTATAAGAAATATTGTAAATACAATATTGCAATTTAACAAACTTCTACTCTCCAAACACTGTACCAGCAGCACACCAAAGGTGTGCACTCTAATGGTCCTAATATAAAAACACAAATTTTTTCAGGCCTTTATGTTTATAGAACATTAACCTCTACTGTCATGCTTTGAAGTAGTTCAGTCTCAATACATTCACACTCATTTTTCATGCTTGATTCACTCAGCTGCAATAGTGTCAGTGATAAAAATATCATATATATTTCAGCCAATGTGAATGTCTGCCATGGGCAACTCACCTTTTAGCAAACACCAGCTGAAGTAGAAGGCTTTAATAATACAGTTACCAGATGATACAGAACTGCATTTCATAATCACACTGGGCAAGTACAATATGGCTAGAACAGGTGTTAGCTTAATTTTCCTCATCTGTACCTTCTAGCAAGTCTGGTTACCTTTTTACACTCATTTGATGTGGTCATTCAGGGAAATCGGCGCAGATGGTGTGTCACTCTGTGTGCACTTGTCAAAGATTTTTACAACTTGAAGCCACTAGCTCCAGCCAGTACGAAAACTTAGATTACATAGATTACAACTAGATTACAACTAGAATTTAACTTAAAACTATCTGTGGGCATAACCTCAGCATGTGAGGAAAAAAAGTGGATAAAATGCAGCTTAACTTAGAAGTAAAGTGAAAAAAATGAAAATACACTGAGTCTAAGGGGTTGTATACTTGAACTTTATATATTGAAGTCTTATACATGTATGGTTTTTATATTTTCATCCCCATCTCAGTCAATATATATTATTTTGTAACAAATCTTGAACATCACTTTGTAGTGATTTTTTTTGACCAGTATTCTTAAAAAGCAATTAATATCTTCAGTACTGTTTTAGTTCAGAAAATAAAAATCGTACTACTCCATATTTACCAATACAATGTGTAATTTGTACTAAAAGCACAGTATAACATGGTAAACAACATAAAAGTGGGGAAAAATATGTGACACCTAAAGTAGAATATTTTTTTATTGCTGTTTTATTTGGAACTTTGACTTGGTATATTATATACTTTGCAAAATATCAGTTTTAATGAATGATTAGCCGTGTGACCACTTTCCATTTAAGTTTTGGAAAGCATTTTAATTTTTGTTTTGCTCTGGTTTTTTTACATTCTGTTACTCCAACTTCTTTGTACAAAACTGATGGGGACTAAACAATTTCCACTAAAGTAACGGAAGACTGATAGAACTTGTAAAAAAGCTATAATTACTCTCCCACTGAAACTGTTGTTGAAACATGTTTTGCTGAGGGTTTTTTAGTTTGTTACAGTTGTCTCAAAGACAATAACTTTTTATTAAGCTGTTTTAACTATTTTGAGACATTTCTACTTTTTCTGCCTTGAGCTAATGTTGATTCATGTTCCTATTGTGTATGTATTGTGCGTTGTACATGCATTGTATGCACCGATTTTTATTTGAGTAGGGTAATGAGAAATTTTTTCCTGACTATTCAGTAATATTCTATATGTGATGTTTATTAATGAAACCTACTCATAAATCTAAACTGATAAATATAACAGTCAATAAAGAACACTCACCTACTGTCAGTTGTCCAGTTAACTGTCCCATGTGATTTCTTGCATTCACTGTTACATTTCTGTCAGACTGTAAGACCAGTGGGCTATCCTGGGAAACACGTATGAGACAATAAATGAGAGAAAAAAAAAATTGAGGTAGAATTAAGTTAGAACTTAATATGAACAGGCATGCTGAGAGGGGAGCTGTGTCAAATATGATAAACCTTTTTAATAATTATATAAAATATTTTGCAAGTCACATTTTAATGTAAAAGAATACCAAGAATACTATTTTCAGTTTGAAACCCTTGTACAATTCTTGCTTTAGAAATCAGAATTGAACTTCATTTATATAATTTGGGTTTTATTTCCTGTTAATATTACAAAGTTCCAAATCCAAAAAACCTTGACGCAATCATGTGTCACTAGCCTTTTCCATATATTGCTTGCTTATACTTTTCTAACTACCTAACCAATCCTATACCTCATTATTCTATTAATCTGCACAATCTATAATATTTGTACTGCACTTACTAAAATCTTACAAACACAGACATGCATTTCTTTGAAAGCAAAATGAATTGTTACTCCCCCAAAAAAACCCCAAACAACAAAGAAAGAGAGTACTGGAAGGTGACATCTTGTAAAAGACAATCCTGACTCACTGCCAGTAGTACCTGACAGGTACTCTTAGGAAGCAAATTGATGTAGCACAAACACTGTGTGATGTTAAATACTGTCTTAACATTTTTGGAGTCAGTTTGCAGCATGACTACATTGCTCTCAGCTTCCAACTAGGTTTAAGGGTCTGTGAAATGTTTACATATATTTGTGTAAGCTTATCCTGTGTCTAAAACCAGCAAAAGGAATCTCATAAAGAATTGAATTTTGCTTCTGGAAGAACGAGGAGCCAGATGCACTCCTCCAGGGGAAGCACAGATGCACAGGAAAGGGGAAGAGCTTCAACAGAGAGTCAGGAGATATAGCCTGAAAAAAAAAGAAAGAGCTTACTAATCATGCTCTCACTGGAGCGAGGTGAATGCATGAGAGGAGGAAAAATTAGGATTGCGGCTGCTTCTGCAGAGAAGCACTTTTCTCTCTGGAATCACCTGATAACACACTGTTCTTTCTGTGGAGCTTGCAGTGAGATCATGGGTACATTAATGCTTCTGGAAGTTTGCTAGCACTTACTATGTTTAAGGATGTTTATCCAACAGCAGTAAGATATCTGAGAGAAACAGCTGAAGAAGTATCAGGTAGGACTGGCTAAGGGCTAGGAAAATATTTGGGAAATTTATTATACACTTGCTTTATTCTTGACTCTTCCCAGGGCGTTCAGTACTGGTCATCCCCTGACTGAGCATATTAGATATAATATATTAGTTCTTACAGTTCTTGAAAGTTTTTTAGATGAGAAGGAAAGGAGTTAAGGAGCCATAAATTAAGACCCGAATCATACTTTAGGTTTTTCATTAAAATTTTCTATACCTCATAGTCCCTTCCTTTGAATCCAACTCTACAAGAAACACTTTTCCCAGTTGTTTTCACTATGATTATTAACTTTAAATGATAATTAGTTCCCTGGGAAGTCTAAAATTATTCTGAACTAATTTCTGACTTCAGGTGTGTTTAATCTCTCACTGGACCATGCTATGACCTCTCTAACATCCTGCCAATTAGCTCTGCATCACAGAGTCTGGCAGTGGCTGTTTGGCTTGTCCATCTTTCTAGATAAAAAGCTATAATTATCAGTGAGACACTGAAAATTATTTGACTATTTTGAGCTAAACATGTGATCCAATCAAGGGGCCTTCTGGCAACAAAAGCATCTGCTAAGGGGCTTTTTCTCAGCACTTGATTTCCACTTTCCTTATGGTCCTTTGAAAATCATTGGTCCGGAGAACTGCCACTCTGAGAAAGACAATTGTCCTAATAGGCATCTGCATTGCCAAAGTATATTTTTAAGGAGCCCTTTTCACTTTTGCTTAGTCAGTATTTGTTGAAGAGTCTTCTCAGTTAGAATAATCACACCCTTAGCAATGGAGGATACTGCCATGCCTATTTTTGGTAGTTCAGCTGAAGGTTTAGGAACTTCCACTCCCAAAGACTGTTCACAGAATAAGTTGAAGGTTTCTTTCACCTTAGGAAAATACTTAAAATTTTCAGTGTAAAAGTTTTCCTCTCAGGCTCTAACTGTAAAAAAATAAATATGATATCAAATTCTCAAGTACAGGAAAATGGAAAATTCAAGTGAGTTAAGCCTTCTTTCTTCTTCTTTTCTTGTCTTATAAAAAAAACCAAAAACCAAAAACCAGGATGAAGAAGTTACGAACTTAAATCTATATTTCTTAATTTCTAGATGAAAAATATAGAGCTACAAGTTTAAATTCTGGACCAAAGAAAACACAGCAGCAAAACTCCTATCAATTTAAGCAGTCCAGCATTTCATCTACACTGTTTACCAGCACTTTATTTTACACCAGAGGTGCCTAAAGACAGAGGTTCAAGGCAGTCTACTCAGATGAACTAGACCTTCAGCGAAGACTTAGCTGAAATCAGTGGAATTGCACATTTCTAAGATGAGTATAAAGTGCAATGAGTGTCAGTCACATGAATATAATTACTAAAGCATAAAAGCTCTCCAAAATTTTCTCTCTGGATCACCAGATCTGTTACTCTTTTGATGTGAACTTCAGTTTGCAATTTAGTAGTCTTGATAATTCACACAATAATTTATATTCAGATGTCAGAAGGGATATAGAAGAATGTGTAAATGTACATATGTACAGATATAAATGTGGCCTTCAGAAAAGAGGTAGTAAATGATTTGTGATGTCATTTCAAAAATTACATTTACAGATAACAAAAAGCAAGATAGTAAGAACATTCTTAGAGTTACATAGAGTATTTAATAATATCAATGTGCTAATAACTAAAATATTGTACAGGGATGCTCCCAGGCCATGAGGGTTCTACCAGTCCAGTTCTACTGGCCCTGTTCAGCTTCCCTGAGGAGACCCATTTCAGTCCAGCCCCATTTGAATCCCTTCTGGCTGGGTTGTCCTACTTGGCTCCCCCCACCTCTTAGGGAGCATTCAGCTCTTCCCACTCCCTGACAGATATGAGAACTTCAGCTCATGACACTGTGTGAAATGACTCCTGAAATGCTACAAGTTCAAGATTTTCATCAGTGTATTAAAGGTAAAACAGATGAACATGACGTTACTGTGGTTACTTCTTATCTCAAACAAGCTTGCAGCTGGGATTCATACAGGAAAAAATAAATTAATTTCGGGAATATTTTCAGAAAGCTTTCTCAAATCTGAATCTGGTTATAAATACAATTAAAATTTTGAGGAAAAAAGTTTGGGTTTTGTTTTTTTGGTTGGTTAGTTGGTTTGTTTTTTTGTTTTGAGCAAGGATCAGAGTACAGTATTAAAAAATACCAACTTTTGTTTTTAGAACTGGATGAGCAGGTTAAGTATATGAAAAACTGATAGACTTATTTATAAAATAATTTTACTAAAAAAATTTAAGAAGAGCAATCATAGCAAAATTCATTTCTTTTACATATGGTTCAATTATTTTTAACATATTTTGGACAAATTTCATATGTTTTGTGCAGCATTCAAATAAGCAATCCTAGCTAATTAGTTCAGTTTTGAAGAGTGTTTCCAAAATGAATCCTTTAAATTAGAAACAGTTTAAATGGATCAATTTTAACTGCAGTTAGTTTAATAAAACTTTAGGTAAGAAGGTACACTGTATCATTAAATATGATCCCAGATTTGTGTTCAGAACACAGTTAATTATGCTAACACCACCAACTCTGACACTCCGGAACAGTCACAATATGTATATCATAGCTTATAGTATAAGTAGTAGCTCTTTTATTATTTAGTTTCTGTTCTTGGGCAAGCGAACCACATCAGGTTTCTAGACCTCTATGTGGTGTCATATAGTTTTAAAAAGTAATGCAAGAATTCCAGATCTGCCTCTCTATCTGTTGGCAGTTTGCTAGAAGATGTGAGGTTATATGGGCTCAAATAACAAGGCAGTATCCCCAGCATGGGAAGCTAAAATAATTATGGCAGAACTTTTCCTTATAGGATTCTTTTAACAAACCAACCCTGATACACAAGTGACTCAGAATGACCAATGCATTTCCCAGAAACCTTTATAGAAAAAGTGAAAAAAAAATAGTATTAGAGTTTGGTTTGCTGATTAGATCTCCATGGCACCATACCCAACCACACAGGTGGTTGTGCATTACAAGAATTAACAAAGACAGGGAGCATGGTTCCCCACTGCAGCAGAGCACCACAATTTGTCTGCTGCTTTAGGGACTCATACTGTGGGTCCCAGTGAACAATTTCATCAGCTGTGTCTGCTCAATGACCCCAGCTACCCCAGCTAAAGAACAGAAAATGTATGAGTTATTTGACTACACCATAGGAACAAAATAACTGAAAGAAAGTACTTAATACTCTCCAGTCCAGCAGCCCAAGGGAGTCAAGGAACAGATGAGTACTTGTGCAATAACTACAGGAACAAGTGCAGCCCAGGCAAAAGAGGGATAACAAGTGTGAAGAATGCCTTGAAGGAATTCAGTGCAAAAAGTTTAGAAGACACTGCATCAGTCAAAAGGACAAAGACAGAGCAAAAATGGTGTGAAGGGTTGGAGAGAACACTCTTTAGCTGTTTAACCATTGTCCAGAGCCAGAATATTAGCATGTTTCTTAGTAACATTCCTTGCAAAGAGGGAGGTAATTACAGAGGTGGAAGATAAAGCTACAGGGGACCCAAACCCCCATTTTTAGGGCTTGGAGTCTCCAGGACAGACTTTCTATCATTAGCATTATTATTAGCCATAAACAAACATGAAAAAATTTGCATTAGGAAGGATTTGAAAGAAAAAAGACCTACAAATGGCAGCAATTGCTGAGCTCTTGAGTACTTAAAAAGACTGAAGTCTCCATTAAAACTATTGGAAGCTTGTATGAGTTTGGGACCATCAAAATACAAATTAAAGAAAAATATTCTTCATCAGAATATTCCCAAGATATTTTTTTCCCAAGAATATTTCCAATATTCCTGTTTATCAATATTCACCAATATTCAGTATTTCCCAAAATATTCTCAAAAATATTTCCAAGAATCTTCCCAAGGTATCAGGGCAACAGGAACCCCAACACAGGTATTTAAAAGAGGAAGAAGTGAATATAATTTACTGTCCAAGTTATTTCTGAATAATTCTGAGCAGAGAGGAGATAATATAAGTATTGATCCAATTAAATTAGGTACTCTTAACTATTTTCTATATCACTGTATTCCCAAAATAAAGTTTCACATCAGATTTTACTGTTCCTTTTGTCTAATTGTCCTTTCTAATTTGATAGACCCAATTTAATCAAAATCAGGAAGCTGATGACAAAATCTTAATAAACACATTTGGACTTTTGTTTTAAGGAAACATTTCAGATATTTTAAAAGTTTGACAAAGTGTTATTAAAATATCAGTATTTTTTCACAAGAGATTTATGCTCTGAGGGGTTGGAAAATTATTCAAGTAAACCATTAGGTCAGTGCATTTCACTAGTTCATGGTCAGATTGATTTACATCTAATTGCCATCAAATGCAAGCAGAAAAAAATAATGAATGAAATCTTTTATGTAACACACTGGTAAAATGATTAGCAGATTTCACTTCATGTCAAAACCGATTTGGTAAAAATACCCGAACACCAGTGAGATACAAACTATTTTTCAAATCAAAGGGAAATATACCTCACTTAACTGACCCACCAAAAAATGAATGCTGTGGAAGAAAGGTAAGCAAAGCACAAACATAGTTTGAACCAAAACGCCCTAGTAGATACTGAAAGAAATATCATATTAGAGGTTATTGACAAAGTTTAAAGAAACACACTTTCTAGATAATGCCTGTTCATCTAAGGATGTTATCTTGGTTCCCAGCCACTGCTCTGTGTCAATGTCAGCCTTGTTATACGCTAAAGTCAGTCACAGATATCAACCAGCTTCATGACAAACCAAATCTGAACTCAAACACAGCTACACCTACTGAAGAAATGTAGGTGCACTCAACGAGAACGATGGACAGCACTCCAGAGAGCCACACAAACTGCTAAATCTGTGCAGTGATGATGGATATAACCTCCAGGTAGAAGCAACATACTTGTTTTACTTCCTTGTTTTATATATATATAGATATTGTTTTATAATGCACCATGAAATTTTTATTATGGCAGAATTCAGCCATGAATAGAAAAAACTTAGTGATAAAGCACAAGCAGATACTTAAATAGCAGACAAAAGATGTGACTTCTGCAGAATTGATTTAAACATCAAATAAAATTTCAAATGAACTTAAGATATAAACATTCCAACTAACAATAAAGTAACACTGTAATTTTACTTGGAGGAAGCTTATTAAATGCCCAAAGCTCACACCGTAGTCATTAAGCCTGTGATACAGCAAGTAAAATTGTATATTACTGAGTTGCAAAACCCCCAGAAAACTAGAACTGATACAAATATAGAAAGCCAATGTGAGTCTTAAAATACTTCACTCCTTTCAAACCTTTCAAATTTCTTGCAATGTGAGTGCATTAAAGTTATCACTAAAGTCATGCTCAATGCCTCCTCCCCAAAAAATGCTGTTGTTAGTGGTCTGATAACATGGATATACATAAAACTTTTACCACATATCTTTTTCCTGAGATGCTTCATACAGAGAAAAGTGTGCCAACCCCTGTTTGCTTGATGCATGTCAGGAAATAAATATCGGTTCTACGTGGTGATAAATGGGGGGAAAAAATTAGAAAAATAGTCAAAATAAGCTTTTTTCATTATATTTATCCATTCCAATAGAAAATCTGAAATAAAAGTTCTGAAAAATAGGAACTCTCTAGCACATCAGTAAGGTCTGGGCTCCACTTTTGTGGTGCTCTACAGACATACAGCAAAGGACTATATAGAAATAATACTTCCATCAGCAGTTTTTATTTCGCTATGGTGAAATTTCACTGAAAATTTCACCATAGTGAAATATTTTATTATATTTATTATAATATTTTTTTGGTTTCTTTGACAGACATTTTCAAATTCTAAAGCTGAAGAAGAATAAACAAATTGTAAAGAAATTTTAAGGTATAAAGTAAAATGTCAGATATGGATAGAGTGTAGAAGAAATCTGAAATGAAGCTTATAGCTCTGAAAAAGCAGCAAAGAAAGACTTGCTATTAGCAAAGAATATTATTAAGTCTATTTAATACACATTAAAATTAATATGTTAAATAAAAATGTAAAACACAAAAGTAAGGCAAGATGAGTCATTAATTTTAAACATGGTTTATTTTAGATGAATATTAAACCTATTATTTTATAGAAGGTTAGAATCATAGAGGTGGCAGAGTAATTTTAGATTAGATACTGGGAATAAATTCTTTACTCTGAGTGTGGTGAGGCCCTGGAACAGGTTGCCCAGACAAGTTCCAGATGTCCCATCCCTGGAAGTGTTCTAGGGTTGCTGAATGGGTCTTTGAGCAACCTGGTCCAGTAGAAGGTGTCCCTGCCCATGGCAGGCAGGTTGGAATTAAATGGTCTTTAAAGTCTCATCCAATCCAGGCCATTCTTTGATTATCATTAGTAAAGTCTGTTACGAAAAGCATACTTTAAATTTTCAGGAAACATCTTGATCAATTCCCAGGGAAATGACATCTGCTGGTGACCTTTCATTTCACCTGTGGGAGGAGACTGGTTTTCTCATATTGAGAGACAACAATAACTGTTAACAAACATTACTCACATAAAAAGGAATTAAAATGTTTCAGACCTATTTGGCTGGTACATCATCTTCAATTTTTGAATAGGTATGCAAAGAGCTAATAAGCTTTCTAATTCTCCAGAGAAAACCATGACAAGATCTTAATTTGACATTATTTTTTAACAAAGTATGTATTTTAATCACCATAGATTATGAAGAATCAATACAAAATGCTGCATTATCTTGAACACAAGTGGAAGAGAGTATTTTAAGAATAAAAAACCCAAACATCTCCTACTTATCGTGAATTCACCTTTAATTTTGATATATCAACAGGTAGAAAGCGACCTTGAAAAATATTACCTCCAGTTTTGCTGTTCAGTGTTCTTTAACCTTGTGAAACATTTAATAAGTAGCTTTGCCATTAGTATGACACAAACATGGCCAATATGTGAGCTCAGAATTAGTTTCATGTCTCCTCTAAAACTTGTTATCTCTGAAAAGAAGATATTCCCACCTTTATGGTAAGACAACTTGGTGGCTCAAAAATTGCCTTTCTGTTAGGAAATTTGCTTTGAGGCTTGCCAATCACAGAGTCAAGTCACAAACCAAGTCACCAGCCCTATTCTGAAGGTCCAGATTGATCAAATAAAATTCTGTAGAAGGGATTATAGTTTGGGGAAAGACATGGCACATGCTCCTTCAGGGAAGCATGTTATTTTCCAGTGGGAACAGCACTATTGTCAACCTTGCTGTTGAGATAATTGCCACCTTTTAATAACACAGATCTTTTCCAAAGGATATAATTAACAACTTGCCTTTCATTTCAACTCTCTAGCTATTCAGAATTTATTTCTGTTTCAGTAACAGGGTAATTTTTTTCCCAACCAAATGCTTTTCCACTGCAGATTTTAAAATACTGAAAACTTTCCTCCACTGAAAAAGACTATGACAAATACAGTTCCATGACTTTGCAGTTTTTCACATATGACATTTAGATTGAAACATGAGAAACGCCATAGATGTGGATCACTTTTGCAACCTGTAGAATAAATCAGCAAAGTTCTAAAGAATGAATTTCTTTTAAATTCAAGATCACAGAGCAATATGGAAAATTAAAAATGGCTGTATTTCCTTAGCAACAGTGTTAAAAACTGCCAGAAAGATCTCAATCTAGCTTGTATTAGTGATTATTTCTCATGCTTCTGCATAAACAAAGCAATGCACATGGCATACCAAATTAAGATTGCTTTCTGCATTTTTTCTTCATTATTGGTACGACCATACTTTTAATATTTTATGTTGTGCTTGTGGCAACCGATCAAACTCTCTTAAATGTAAACAGATGATCATATATTTCCAGGTAATTCTGTATCAGAATATTACAGTAGTTGTCAGTACAAACCATTATATTTAAGTTTGCATCATAATGTTATTAATATTCTTCTACAAACTTATTAAAATATCTGTAAAATATTTTCAGTGCACCTATTTTCATTGAAAATTTATATTCTATTTTCCTCATATACACACTTATTCTAAAAGTCAGTGAAAAAAGTTCTCATCTGTATTTTGAGCTCTGACTTTTGAACAAAGGCAATGAACAAAATTTAGGCTTTGTTCATACTTCTCATAGAATGGTTCCTGTAAAGCACAAAACATTTGGTTTAGAACTGTCAAAGTGTTTAAATACAGGAAAATGATGTCAAAGTTGCCCAAATGTACTTTAAAAGTTGTATATATAACATTTTTATAATAAATTAAAAAAATTAATAGCAAACTTTTTAAGGAAGTTCTTAAGGATCCTAAGAAGACTGTCTAACAATTTCTTTCTTCCTTGAATCTTTCCAGTCCTTTCAGGATTCTGGATCTTTATGCTCTTTTAAAACCAATGTGACTCTAAATATTTTACCCTTAAACTCAATCCTACAATTCAAATAAAATTAAGAACATTTGTCATAAGAACTTAGTGTATATTGAACTATGCAAGGATATTGTTCAATCTACTAATTAACATTTTAATAAATATTAACACTTATAAAATTCCTTCTGTTAGTATTATAATTAAATCAGTATATTTTTCTATTTGATTCTAAAATGCAATGAAAATAATTAGCTGGTTTGTCATATACTCAGGTTTAATTTTGTTAAGCTGCTTTTAACACTAAAACAAACAAATCTATCAGCCGATCTACATTCTTGGAGCTAATTACACTAAGCCTCCTCAGACAAAATCTTGCCTGTGAGTAACAGACTTTAACAGAATATTTGGTGCAAGGAAATGGCTTAGTGTCTCCTTTTAATAAAGATTATTGGTGCAAATGACAAGTCTGAAGAATTCTAAGGAAAAAGTATACTGCAAGAAAGGTGCTATAGAGAAAATAATGAAGACTGAGGAAGTCCTCAGAAGCTTAAAGATAATTAAAAACATATACTGAACATCTCCCTACACTGCTTTCAATTACATAAGATTGAATTTTCAGATTCTCCCAGATCAAAAAAGAATAAAGAAAGAAATAGCGGTTTATCTTCTCTCACTAGATAGTTTTGTATTATTTTTTCCTCGTCAGCTAAGAAAATCATTAATTCTACAGCTAGCCTTCATCCCATCACTCAAATAATTTGGCTCACCAAAGAAAGTAAACAGACAACAGCAAAAAATAGAATTGAAATTGATTATTTAGATAATCTCATTGTTTTCTAAAACACAGTTCAATTAAAATCATTGAACATAAGAGGGAAGTTCTACAGTAGGTGACCAGGTTGGTCGACTAGGAGCAGCAGAGACTTCTTAAACTGTGTTTGAACATGGAGAAATATTTCTCTGCCAAAGGATCTAACATGGAACTGTGCTGTAAGTCTACCAATATTTACATTATTTCTGTACAAATTATTTACAGCAAAGTGGGGGAAACTAAGTCAGAACTTTTGTTTGTTCAGAATGTGAGCATGCCTTCATTTTCCTCATTTGTTAAGGATTTAAACCATCTAAAAACAGTAAGTACTTAAAGTAGCAGAGATCAACAAGAATTGATGTAAAGAGTTCCAGTTTCCTTTCAGATAAAAACATTCAACATTAATTTAACTCTGTGTTAATTCCATGCTTTTATATAGGGTTGACATTTCTAGCTAAGTCCCTACATACTCTAAAAAATAAAATTCTGTGCAAAAATAAGTTTTAACTAATGAACTGCAGTGTCTTCTGGACTGTCTAAACTGCAGCACAGTCTTTACAAGACAAACTGTCCCATCAATCAAACTCAGTCCTCTTGGAGGACTGAGTTACAAAAATATTATTACAAAAATAATGTGTTTGTAAATGCCTCTTAATTGCAGTAACTGACTGATTCTTTCCCTGAAGAGGACATTGTTTTGTTTTTACTTTATCCATTTTGCCAAGGAGATTATGCAGATGATTAACACCCTGAATACATGAGATTGCCAGTCAGTAAAGTGTAAAGGCATTTAAAGTCACATTTCACAACTAATTCTCACTCTACTGTTAAATGTTCTTCCCTGTAAAAAATTTATGAAGCATCTATTTGGAGGAACTGGCTTGCCATCACTGGCAAACTAAATCTTTTGAAGAGAATCCTAGCTCACTTGTGCAGTACTTCAATACAGTTTTTCAGCTCTTTCCCTTTAATAATCCTTGCTGTTCTATTGTGTCAATGCCATGGGAGTGGGGGAGGAAGGTTAAGTACATTATTTCAAGAAGACAAGAAAATATTCTGGGCTTAAATGTCAATCTAAAAAAAGTCAGCTAACCTTAGATATATTTGTGCTAACCTATAACCTTTATATGTGAAAATCTGAATTATTAAATTTTCATCCTCTGAAAATCCCATACTGATATTATTTTTTGAACTGATTAATCTTTTACCCAGCATAGTCACTTTTCAGTGAGTGATGGAAGATATATAATATAGATAATATAAAGGATTAATCAACATGTACCAGGAGACCTTTGAATGAAATAATCATGCATATATCTTGAAAATTATTTGGTTCCTCTAATCGTCTGGCAATAAATTGGTGTGACATACTCCAATATAATCTTGATACCTTGAAAAAACTGTTTTCATTTCTCTTGTTCAATAGCTTCATTATGAAGTTATTATAATAATTATGAAATGCAATGCTTTCATCATTCTATAATAATAATAAAGAAACCAAAAAAAGTAGAATTTTACATTAGATGTGTGAATATCACACCAGAATTAATTTACTTCACCTTGCTAATATTTGCCAGGGGTTTTTTTTGTTTGTTTGTTTTTTTTTGCACCAATAAAATTCCAAATGCCATGATGAAACATAGTTGCATTTTCCAATTTCCTGAGCTTGAGTTTCATCAAATTTGTTTCCTGCACAGCCATCAGCAAATAGACCTACGTCAGCCAAAGGCTGTGAATGCTAGTCATCTATCAGTTTCTCTTTTGAGACTCTAGCATAAAACAGTATTTTAACAGTGTGCTCTTTCTAGGTCAGCACTTCTGAAGTGTCAAAAATCCTGAGGGAAAAAGAATTCTAGCTGGGAACAATTCTACCCTGAGTCAGCATCTGTGTAGTCTGTTGTGGGAAAAGCTCAGGCAAAATTTTTATAAGAGATTGTAAAAGGCAAGAGAAAATGTAGCCATAACCTACGTTATCATCCATATTTTTATATCTCATAAATTATACAAAAGGAATTATAGCAGTGGAAGTACAAGAACAGTAGTCAAAATTTATATAAAGGGAAATGGAGATTGTCAAAATTTACAATATCCCCACTGTGTCACATGGACAGAGTTCCATATTGGTTTCATTTTGACACAAAATCAGGAAGGAGACATTCATTTTAATTATCTATATTTTTATATGCTAAATTAATTTAAAAAAAAAGGTATCTCTTTCAAAATCAGAAAGGCTGTATTTCCAAAACAGCATTTTGCCAACAAAATATTAATAAACTTTGCAATATAAAATTACCAGCAGTCAAAATAAAGAGAACTAAAACACTATCCCACATAATTGTCTCCCGAGTTGCTTTGATATGATGCTCCTTTTAAGTGCCCCAGCTAATTTCTGAACAAACAGTCAGGGACAGAGTTACAGCTTTTAAGCTTGACATCTCTCAGCATCCCTTTTTGTGTCACGTGTACACAATAAGACAGGTGCTCTACATGGCAGGTCTCATAGCCCTGACTCCCCTTTCAAGGAATTATTAAAAGGATCCACTTCTTCTCTGGCTCAGGTATCTGGATTTCCTACTGCTGAAGGGTGAGCAAGAAGGGACAGATGCAGTTCATCAGACTTTCATGACAGTGTGAAGCCGAGAACAGAGAAGACCAAACCCCTTGACCTGGGAAGCACTCTGAGTCCCACAATACATTTCTCCATCAGCTTTTACTCCAGATAAGCATAGCTGCATGATTGCATTTCATGTTTCAAGGACAGATTGCCAGATTTGTTCTAGAGTCCCATGGAGTTTCTTCCCAATTTGACTCTAAAGGAAGCATGGTATCTTTTTCACAGGGGCTCTAAAAAGACTAAATACGTTAAATACTCCATCCATCTTTACACCCTTTGTCATTCTTTCAAGCTAGCTATCCCTATGAGGTGGACAGAGATCTTGCCCAAGTACTTCAATGTCAAGGTAAAGTACTTCATGGCCTTTGAAGTCCCTTTTTTCTTAGCCAAAAGTAAGATATTTTCTGTAGTTCATTCAGCATTTAAAATAATGTTCAATGCTGCCAGTTCAGTACTAACACTTTAGAAACGCTATTCTAAATTAAGGGTAAAGAAAGAAAAAAAGAATTTATGCTCCAGATGAAGTCCACTGCAAGATAGAACAGAGTACTGAATCTCAGATGCTATCCACAACACAAATAAATTTCCTAGGTTGTAACCTTTTTTGTTTGTTTCTGTTTTTTTACACAGAAGTTTTTGCTTCCCCATGCTTTACACCTTTCAGACATCACTTTCATGCTTTTTAGCTGTCTGAGGTGCTACACTCAAAAGAATTCATTCCCGGTGTTGCCAGGACCTAACACCTATTTTATTAGATATTAATGCAAGAGGCTTAATCTGACATGACTTTAAAATGAGAAGAGAATTGATATCTACCCGTATAAGCAATCTACCTTCAACTGCACAACTGTCTTGCATTAACTACTTTAACCCTTGCAAGAAGGCTTAATAAGTGCCACAGCGTCCTTTTGAGGCTGGAATATCTCTCTGCCTTTCATTCTGTCGTATCTTCTTTTCCCTAATGTATTGCATAATATCTCTACTAGTACTCTTTTATTAATATAGACTTAGTTGGAGTCATTCAATTCTACCATTTTGCCAGTGGTTAGTAATTTCTGGAGGTACTTCAAAGGGTCTAGCTCAGAGGACTGATTGAATTAGGGGCAAACTTTCTTCAGCTGTTGTAAAATTATAAATACAATGGAAATACAGAATTCAAAAGTCAAATCAAGTTCTGCACAGTGTGATGAATTCTGATGTTCCTCTTCAGAGAATGTAAATAATCAGTTTCATAGTGTTAATTACAATGGATTACTAAAGTTTAATTTAATTTTCCATTTTTAGATTGCTTGAATGACAAGTTGAGTCACCAAGTGATAGACTGCCAATAACATAAAATGTTTTTGAAATCGTTTCTTTGAGTTCCTTGACATAGATTAGCTCATAATATATATTATTATCTCTGAAAGTGGAAGAAAAATCACTGGCTTTGCTTTGCTGTTGTTAGGGATAAAGGCACACACATCAGTCAGTCAGTAGCCGCCTTTCTGATGCAGATGTTTTACTAAGCAAAAGTTCTTTTGTGCTCAAGCATTACGCAACAATTCTGATAGGTGTGAATAGCTAATAACAGTTTTGAAAAGACTGGTGCTAGAGTTGACATAAGTTCTTTATGCTGCTTCAGATCCAGCAGTCTTGTGTGCACACCATGCACGTTATTTCTGATGGTCTCTGACTACTGCAAAACAGCATTTCAGTAACTGTGTGTGGCAATGGTATATATCTGTACTATCTACACTTTCCTGCCACCTAAGAGAGGGAAATATAAAACAGTAATTATAAGACAGATGGTGAAATCTGAATCTTTTGAACTTTCAGAAACAAAGCAGAACAGAAAAAGAGCAGTAGTTTTCTAAGCTGTCTTTTCCACTTTGTCACATTAATAGCAAAGAATCAAAGTCTAGTGCTCTCATGCTGCTGGTAGCAACTTGCTAGTTGAACTGGATGCTGGATCTATGTGCTTCTTTTGTACCCCTAACTGATTTTTGGGAAAGGCTGGAATTTACAATACTAATATGTGTACTATACCATTTATTGCCTGAAAAACTTCAATTACTTTAAATTTCTTCATTTGCTAATTCAGAAAAGTGGCAGTATCATTTTTAGTTCATTACTTAGATTAAAAACCAGGTTTGTTTTAAATAATAATAAATAAAATTCAGCAGGGATAACAGGTGTATTATTGGGGATCAATCTGTGAAACATTGATTTGGGGATAGAAACCTAGATTCAAAACCTTTTTAAACAACAAAAGAGTTACAACTGCAACCAAATATTAACTCAGTGATTGATCAACACTAAAAATTAGCAAAAGACCTTATTTTAACTCATTTAGAACTTTTGGGCAACTATAGGGAGAAAATACATATTTGTGTTTAAAACACATTAATCTTACATTTTAGAAAAATGACAGGGTAGGTAAGGCTATAGACATAGATACACGGATTTAAGAGAAATTGCGGAAAACCCCAGAATTTCTGTCAACTTCTTCCATAGCTTTTTTGGACAGATCTATGCTGTCTTTAAGAATCATTCCAACAAGAACACACAAAAGTGTCCATGTATTCTATTAGCATTTCAGACTTTTACAATTCCCTGTATAGTACATTGGACCCTTTGGACCTCTGGCAGGCAAGATCTTCTTCCATTTGTCCATCTGCATGTAAAACATAGTGGTCAAATATAAGAAACTCTGCCTCACTCCTGGAATGCTGAAGATGGCTTACAATTGTTTTCATTTTAAGTGTCAGGGTTTGCAGAAATGCCTCTGAATTATTCAAATCATTTCACTTAGAGCGAGACAACAAAGAACTGTATTTCAGATCAGTGTCCCTGAGCTGCCACTGCTCCAGCTGCTCTGTATGCCTACTTGTACAGGGATTTCAAAAGGCTAAGACAAAATTGCATGGCATGATGACAATACATATTTGTTCTAATTGCTACATTTTATTAGAAAATTACTTTGGCCAATATATCACTTTCAAGCATTATTTCTCAAGACAAAGCCAGACTTTGTCAAGGCCAGCTGCCAGGAATTGTTTGTTCTTTAAAGTAACAAACTTTTGATATGTGAAAACCCAGACGTCATCATCAGTGTAAGAGTCTTCTAAAAGAGTAAAATGAGCTGATGATCTGCCCAACACAGAAAACACACAAGTAATACTGAATGCTTCAATTCATGGCAGAAGGGTTGGGGCTAGGTGATATTAAAGGTCCCTTCCAACTCTTAACATTCTATGATTCTGTGAACTCCTACAATTTGTATTTGTTTTTGCTTTCAAGAACTTGTTTCCTTCTATGCCTACTGAAACAATGCATATGTTCCACATCTCTAACACAAGACTGTGTAATGTGGGACTGAAAATTGTTATGTTTTCATCATGAAATATTATCAGAAACAACAGAAATGTGGCAATCCAATTTCTTTATCAGCTAAAGAATGGAAGCAATTTTCTCTTTGGCTGATCTGTTCAGAAATTTATTTTAAATGTTTTCTGTTCCTCTTGCCTCACTTCACTTGAAAAAAAAAAAAAAAACCATAAAACCTCAAAGGTAAATAAACTGTTACTTTCTCTGCGCTAATGGGTATATTGAATCCACGGTGCCTCTCATGTCACCTAGTTTTCAAATCACTGAGTTTACAAGTCATAATTGCCTAATATGTCAACACCATTTCAAAGGGGTTTAATATATCTTAACCTATCTTGTATGTACCATAATCTGAATGCCTCCTTGGGTTCTCCCTGGGTTATGCAATAAATATATAAGTTGAAGTATTATGAATTCATAAGTTTTATTCTCCCTTTTTTTTAATAAGATGTGAGACTGTTCCAGGAAGACTAAAAAACCCAAAAAAGTGAAAAATCATATTTTCTTAAAATTTCGGCACCTGAAAAATCTTGTTCCTTTTTCACGTGGATTCTTCCTTTTTATGATGTTTACTTGGGCTTGTGCTTCATGCTCAAATCCCTAAAGTATAACTAGCTAAATGTAGTTTTCTCATTTGCTCCTAATTTATTATTTGCAAGATCTCCTGTTAGGTTCAGATGTTCCCAAAACATATCTGGCATTTATGACATTGCTGAATTGAATTTGCTCTACAGGGTCCTGAAACCACAAGAACAGATTGCAGCTTCCCTTCCTTTTATCCTTGAGGAAGATACTACAATACCACATTAATTTAAAATTTATTTAGTCTGATCTTCTGAGTACAATAAATGGTATTACTGTAAAACTATGAAGTTCTAGATAATCGGGAGAGCAAAATTAAATGTTATATAGTGTCATCTCTTCCTGTATGTTGCAACAGCACGTATCACCAAGGATATGCAAGAACAGTGCATCTCTAAGTCAAAAGTTACTGAGCAGGGAAAGTAATTTCTCTCAACAGTCTGAGTCCAATATTTTTATGAAATTACTGTCTCACTGCTTTGACAAGAGACAAAAAGTTTAAATCACTATATACATGGATTTTCAAATCAGAACAGTTAATTAATCTGGCTTTCACTATAATGAGATCACAGAGCCTTAAGGCTGTAACTTCTGCAATGGTTTCTCTCCCACATCCCTTAGGTAAACCATGTTCTTTCCCAACTAACCAAAATGAATTATATGTATCAAAATATTAATGCAGGTCATAATATCTAAAAGAACTAATTTTAAGTACAGGGAAGCAAAATATAGGCAGAGTTGAAATCCAGAAGATTACGGAGAACAACTTTAGTTATGTAAGTTTCAACATGTAATATTCTTGTACATTTTCAAGGATTTGTAAGTTAGAGAGATCTCAAAGAGGCAATCTGGTAAGAAAATCTATGATTGTTGAGTACTTCTACCATAAATAGCTTGATTCCGAAATTACAATCTTGCATTTAACAAGATTGCTGTACTGAGAAAAACTGCATAAGATCTTCAGATCAGTTTCACGGTTCAAATTAATTCTTGATGATTCATGACACTAATTGCAGATACCACATATGAACATCATTTTTGCTGTCTTTTGGAAGAGAGCACATTTCAGAAAATATAGGACTTAAGGTCCAAAGTACTGCAGAGAAGTAAAACAATCTATATCCTTCCCTGGCATTTCAGAGAAGATACTTACAGGGAATATACTTACAAAAAGCTTTAAAAGTACATGCAGCAGATGATATTGCCTTAACTTAGGCTCTACTGTATGTATTAGCATTTAAAGAGCTATCAAGCACTAAGTATTGCCATTATTATTTCATGAGGACAGGGCATAGACTGATTTTTACTGCTAAAGCAGTTGCTGTCTCTGTCATTCTAGTCTCTCGAATGGCACAAAACCCTTCAATCTGTTAAATGAATCCATTTTATATCACAAATTTGCCAACCTCTACAAGGACAGGGTCTGGTTGTTTTCCAAAGAAGCTGAATATCCTTACAGAAAAACACATGGACAGATGGCCTCTTTTCCTGCAGATGTTACATTAGAAATCTGCTTGGAGGGAAATTCTGTCAACTTCTTTTGAGTCATATTTTTGCCTTATTTATTTTGAAATATGATCTACTGTGGCAAAGTTCATTAATACAAATCATATTAGTGTTCAGTGTAATTTTGTTGATACAGAACATTCTACATTTCTCTTCTTTTTGTAGGGAAAAAATAGCATTAAACAATCTACCAAAGGAAAACACTTAGAGGAACAGTGTTTTATAAACAGGTCTTAGAATAAACATCATCATCCCAAATACTTAGATGGTACTGGAAAACTGCACTCCCAAAACAGTTTTAGCAACTGCAAGTTGATGAGGGCAATTGGGAATAGTCAGCATGAATTTATGAATTGTCTGACCAAACTGACAGCCTTCTAGAATGAAATTGCTAACTTGGTGGATGAGGAGAAACAGTAGATGTTACTTATCCTAAGGTTTTTGACCCTGTTTCACATGACATCCTCATAGGCAAAATGATGGTCTTCATAAAATGACAATTAAGTGGACTAAAAACTGGCTAAACAGCTGTGTTCAAAATGTTGTGATCAGTGACACAAAGCCCAGCTGGAAGCCAGTCCACTAGGAGGATTCACCTCAGAGATCTACAAGAAGTGTTTAATTCCTTCGTTAATGACCTGCACTATAGCACACTCATAAACTTGTCATATGACATAATATGGGGAGGAGTGGTTGGTACACTTACTGGTTGTGCTTTCATTTGGAGGGACTTCAGGAGTTAAAGGTCCACAATCTCCTGACCCTTACTAGGAAGAATATCACCAACAGGTCTACCTAGCCTTGTGAGAACCATCTGGACTTCTAGGACCAGTTCTGGGCTCCCTAGTACAAGACAGATGCCAACATACTGACACAAAGAATCGCAAAGATGGTGAAAGAAATGGAGCATTTGTCATAAGAAAAGGTGCTGAGAGAAACAGGACTGTTTAGCCTGGAGAACAGAAGGCTCAAGGCAGAGGGTCTTAGTAATGTCCATAAATACCTGACAAGAGGGAGTAAGAAGACTGAGTCAGAGCCTTCTTTGTGGCACCCAGTTACAGGAAAAGATGCAATTTGTGCAAACTGAGATATAAGAAATTCCATCTAGATAAAAGCAAAAAAATATAGTCTATGTTAAAGCACTGCAACAGGTTACTCAGAGAGCTTTTGGAGTCTCCGTCCTTCCAGATATTTAAAACCTGACTGGACTTAATCCTTAATGGCCTGCTTTAGCTGACCCTGTTTTGAGCAGAGAAAATGAATCAGTTGACCACCAGCGCAGCATTCCACCTGCAGCAATTCTATGAATGTAAACAAATATGGAGGGATAGTAAGTTTTGCTCCTTAGGTCCTCACATGACTCCCAATAAAGCTGACAGCACTTTGTTTCCTCAGAAGTATATTGATAAATATTATGATAAAATCAATCTGGATCAAAGTGAATTCGTGTATTTGTTAATGTATAAAGACCTGCCTTTTCTTGAAACCTGCTATCTCACCACACCTCAGTAAGAATCTCTTCAAAAGTATGTTCCTCAGAACCTTTGGTGATCTCCAGGCTGGGAACATGAAGATAAGCTTTCTTCCAGAACTGCATTAGAGACTCCTGGGTGGTATTTATCAGAGAAAAAATTGTCCACAGATTAGATTAGCATTTACAACTGCACCCAGAAAGAACAGTCAGGTTGTTCTCAAACTTTAGGAGTTTCACAGAAACCGTAAGTATCTTATTTAGTCTAGTTACACACATGCATTACTTAAAAACATTTTAGGGTAAAAAAGTCTTTTGACAAAACTTTACTTTTCTGAAGAATGTAACAGGTTGATATTTCAGAATTTTATCACTTATATCATTATGATGTCATCTAAATCAATTTGCAACAGGATGTTAATTATTAATATTGATAAGTATTAAATAGTAATATTAAAAATATAGATTTATGGTCACAACCATTTGTTATAAAGGTTCTTGCTTGTAACTATCATTACTTTAGTGCTATATCTGTTTCTTCCTGGAGAAGTTTTAGATTTATTTACCAAAAACTCCTCTGAGATAATTAATACTTATATTTTGGCACAAGAAAATATTCAGAAGATATATTGCACACTTAAGAACAGAGAAACAGCGAGACTAACCTGAAGTGGAAATCAATTCTTCTTTAATTTTCAAAAATACCTTTGTTTCTTTGTTCCTTTCATTCTACAGGCTACATGAAACTTTTCCAATTTTGCTCCAAATCAAATAGGCTTTAGTTCTGCAGACTGGTGGAGGAAATACATTACTGCTCTCACAAAGTGTGTTACCCAGGAGTACCAAAGGAACACTTCTATGAACAATCATCCAGTGGCATGGAAACTTCTACACACTGAGGCTAACTGCAAGGTAATTTCTTGCTTTCAGTATAGCATAAATAAAGAGACATATCTGAAGTAAAAATCCATGGATAAAACTATGCCAAACTAGTCCTGGTAGCAAATCTAAACAGGAAAATTAAGCAAATAAGAGCATCTCTAAATCAGTACTGAGAACCCAGGTCTCTACAGGCTGTTACAAAAATTACTGGAGTACTAAGGTACCTCCAAGATATATTTGTACCTTCTATATGTGTATATATAGCACAGATATAAAACACAGGATTTTGTCTAATATATCTTTTTCAAAACACTGATTAAAATACCAAAAATAAAAAATACACTGTCCTTATTTAAACATATCCTGCTATAACAAACAAAATCCAAGCTATATTACATAAACTTTGAGTTTGCAAAAAAGCTTATACAGGGATTTAATGCAATTATGTTTCCAGTGGGGAATCAGTAACAGATATCTATATAGACTTTCACTATTGTCTAGAAATCTCTATGATTTTTAGACTCGAGAAAGGAAAGAGAAGCAAAAAGACTGGAACCAGAATTGACACTGTGGAGTGAGGACTGGCTATATCAGATATTTTAACTTTTTTTTTTTTTTTTTTTGGCAAATCCACTACCCTACATTGGACAAGGAAATAGATAGTCTTTAATTAATTTATTCATGTGCTGCTGATTTATAAGCAATGATAAACCACCAAGAATTGCCATCAAAGAAACAACTAAAAGACATTGAGGGAAAAGTTACTTGTTCTAAGGGAACCAAGTGTGGTTTCTCTAGCAAAGGTTAGGGAATAAAATACAGTTCTGTTCTTCAACGGGTATTGAATGAATTTAAAAAAATAATCATGCAACCCCTGACAATCTGCATATTTTTAAGGGTGGCCTTATAGCCCTATCCAATAAAAACCTGAAACAGGATTTTAAAAGGTTCACTAATTCATTTAAACATTTTCTTAGTTCTTTATTCTTTGGTATTATTGAAGACTAAATTTTTATATTTTTATCAGCCAATTCTTTATTTAATTGATATATGCCTATAAATAACCATTTAAGGTCTAAAATACAGAGTCTTTTTTTATGTTGGTTGTACCTAACCACTCTGATAATTAATTTTGATTTTTATGTGTGCACACAAAATTTTACTTATAATTAGTAATATCATAGAATCTTAGAATGGTTTGGGTTGGAAGGAACATTTAAGAGTCATCTAGTTCCAGATTTCCTCCAATGAACAGGAATACCTTCCACTAGATCATATTGCTCAGAGCTCTGTCCAACCTGTCCTTGAAAGTTTCCAGGGATGTGGCATCTACCATCTCTCTAGGCAACCTGTTCTGGTGCTTCACCACTCCCATTATAAAACATTTCTTTCTTAGTCTTAATCTACACTTTATTTTAAAGCTATTGCCCCGTGTCCTATCATTGCAGGCCCTACTAAAATGTTTGACCCTATCTTTCTTATAAGCCCTCTTTAATATTGAAAAAATGCAATAATGTCTTTTTGGAGCCTTTTCTTCTCCAGGCTGAGCAACCCCGGATCTCTCAGTCATAAATATCAATTAATATGCTTATTAACTGCAATGCTGATATTGATTCAACAATCACAAAGGCTGAAAAGTCTCTTTGAAAGTCATGGCTGCAGGCTATCAGCAGCCATAAACTTGGTTTCCATAGTAGCTGTACAATCTAAAGGTTGTTACTGCAGACACCTAGAGCTAATCAAATGAATCTATATTATTAGCCAAAGGCTCTGGGTTACTTCGGTGCAGCTGGTGAATTTTCATTGCAGTTTATTTTTAAATTAAAAATTAACTTTGTAGAATTAAATACAAAAATATAAATTAAAATCACATCAGCTGACCTTCAAAAATATTGGGCTGATGAATACAAGGTGTTTTGGGGTATCAGCAGACTTTCAACTTTTCAATTTATAAATGTGTTTCTCAGTAGATGAGTTACATCAGAGAACTTGTCAAATCGTTGGAGATTGGAGCTGCTGGCTAACTGATAGCTGAATTTTTTATCTCCACTGGTGGAGAAACATCTGGAATGTGTCAACAGAATAATTTATTCACAATAAGTCATCAACAGAAAAAATAATTGACAATTTAAAATGTTGGTATTACTTTCTGTAGACTTTAGAGTTAATACATTGACTTCTTCATTAATTGCACTGTGCCAAAACTCTGATAAAAACATGATTTATACAGGAATCCCATTTTAAAGATTTTAAAATAATGCCATTAACTAAAAGCATTTTAAAATAAAAATTAAAAAATTAAATAAATTTAAAATAAAAATTTAAAATAAAATTAAGCCAGTGATTTGAAAGTAATTGTTTCTCACAGGAGCTAAATTAGATGGACATTTTAGAGTTGTGTTGATTGAAGTGGAAACAAAGCTACAATGCATATCACATCTAAGAAATATAGGGCTTCTCTTTCCCTTCTGTTCTAATACAGTAATACAAGACAGCTAACAAAGTACAATATCAACAAATTTAAAACTATTTTAAGTTGTTGGGTTATATTGTTTGGGTTTTTGATGGATTTTGTTTTGTGGGGTTTTTTTTTTGTTTGTTTGTTTCTGTTCTTGGGGTTTTTATGTTTGGTTGGTTTTTGGGTTTTTTTTGGGAGGGACAGAGATGGAAGAGTGTTTCAAGTCGTTTTTTAGGGGGGCTTTTTATGTAACAAATACTTGACCTAAAAGACTTAATAGAGATACACAGCAGTCTACATAGTTTAAGAAAGGATTAGAGATTATCACAAGGAAACAGAACACCTACTGCTACAATAGATATGGGTGTAAGCAATTAAGAAAACAAGCTATCTAAATTTTCATGTTATGGGGTCTGAATCAGTTATTAAGTGGCAGAAACTGTGAAGACTGAAGGAGCATAATTAAACATCACACACAGTCCTGTGATTCACTCTCAAGGTTCCTGTATTGGATAATTCCAGAGAAACAAAACTAGAACAGCAAATCAGTTACTAGGATAAACTGAAATGGCAATTGTTGTGCTCAAGGACATGCTGGCTTTGGGGCATTTTCCATCTGATATTTTAAGTTAAGTCTGAAAAAATTAATTTATCTTAGTCTTACATTTACTGAAAACTATTGGTTTTCATTTACAAAGGAAGAAACAATCCTGACCTATTCTGCAGTTAGATCAAAGCTTTAGTAGCTAACAGAAGTTGTATTTTGATCAAAATCTGAGTCTTATCCACTATTTCTTCCTTTCACCAGAGGCTTCCTTATTCTAAAAGTCCTGAGAAATAATTTAGCAAATCTACTAAAAAAAAAAAAAAAAAAAAAACTCCATAAAAACCCCCACAAAACCAGCCACAATTCCCTTCAAATATCAGGATGGTTTGGTTTTTTCTTTCCAATATTTTTCTATTTTATATCACAGACTGAAAACCAGTTCTGACTGAATAAAAATCTGATACTTTGAAGATAAACCTGAAATAAGAATATTTTTCAATTCCTTCCTGCCTTGGTATGCAAACATAATCATAGTTAATTTCTGCAAGTTCTTACTAGTTGGAAAATCTAGCTGATCTTGCTAGTAGTGTGAAATATATAGTAGCAATAAATGTATTTCTCTGAAGTATTAAAATGATAGTGTTTATATATGTCAGGATTTGTATTAGGACTGAACAACACTGAAGTATTTTCACTTTCTGTTTTTAAACAAATATTTTGTATTTGGAAAACAAAAATTTTGTATTATTATTTTGTTCCAGTAAAATCAAGCTCACAGAGATTTTACCAGAAATATGATTATCTATTTTAGCTAGTCAATATAGAAAAAAACCCAAAGTCTTTATTTGACAAGGTTTTCAAGGTAATTATCTTCTCCACTGACAGTAACACCTTAGGTTTGGTACACTTTTTCTAAATCACTGCTATTCAAATAAGGTCTATTTGCTAAGCTATTTCAGTTCAATTAAAGGATTTCAGCTGATGTAAAACTAATAGCTCAAAGTTGGCACATGATTGCCTTCTATTTTAATTGCCTTTTCAGTGTGTCCTAATGGGGTAAATAAGGGAGACATGAACAACAACTAGAATTTCCTGTAAGACTGTAAAGGCAGGATTTCTGAGAATAATATATAATTTACACAAGAGAGTAGGAGTGAAAGATACCTGAAGTTTGAGAAATGAGCACTCAGTACTGTGGCTGTTAAAAGAGAGGAAACACAGGGCACAGTTAATTAACTTTTCATGAAAAAAACAACATGCTTATATCGTAATTAAATATTTCAACTCATCACATGAAGCTTTATGGAAAATCTGTACAGATTTCTGTGAAGCAATCACTTTTCTGACCTGAACCACTGAAGTAACTCACAAATACATAAATAAATTTAAATGGATAATTTCATTTCACTTACACTTCTTGCACACTGAGGAATCAGATTTAAGACTTCTGGCACCGAATGGGCCTTCTCATTTTAAAATACAAATTATATTGGAGATTTCATGACCAACATTCTATCTGCTGAAAATAACATGGGTGTTATTACACTGCAGCATTGACCTGCATGCTAGTAAATTGTGCTTTTTGCTGGGAAGAATAATGGGAAGAGAAAAATTTCTTAGAACTCACTTTTTCTTCTGGCTAAGGAACAATATCCATGCCTTCACTAAAACTTGGATCATTTTCAAAAAGCATGAAAATTTTCAAGGAAAAAGAAAAGCTAATGGTGGTGGTCTACATTAAATGCAAAAGAGCCCCATCTTAAACTGTAATCATGGATTTTCAGAGCCCAGAAAACACGACCAAACTCAAAGTGAGTGTGGCTCAAAGGCCAGTCATCAGCTACACCTTCAGTAAAGGATAAGAGGAAGTCCTGTAACAGTCCTTTGTCTTTCAAAACAAAGCTTGCAGTTACATCAGAAAGCACTGTCAACTTCTACAATTCCAAAAGGCAAAATAAAACTCAAAAACTTTTTCACTGTACAGAACTTTCTCCTGAACCTGGCACCACGCATTCTCTTCCAAGCAAACCAGTCAAAGTTCTAACACCATCTGTAATTAGCATTTCTTGGCGGCCCAAGCTAACTTAGAGATTGTCTTTCATTTCTTGCCATGCTTTAAAAGCATGAGAACCAGGTAGGACTGCTCACTTATTCTGTAAATTCAAGATGTGCTTGGAAACCTATGTTTGTCTGTGTCATGAGGATCACTTTCTCTCTTGCATGCATAGTCAGAAAATTTTAGATTAACGCTTACAGGGGATAAAGATTAATTCTCAAGGAGGATAGAGGAAAACAAACAAACAAAAAAAAGGCCTTTTCATAGGGCAAGGCAGTTCATAAGGTGCCTGACTCCAGTAAGTCCATGATACATTCAGTTCCTCAGAACACTTTGCACACTGTCTTTATGGTCAAACTTCATTCATATGTGAAAGAAAGCAAACTGTAGGAAACATCAGGCATGTGAAAGTGTTATAGGATGTAATGCTGCATTCCTAATGCATTTTTGTAAGAAATATGATATTATGTTGCCATAAATATATTCACTGAGAGTCAGAGCTTATTTGCACTATTTTGAAAGGAAATATTTGAGACAAGTATGATAAATCCAGTTTTTCCTAGCTTTCCATCTTTAACAGAGCTACTTCTTACTTTCATATTTCTAGTGTTAGTGGTCCTGCCTCCAAAGGATGAAGCTATTTGCTAGAAACAATTAATAATAAAACTGCTTATCCCTCTTTCCCAATCAAGAGCAACATCATCAGTTTCATCTTTTAATGGGGACATTGTATTAGTAGCCTCATTAGCAAAACTGCTTAGCAAAGCAATAAAATAATGCCAGGCTCTACTCTTTACAGCTTCTGATTAGAAAAAACCATTACGTCGCATGAGCAATTTATAGCTCATCAGTCTCAGAACACAAAGGAAATAAATTATAAGAGAAGGATGAGCTTAGAATGATGCCTACAAGCTTGACGCTCAATATAGGAAACAGAATATTTGTAATAAGAGAGGGCACTGAATATTAAAGGATGACTTCAGTATGCCTGATATAGAATACTCCGTGTAAATAACAATACTTCTGTACTTCTTATTAATATCCCTCATGCCTTGTTGTTTTTATTTGCTTACACTAACAGCACACAAAATCACTTAAAGTATGTAGCTGATGACCTTCTCTGAGATAGGAAAGCACTATTAGCCCTGTTTTGCAGAGAAAAAGTTTAGGCACAAAGGCCATTTTGTCTGAAATGCTGGAAAAAACGATTGACCTTTAAAAATAAATAATTATCCTGGTTCTTCTTTTCCTGACCTTTGTACCCATCATAGTACAAAAGCACATGACATAAATATAATAAAACTCTATATTCTAAGCATTTGTGTAACTCCTATAAATGGTACCTTCTGGACTCAAAAGCAGTATGAAACATGAAGGTGCTGGCTGGATTAGTAGAAATCTTTTATCTTTAAAGGCTTATATCATCCAACTAAAGTTAGGGTTTTTTTGCTGTTAAAGTGTCTTACCACTTAAAGAAGTGGAAGACCAAAATATACAAAAAGTGAGGAAGGTAGTTGTTGAGTTCCCCAGCTATGTACAATAATATTTTTTTCTTTATTAATGCACTTTTATTCATCATTTATGACAAATCACAACCAGTTTAGAATGGCATTTCTTTTTGTAAAAAAAAATGAAAAAAAAAATGGAGAAAATAAGTAAGACATCTTCCGAGATACCGAAAGAAGACTGGTCACAGAACCTGATGGAATGGCCTGAAGTTGTGTCAGGGGAGCTTTAGGCTGGATATCAGAAGGAGGTTTTTCATTCAGAGGGTGGTTGAGTATGGGAACAGGCTCCTCAAGGAAGCAGTCACAGCACCAAGCCTGACAGAGTTCAAGAAGTGTTTGGACAATACTCTCAGGCACATGGTGTGACCCTTGGGGATGGTCCTGGGGATGGTTCTGTGCAGGGCCAGAAGCTGCACTCTGGGACCCTTGTGGGTCCCTTTAAACTCATCTGATTCTGTGAATAAAGCTAGAGGGGTATCATAAGGAAGTAGGCACATATAGCATATGTGAGGTCTACTGTTTAGGAGGAGCCATGTTAAAAAAACCACAAGCTCAAATAAAACCATTATATTCAGCAAAAGAAGAAGATTAGCAACCAAAACCTAGACAAAAAAGGATTATCTCATAAATAAATTCTCAAGACATTATGATAGTAAGACAGTTATTAGTAAAATAAATTTGTAAACACATTTCCTAAATATGAACTGGATACTCGAAAATTCAAAACTGGCTGAATAAAATAGAAAACAAATCTAAAAGGACTAAATCCTTTAGCAAGGAAAAGATTAACGACAGAAGTACCTCTGAAATTTCTCAAAAACTATAAGCATATGGAGAAATGTGGTTTCTAATTCTGTAGAGATTCCCTGCCCAATAAAACTTAGCTACAATAGTTTCTTATCTGTACAGAAAAGCACAATAGGATTACAAGCAAGAATACTAGATATTCAAGGTCTGATATAATTAAGATATTTAAGAAACTAATGTACTTCTCAAGGTCAAAACTAAAAATAAAGGGTTCATACTCAGGATAATTATTTCCCAGTTACATTTCTGATTTGGAAATTTCAGTCCTTAGAGATTTATCACTTATACTTTAATCAAAGAGATCCATCCAAAGTGTCTGTGAGAGAGCACACTTTCCAGATCACATCTGAAGACATTAATTAAGCCTTCTGCTTAAACTTCTAGGCAGGCTGACAAACTATCAGGGCCCTTGGCTTCATTTTAAGGAAGGGAGGCAAAGGAAAGGGAATAGCTTGATTAGCATAAATTGAGAAATTGGTTATATCTACAACAACGTGATCCAATTAGAACAGACTTTTACAATGACACTTTCAGTTCTGAGGACATCGCATTAATACTATTTGACGGTTTTGAGGCTGTACTTCCACGTATTCTAGCTTAGTTTTACAGAAACAAATACCATTTGCATGCTGCCAAGACCATGCCATAACACATACCAAAGGGCAGTATCTGGAAACAATTCAGACAGGCACTTCAAAAGTGCACTCAATAAAAACTGAAAGCTAAATGTGATGTTATACATCTGAGGGGACTGTGTTTTAAAGAGCTAGAATCACATTTGAAAAGGTCTACAAGATGAAATTCTGAAGGAATATGCCCAGCAATCAGGAAGTAAGTCCTTCAGCTGAAATTTATTTTCAAGAGCAAATATTAAACTGGTCTATTAAAAAGAAATTAATTTATATGCTTAATATTTTTAATTATTTGTTCTAAGAGTAGTTTGCCTTAAGAGATAAGTGATTAAACAGTAAAATTTTGTACATGAAGTGGAATTTGACCCAAACATACAATTAAATGTGCCTCATTTCACACTGAAATCCACATGGAACATCTCACTTGGTGTGAAGCAAGTGTCTGTATATATGTCATAAAGGATTTCATTACTGTGTTAGGAGATCTGATGGGCTTTGGACTCCTGTCTGGGCAAGAGGGTCATTTCAGCCTAACGCTGAGGCATGTGTTAGATTCTAGCATCTACAGTTAAGGCTTGGTTTATGTTTATTTACTCCACTTGTTTGTGTTCCAAGTTTGAACTTGGTTTATTCAATGAAAGGGAAGTTAGCAGCAGGGTTATATTACACTGGATGCATCTGCAACTCCTTTTCAATTATGCAGCACACCTTGTAATCTTAGCTCAACTGCCATGCACAAGATATCTGTGGTCTCTGCGACCTTAGGTGTCTCCTACATAGAAATTGAGATACCTGGGGGATAAGGGGAAAATTGGTGTCCACCTGGATCTCATTGCACTGAGAGATAGGAACATGTAAAATACACAGATCCTGAACTGAAAACTGTGTGGAGAGATTAAGTAATATGTATGTACATAGACACCATCTTCTGAAGGCCAAACTCGAGGTCAAAAACAGATTTATGCCTGTTACTGTTACAGAAATACACACACAATAGAGTTCCTTGTAGAATGCCTCCTAAATACTGATTTATACTACTTGAATTCAGACATAAAGCATCTGTGCCGTGCTCACCAGATGCCTCTTCCAATATTTTGATTGGCAATTACACCAATTGCTGAAATCCACAGATAAAACCCCAGACCATTAACAATGGCAAACATTCAAAAGGTACAGAATAGTTATAAATACACAAACACCAATAATTCTATTTGTTAAAAGCAGTGTTCTTAATGCTCCTCTGCCTCCAAAGAGAAATTGATAAACACCTTAAAGTGCAAGGAAAAATTGCAGTCTTCAATTGGGAGAATATAAGCATAGCTTCCTGCCTACTCTATGAACAATATTTTGGTTAGTAATTTCTGTGGTTTGTGTGTGACAACTTTAGAAACATCTTAAGATAGTGTTTTTCATCTACTAGAGAAAAACTCTGAGGAAATAAAAAGAATCATTGAAAGACTTGTGCTAGAAGTGACCTTAAGGATCATCTAGTTCCAACCCACTTGCCATGGGCAGGGATGCCTTCCACTAGACCCACTCAATGTGGCCTTGAACACTTCCAGGGATCGGGCACCACAGCTTCTCTGGGATACATGTTCCAGTGTCTCACCACTCTCAAAGTAAAGAATTCCATCCTAACATGTAATCTAAATCTGCTTCTTTCAGTTTAAGGTCATTACCTCTTGTCCTATATCCTACCCTAAAAGAACAGTAAGTGCCACAGCTAAGTAGAAACATTATTTCCCTTCCCCACCCCAACTTGTATTTTCCACATTCTTAACTATATTTTTCCCTAGTATTCAATTACCAATTGCCCTTATTCATGCTGAACAACCAATGAAGCTACTCCAAAAATATTTTACTCAGTAGCATGTTATTCAACATGAGCCACAGTATTTAAAAAAAATAATGCATCCTAGTGAGTATATTTTATAAGAGAAGCAGCACCTACATCTTAAAAGAACACTCCAAAGTATCTCAGCTCTAAATAGTCATAACAATATTTTTACAAAAATATTTTTTAAACTAATTTGCTGCTTGTAGGTAGTTGCTCCTGCAAAAAGCTGACCTATTTTCTGCATTTTTAGTGCCAGCATTTTGGCTCAGCTCATCAGGACAGTTAATTGACATTCCAAAATGCCTATCAAAATAGCAACAGAAAGATGAAGCACTTTCATTCTGGGATTCTGCAGTTACTTAGTTTACTCAGAAAGAGAGATCACAGATTTACAAGAAGATTCTGATCTGGCGGATACCCCAGAAAAAACTCAGAGATAAAAATAAACTTTGTCCAAACCTTGTATTTAAATTCTGATCTAGTAAGAGAAAAAAATATCTTTCTAGCAATTCTATATTCTTAGTGCAAACTTCAATTTTCCTTTCCACTAAAAATGATTGTGGCATTTTTCATATAAATCACTACTGCAGTGTCAAGTTTAGTAACAACACAAAATTCACTTTTTTTAAAAAATAATTTCAACTTCAGACCAAAAGAAAATGCAGCATCATCAACCTACACTGATACTACTGCAACTACCACTTAAACTTGCAAAGACTTCAGCAAGAGTATGTACCATAGTACCTATCGTAGAATTATTCATGACAGATTGCCACCCTAAATTAACAAACTCTGTGAACTACAGTTACTTCCTTTGCAGAACAACTGTTTTAAATTCAGCAAAAGATACAAAATGAGCCTCTGGCTGAAGCCCAAGAGCCAACTTTACTTTAAATCCCCAGCTGTGATTGCACAATCATAATGCTGAAGCCGTAATTACCAATTCCAGTACAGGATGCTAACCTCAGCTGCTTCCATTATAAGACTTGTGCTCTCCTTGTGAATTTTCTTTATTCTAATCCCATCCATGGATTTCATCATCTATAGTCTGAAGTTCTCGATAGTGTTTATTTCCAGCTGAATTTCTAACAAAACAAAACAAAAAAAACCTTTCCCTTAGTTTGTGTCTATTGGACACAAATAATACATTGCACGACAATGCACTACTTTTCTGGATTAAGGCTGGTTTTTTGTTTTTTTTTAATGTGAGATCTTCATATTGCTTGGAGACTTATCTCTGAAAAACTTACACTCTTTCTTACCACCTTAAATTTTTTTTTGAAATTTAATTCTAAGGCTTGGAAAAAAAAATCACATTATAGTAAATCAGCAGAGTGTAATCAAAACTGAGTTTTTCAAATTAATATAGAAACTGTTCAAGTATGTACAGCTAGAGTGCATATTGCTGCAATAGCTGAGGTTAAAAATGTAATACAGACAACACTATGCCCACATTTCTAGAGCAGAAATAAGCTCAAGATTAATTCAGACGATTGCACTGAATGTTGTTTACTGAAGACATTGAGTGGGTGGCATTGCATAGCTATAACAAAGAAGAGATACAAAACCAAGCGGAAAAAGAAGAAAAAAGTTAATTTGGTTACTATACAAAAAAAATTGTGGAACTACTTTTTTTTTTTTTCAAGAAGACAAGAGATGGTGGGTCTTCCATTAACTTAAAGAGCTAATTTACATCATGTATTAATTTTTCAAGAGGATATAACCCATAAAGATATTATCTGGAATTCAGTTGGACAGATAACACAAGTTCTGGAAACTTTCAAGCAGATCATAGAAGTATTTTGAAACAACTTTTGATAATGTTACAATGTAACAAATGGGTACCATTGAACCTTTTGGTCACCTGCAAAACAGACAAGTATATTGATATCAAACCCCAAAAGTTTGAAAAATAAACTTTTGCTATCTTGGGTCAGTTTTTCATGTTTCAGTTTCACATAAAGGGACATTACTCTTAATGGTATGTTTCACATTTCATAGACATGTTCCATGGAAAAATTGGAGTACGGAAAATCTTCATGGTTATCTATAGAACTCACAAGAAATTATACTTGCTAAATGACAAAACTAAATCTAAAGTTAGAAACAGGAAGAAATCATAGAATAGATGAATTTGGTTGAAGACCAGTCCAGTCTATTTTTTATTGTACCTGTAGAATGTATTGCAGGTTACTTGTTAAAGACGAGAACTTACGTAATTTTTCTTTTAAATTTTAATGTGTATCATAATAGCTTGAGATTAAAGGAAGAGCCTCATCATACACTTGGTAATGAAAAGAATATAAATTGCTTAGCTTTGTGCATTTGTTTCCTGAGGATGCTCTTCAAGTCAACAAGGCTTTCAACTAATGTTAATGTTACTTATCACACTTGGATGCAGGCCAGAGTACTTGGTATGGAATAATCAATGCTTCCATTTTAATTTTTCAAATTGCAATTTCAAATTGCTTTGGAGTAACAATGCTAGAAAAGATTCAAGAGTATAATCCATAAGGTGATGATATGTGCTACTTACTTATTTTGCTCCTAAAAAAAGAATGATTACAGGCCTATTTTAAAAGAGGAAAAGAGGTTAACCACATATTGAAGATCTATAACCAAAAAAACCCAAACCAAACAAAAAACAAAAAAACCCCAAAACAAAAAAACAAAACCCATAGTTTTATTCTAAAATGTTTTCACAATTTGTATTACTTCATCAAAATGCTTGTAGTGCTACTTTTATCTCTTTACCTTCTCTGCTGTATTTTAACTTGATACTTCCTCATTACAGGGATACTGCACCCATATTACTTCCTAAAACTGATGGAAGTTCAGTAGATTTCCTGAGAAATTGATCTGACAGCACAAACCCCATGAAATTTTAATATCATTGAGGGAGGGATTTCTGAACAAATAAGATTGACGTTTAAGTCACAGCACCAGATAGATGGGAAACTCCTTCCGGGAATGGTAAAAAACAAACAAAAAATACTCTGTAAAGGCATTTTCAAAGCAGAAAATTTCATTCCTGGTGACAAGTTGTTTCTGAAACTAGGGGTTTATAGTATGATGTATTTCTTATGACAACAAAGGGTTTAAAGTAAAAAAAAAAAAAAAACTTCAAAAAAATCAAAAAGCATGCTTTTATCAGAAATAAAAGATTCCAGTTCTCAAAACTGACCAAGCAGGTCATATATATGTGTCCATAAGCAAAAAAAAAAAAAAAAATGAAGCAGTAAAATTTGACTTAATTCTTACTGAAACC
The DNA here is from genome assembly GCA_013396755.1 of Sclerurus mexicanus. Lineage (NCBI taxonomy): Eukaryota > Metazoa > Chordata > Aves > Passeriformes > Furnariidae > Sclerurus > Sclerurus mexicanus. The sequence goes on from VWZF01002474.1 coordinate 884,222, forward strand.
AAGAAAATAGAAAGCTCATTTCAAATGGGACAAGGACAGTGTTTTAAATGCAACCCTTATTATATTTGCTTGTAGTAGGCAGCTATCAGAAGCCGCAAATGAACAAGCCGTTTTTCCTTCCTGACAGAGTAAAGAAATGTTGAGAACAATATAGGGGGGAAAAAACCCAACAACCCAATCCTTTTTATAACACAGTCTGACTAATTATATAAATAGGTAGAAGAATTATTTTTTTCTAAACTGTCTCATGAAACTCTTGGAGTGGGCTTCTATAACTACCACAGATATTATTAAAATGAAAGTTGCTTCAGAACTTCACACCTCTGACCTGTAACAAACTGGTTTAATGTTTGGGGAATTTTGGGAATTTTATTGATAATTATTTTGTAGATTATGAATGACTTGTCTAATTTATATTATCTCATTACAAATGTTTTTTAAAATGAGAAATATCATACAAGACACAAAGTATACTGAAAACAAAACTGACCAAGCAAAACAGGATTGTAATAATTCTGTTTTATTTCAAGATAAGAAATAAATTTTTCTGTATCTAATGGATAAAATTACTTTTGTAACTTAACTTGCATTTCTGGAAATGACACATTCAAACTTTAGGACACCAACTTCAGTTTCAGAATGAACACCTTGAGAATCCTCCTCATTATCATTTTCTGAGTGTTATTTTTGAAACTGTGATTTGATCATTACCCTCAATACTTTTGAGATTCATCTGATATGAAACAGGAAAAGAAAAAAGAGTGTTATTACTAATGAGTTGGAAATAATTAAAATTCTGAACAGTTAAAACTGCAATGTTTTCTTTTTTTTTTTTTTCCCTCTTTTGCTTCTAGAAATTACTTGTTTGTACACTGTTTCTGTGTCCAATTTCCTGCAAATTTACTGAGAGTGTACTGCCGATGTTCAGGTCATTAATGAAGAAATTAATCAACACTGTCCTCAGTACTGTCCTCTGAGTATGCCACTAGCAACTGGCCTCCTGTGAACACAGCCCAACTTTTTGAGCCCAGCAGTGTGGCCAGTTTTCAGGCCACCTCACTGTCCTTTTTAAGTGTACATCATCAGCTTTTCTAAGAACACGTAATGGGAGACAGGGTAAAAATCCTCACTAAAGGCATGATTAACAAAATTAGCCGTCCTCATCCACCAGGCTAGACACTTTGTTGTAGAAAGATGTCAGCTTGGGCAGGCATAACCTCTCCTTCAGAAATCCATGCTGACAACTCCCAACAGCAATAGATGTATAATTTTATTAAATGAATATTCTTTGTTGTTGATACACTGAGTCTTTGGATTTGAAGTAGATCTCCTAACTTAACACACACTGTTTACAGTGGTTTTTGTGAAAATATATCTTTACCTATCAAAGGTCTCCAAGTCAGGGCATTGCGCAGCCCAACTTGTATGAAACACACTTCAAATTATCTCAGCAGCCCTCAAACTAGGGATAATAAATTATCAATATTTGAGGGAGACAGAATTACTTTAGCGTACTTTTGTATGTGCTTAATGGCTTACCCGGATACTTTTCCCTGGCAATGACTCAAATTTTTCCCCATCATTTTTACCGGTGCATCCATAGTCCTAAGGTTTATACAGAGGAGCAAAAACTATGGCGCACCTTAAAGTTATAAGATAGTGTAAAAAGGATAAACATTTACCATGAAGAAACATGAGCAAAGTCCTGCACAAACAGATAGAGACAGATTTTTCTCCTTTACAAGCCATTTGTAAGTCATCTGCTTTTCCATTATTGTGTTGCATCAGATTTTCTTTGGAAATACTAATAACTTTTTTTCTTAATTTTAAACATACAGGACTTCTCTAAGTAAATGCTTAGTCCGTGTAAACTGCAACTACATTATTTCAAAGTTGTTTGGGGAAAAAGAAGTCATTCCGCAGCTTAAGATGCCCATAAAGTTAAAATAGCTCAAACCAAATGTCCTTTGCATGAAGATCAGATATGAAACACAATGAACATCAAACTGAAAACATCACATGATTTCATTGAAGTTTTCCCCAGTGGAACACTGACATATTATATGAAGGAAGTACTTGGAAAATTGAAAAGGTAATTGATATCAAAAACAGCAACATCCAACTCCCAGAAAAACAGTTCCTACTTCATTAACTTTCCCACATCCTTCTGAAGAAGTGTTCCTGAAATCAAATTCCATTACTCACGCTGGTATAAAATAGGGCGGATATAGCCTGCTCATGATTTCATTCATGAGCTATAATCAGCTAAAGGAAATGGCTTGGGTAATATTAACTTCGATTTTTCAGTATAAAAAGCAGAGATCCTCCTTGATTAAGCAACAAGTCAGCAATAATAATAGGATTTTTGGCTCACATGAAAAAACAACATGTTCAAAAGATACAGTTGTTCATTTGGGTGACAGATTTCATTGAAGTATAGCAAATCAAGGACAAAATCATGAATCATGAAAGTTTGTATTAGCTGTCAGTGAAGAGCAAGCAAAGCCAACTCAGTTTCTGTGCTAGTCCCTCCAGAGATCACCAACAAATTTAGGAGTGATTTGTTCCTTGGTAAAGCTTGTGATGAAGAAAACCTTATATTTCTTCACAGCCAATAAAAGTGACACTATTGCAACTACATCATATTGAGAGTCAAAATGACTTAAGGAGTCCTCTGTGCCTGTCCAGATTTTCGAAACCAGGACAATAATGGCTTTATCCTTAGTGACAGGTGAGTGATCCTAAGGTCAAGGTTTGAGAAGCAGGTATCTTAAAAATGAACGGGGGAGCATTTCAAGTTGTATCTGAGAAGATTGCAACATATAGCTACAGAAACAAGTATTGCACTTCACAGCGAGCAATAAGGATGGCAGATTCTTAGGTACTGTTGTGATTTTCCTTTGATGTTATAAAAAGGATGAGCAGTGTAGGTATCAGAATTTCTTTGCCTATACTAGGACTGAATGATTCGCAAACTAGTTTGGCTGCGTGGCAGTAGTGTATCTTACAAAGCAGAAAGGAGAGAGGACATAGCAAACCTGGCCTTGAAACTTTAGGACATGTTTGAGTCAAGGGTGGGGGAATAAGTTCAGTCAACAAATACAACACCCTTTTAGGCCCTAAAAGAGCATAGGAACATCTTGCAAAGAGGAAAGACTTAGGAAACTACAGCCCAGTCAGTCTCACATTAGTGTCTAGCAAGATTATGAAGGAGAACCTACTTACAAAGTAGACCGGGAAAGAAGGCCATTAGGACAGAACGAGCATGGATTTAGTAATGGGAAGGAGCATCTGATTTCGTGCTCTTGCAGAAAGAGAAGACAATGCACAAGTTGAATGTATGTTCTTTCCCAGCTTCATAAAGGTTTTTTGATGTGATCTCCTATGCTGCATCTTTGTAATTCTATCAGAGGTAGAAGCTCAACAAAGACATTGTCTCAGAAAAAGAATTTTAGGTTCTCACAAAGACACCTAAGGCACAAACATAAACCTAAATATGAGCAATTTGCTGGCTGAAACAGCAAAGATTAATTCTATCTTGATGATTATACACACTTAGAGAGACAGTGAAGAAAGAATACATTGTAGATTTGCTTTTGTCAAGATGGATCCAGGTTTGGAAATTAAACAAAGTAAAATAGAGCTCTCTAAATGTTTACAAGGATATTCAATCTCCACAGAGAAAATCTGGAGAGAATACCTGAAAGAAGTCTTGCTTTGAAACCCACCTACAATTTCTTTGTTCACATATAATGGCATATTTTAAAATACAAGAGAGTTACAGAGAGTTTTCAGAGTTTCCTGTGTTGGGTTAGTTTACATTTATCTTATTTTCTAGACATTTTTACAGTGAATTTTAACTTCATTATTAAAATCAGTGTTCTTTAAGGATATCTCTGGAAAACACATGCTCATTTCAGAAAATATTTTTTACCCTTATTAATTGTGCAAAAAAAAAAAAAAAAAANTTCAGGCATATAATGACGTCAGTTCAGGATCAAATGACTCCATATCTGCTCAGGTTCTGATGCATCAGTTCAAATTCTGACATGTAGTGAAGTCATTTGATGAAAATACACAAGTTTCTTTTCTGTGTAAACATGGGGTTGGGGGTAGGAACCCATGGGTCTGCAGACACCACTAACTAAACAGGGTAAAAAGGCCAAAGCAAAAGGAGCAGGATTGGGGAGACAGCACACTCTGAGTAGCCTCTTCTGTTGACTTCTATGGACAAAACAGGAAGTATTCATTTTATTCATGACCTAGATTTTTTCACTATTACTTTTTGTTAGAAAATTGTATACTGTCAGGAGAAAATATCACTAGAAGTTTTCTTTTGTTTTCAAGAATTCACACATATCTGTTTTCCAACTGACTTAACTCTTTTAGCATTTACTTTTAGCATTTACTTTTAGCATTCAGGGCTCTAACGAAGCAATCACAAGACAGAAGGCAGGTTTCCAACCTATATACAAAGTTCAATACCGTTCTCCTGATAAAGGCAGCTTAAGGTCTGCATTTAACCCTCCCTAAATGATCTTATTTGGGCATCATTTTGCAGCAGACAAAAATGGTGTTTTCAGTATCTGTAACCATATGTGAACTTAAACTAGCAAACCTAGCCACCCTCACACTCCAATTGCTGCAGCAGAGACCTCAGTTCAGCCTAGCTGCTCAACAGACTGCCTGGGACTCTTACCAGCAGTAGTTCACTATCAGAATCAGAGATGAACCCTGCTTTATCAAAGAACATGTTTTATCAGCTTCAGATCTAGCTTACTAAAAGATAGCACCCATCAATGTGCAAGAACTCCACTAAAGTCTCACACCTGCTGCTGTATCTTGCTGTTAATAGTGTTGGTCTTTCCACTTCCCTCTGCTTTGTGTGGAAGGACAGTGAAGCCCTGACCTCTTGGGCTAAGAGCCCTACATGGAGGACCCTCAGGGGCCATTCTACAAACCATGTCACCATTGCAGAGTGTTGTTCTGCAAAGTTACTATTGAATATATTACAAGTCATCTCAAGTGTTAAGCAAACAGTGCCACTTTAATGGATGTCTTCTTTTATAGGGGAATGAGTAAATACTTAGAGAGTGAACTCTCCTAGAAAATAAATGACAAGTTGTTCTTTGCACAGTATATTTTAACTCCAGTATACATCAAATTTAAATCATTATTGCTTCCACTGAAAAAGCAGGCAAAAGCAATTTTATTACCCAAGGTAAAGGTGACTAATGGGAGTTCAGAAAACCTAGATTACTTTTAGATTTCTGCAGTACTCAGGTCAATTCTGTAAGTGATAAAACACCTAACATTACATGCAAATGCCATACACATCTGTGGAAACACCCTGTAGATACATTACAAATTCCTACCACTAAGCTGAATACAGTTCCAGAGCTTTCTTCCTTCTGTTCTAACATTCATATTTGCATACATCACAAGTTACTGAAATTTTAGCACAACCACTGAACCAAGTTTGCAAAAAACTGGAAAATGAACCTAGTTCACAAGTGCTGCAAGGTGAGAATGAAGTCTATATTATAAATACCACTTTGTCATCTAGGTAACAAGTGCTTTAATGTTAATACATGTAAGTAGACCTGGAACACTAAAAATACGTTACTGGAATGAGTTTGTACAGTTGAAGATCAGTGTTATCTTCTGTTGGCTTGAGAACATTTAGCGGCAAGTTTCTCTGTTTTTCACGAGCCTCACAGGCCTAGGGGGACATTATATTAGGCTTCAAGTAGACTCTGCATCCTGTTCCTTTGCAATAGTTACTTTTGTGTGCATTTTTTTTCCTGAGATTTCTTAGCCCCTAAATGAAATTAGGACATCTTTACTGTAACAGAACCAATGTTCTGCAATATGAAGCACTATGCAAGAAAATATTCCAGATCATAACTCTTGTACAGTAACAGGACATGGAACAATATTACACACAGTCCACTCACATAAAAGAAATGGGAAAAATACATACATCATGACAAATGTCCTGCAACCTTGAAAGAAAAGTATGCTCCCTGGAAGGTTACTTAAATACTATTAAAGTTTTCATTACTTAGAAAAATACTGCTACTCTGTTAAATGTTAGAAGATCTTAGTTTTACAGAAAAAGAGGACAAAGACCACATCATGGGCTTATTAACACAAGAGTGAACTAAGTCAGAGAAATGGGAAACTATCATGATCTCAATTATGAACGTACCTTAGACTTTTCTTATATACACAGAAGACAGATTTCAACTTACAAAATTTTCCATGGAGGAACTTAGGATCAACCTACTTTTGATTCCTGTCAACTTTTTCAGTATTCATATTAAAATTCTTTGCAGAGGATTGACTGAAAACCATTGTAACATTCCTCTCTGACCAAAGGTCATCACTTGCATGGTAAAAAGAACTTTGGAGATTTCCAATATTTTAAAATGATTTTTTTTTTAATTCATTGACAATGTTAATACAAACAGCATAACTGCATAAAAACAAGAATTAAAATGAGCTACACTGATTTTCTTAATACATATCTTTGTTTTCTTTTTTCCTCTGTAATAACCTGCTGCTATATGATAAAACAATTATATTTAAAAACCATTAACAAGGGCTTGCTTTGAAAAATTAAATTCTAGAGACATTATTCAGTATAGAAAGATTTCCCCTACCTGATGAGCAAAACAAAACAAACATTAAAATAAAAAAGGAATTAAAAAGAAATCATGATAGCTAATACCCGAAAGAAAAAACCCCATTCCTTATTTTGCACTTATCATCAATCTTGTTTTTCTGGAGTCCACATCAAATGAAGAGTCAACTGTTCCATTCCCAGTGCTGAAGTAATTTGCAGTATAAAATATACATGCTTTGAATCCCCTTTCCTTAGAATAAGACATTTCTTTTAAGAAACAAGCAAGGTTTCAGAAAAAAAAAAAAAAATCATTTTCGACATGAAGGAAGCTTTCACTGTTAAGGCACTCTCAAAGCAAACCTCTACTGATTGCTAATCTAGGAGGTGTAAGAATTAAACTTTGTAGTTTGAGACTGAAGAGATTAATTTATATTAGCTGTAAATTAAGAAATAAAGATGAAAAACACCTACCTTTCGGGAATGGATTTCTTTCACATATAGTGGGAGTAGAAATTCAGATATTCCTTCAAGTCGTATTCCTTTTTTAGTGACTCTCAAATTTCCCATTCCATCCTACAATCAATAATATATATATATTCACTTTAGGAAATAACCTTATCCATAACAAGCTAAAACGAAAACAGTAGTTGACCTAACACCTAAAAACAATGAATGCTTTCGCACAGTCCCCATCTCTCCTCATGATCTTGGACAGGAGGTAGATGGATGTGTTTATGGCCAAAGCTTCACCTAGGATGGATGTATTTAAATATCCAACCCGATGGTGACCAACGTACGTCATTCCTTTGCTGCACCTATAACAAGGGTACAACTGTAGATCATCGGTATTCCCGTGACTGTAGAGATGAAACCAGATGCTGAATTTTACAATTGCTAAGCAAAAAAAGTAGTTAACTTTAATATAACATTGGGTAAAGCAATCTATTCGTTGCTATATCTTCAGTCCACCATTTTTGCTTTACCCAGAAATTAAAATACATAAGAAAATATCAATGCAGAAAGAAAGAAAATGAGTTTTAGCAATTGCTCTTTACTACTAAGTGCATGTTTCTGGTGAAAAGATACTGAGGGATGTTTTTTATTGTTTATTTTTATCTGAATAATAAAGGCACCATTGCAGAAGTCTGGATGAAACAAGCAAACCACATGATTCAGTGTTCAATAAAATATAACCACAGAAAAGTGGCATATGGCTTCTGTTACATTCTTAGAGGAAAAAAAACCCCCACAATTAAACCTGCTCAATACTGCAGAGACAGAATAATTTTGCATACTAATGGAAATTCAAGACTTTTCATCCCTAGAATCTTGCTACTGTATTCCTACCAGAAACATAATTCTTCACTGTACAGCCAGAGGAATTCAACTTGATCCACTTAAGCACAAAATTAGCAAATTTAACCTAATTGTTTATTACATATTTTGAAGCCATAGTTGACTCTAGTGTAGTGGAACAGTGAGAACTTGTATTTCTACTCTGTTGGATGATCTGTGAAACAAGGTGCCTTCACTTTCTGGGCAGCTGTCAACAGCTGAGTAACAGTGTCCCCCACTGCTATAGCTGAATTGTCAAATAATCTTTCTTAAAAAAGGGATGTTATATGTTACTGTATTTTCCTTAAGTTATAAGATGTTTATACAAATAATTTCACATAAAAACCCACAGGCATTTGTAGCCTTTCTAACAAAAAGTGTAGTATAACACACAGATTCCTGGTTTTTAAAAGAAAGTAAGATAAATTTGAATTTGTTTTTGAATATGCAGTCTGCATTAAAAACAATTAATTCTTCATTTTGACCAACCCTATAGTAATAGAATATAAAATTGTAATGGGAAAGGATAACCTGAGAAAATACAAAAACCATGCAATACCTTTCGGTCAATGAATACTCAACCAGAATTAGGTACTGATTTATTGATTTGGATATAAACACATTTTCTAACTGAAAATGAAAATTCAATATGTTGTTTTATCTGCTTCTAAGAAATGTTTGTTAATGACAGGCACAAAATAATATTCACAATAAAAAGCTAGGGGAGAAAGGAGGAAGTGAAAAAAAACCCAAACGCCAAAATATACAAAAACATAAAGTCAAGCTTCCAGAAAACTAGAAATGCATAAATTCAAGTTGCCTAGGAAATTTCCATCTGTTCCATCTTGCAAGCATATGTGACAAAAGTTTATAATTTTATGCAATATTTACCCTCCCGAATTTCAGCTAATTCCACACAAGGTTGGCACCACTCTCAATCAGCAGCTACTCACTCTTTTGCTTTCACCTTGTTATTTTCTTTGCTCCACGTTCATTATAGTCTGTTAAAACCCTGCTTTGAAGACAGCACTTTCAGTTTTCTTCTTAGCTTCTTTTCTCCTAAGTGTTTATTACTGAAGTTACTCAGTTCTTCACAACTATTAAATAATTTTCAAAATACTTTCAGTAGCTTTATAGAAAGTGATTGTTCTTATGTTACTGATAGGGTCCTAAAGTGTTAAAATTAATTCACTGTGTTTTGGTATTCTGCACAGACAGAAGCACTCTAATTTCAGTAAAATTACATTATTTGATACAAAAAGTCAGACACTACATTCTGGGGCATAAGTCACAAAGGGTGTTAAAAAACTGCAGTGGGGTGACTGTAGCTTCAGTTGCTTGATAAATGCAATAACCTTCCGGAGAGTAACTTCCTGAAGTCTGTTATGATTGATATGAAATAAGGCTGAATAGTAAAATAGTGAGCCATACTACTACTACAGGCTTAATGAGACTCATCCCATTAAAAAAAAAAAAAATCACTGCCCAATACATTTTTTTCATCAATAACTTCTCATTAAGTTTAAACAGAGGTTGGAATAAAAAGAGTTTCTTGTTTCATTGAGCTAGAGCTATGCTGTTACAGAGAAAAATTAAAGGGTTTTCAGAAGTAACATAATTTGGTTAAAAGGCTATTAGTATTAAAAAGATTAACCAGAGGAAGGTCTGTCTGCTAATCTTCAAAATAAACTCCATAAAGTTTAGGCTTTCCAGGCAACTCAGATTATCATTTCTGTATGGTTTGATTTTATTCAAATACAAAAATAGACTTGACTGAACTATTCCAGTACTATCTTAAAATAAGTAAATGTTAAGTTCAGGTATTGGACTGACTGGGATGGAGTTTGCTTTCCTTATAGCAGCCTGTATGGTGCTGTGCTTTGGATTTTGGGCTAAAACAGTGCATATAACACATCAATGCTTTGGCTATTGCTGAATTGCACTTACACAGTGTCAAACCTTTCTCTTTTTTTTGTTTTTTTCCCCTTTACCTCCCAGTAAGGAGAGTGTGGATGACCAAGGAGTTGGGAGAGAACACAACTAAGCCAAATGACCAAAACTGGCCAAAAGGATGCTCCATAACTGTCACATTATGCTCAGCAACAAACAGCGGTATTCGAGGAAGAGGGGGACAGCAGAGGGGAAGAGGGAGGGGCAGAGAAAATGAAGATTGTCTTTCAAGGTGGCCACTGCTTGGAGAGTGACTGGGCATCAGTCTGTTCGTGGTAGGTTGTGAACAGTCGTCTTTGCATCATTATTTCCTTTTCATGATTATTCAAATGTTATGATCATTCTCATGATCTTAGTTTGTTATATCATGTACAACTTTCCCTATTTCTCATATAAGAATATAAAACAAACTGTGACCCTGCCTCACTTACCTTGTTGTTTTACCTAATGATGACACAAAGAAAAACAAATTCTGAACTTTACATCCATCAATACATCTTACAGATATTATAAAAAAATAAATTCATCACTATCAGTGTGTAATGTTATTCTTGGAGGACATCATATTTCATCTATTAACACCAGAAATTCAAACAAGCGGCTATTAAGATAGGAAAACTAAACATTTATTTTATGCTGCTGTTTGTCTTACAACTGCAACAACGTAGGAATTCTTTTACTGACTTTGAACACATTAAAGTCAATTAAGTCCTAATACTTACTATAAATCTTTGATGAGGAGAGTATAACTTTGAATCAGAGCAAATAAATAACCCCTTCCCATCCCAAAGAAATAATTCTGGGAGTCAAACAACAAATACTGACAATTCGGAGCTTTTTCAGTTTTTGACCTGCATATAAATGGGCAGAGATTAATGTTCTCAGGTGGTCCTGCAAATTATTTATAAGAAAACCTGAAGTTAATTCATTCTATCTATAAAGAGACAAGATAATATTTTAAAAGATTAAGTATTTCCTCACAATGTGCTGAGAATTCTACAGGGGTGTACTACTTATACAGTATGTTTTATTAGTAACTTCCTAATGTTTACAGTATGCTTAGTAATAAACTAAGCATACGGCAGTATGTTTTATGATAACTAAAAATAGAATGTATATGATAGAACTATGAATACTTCTCAACAAGTCAGGAAGTTGGCTAAATCTACAATCCAATGCAGTCTGTCTACAACGCTACTACTACTAATCCTGGGCCACATGTAATTTAAACTAACAAAACAGGTGGTGGTGTGCTTTCTATGGTTTCTATTATTGCGCTCTCTCTCTCTCTGTGTACTTTTTAATTTAACCACAAGGGTATTCTCAGAAAGAAGAGGAGGATAAAGAATTCTATGCAAATTGTTAATAAGCCAAAAGTGCACAACAAGCTTAGCAAACTACATGATAGAGCCAGCTCTCTGTGCCATACATGACAAGAACTGGGAACCTAGAACTGGATTCACCATATTCACATGGAAGATCTTTAAGTACAGAAAGGGCAGGTTTGAAGCAAAGCTGTGGACTATTTCAACTAGAAATAATATTTTGGAGGACAGTAACTAAGTCTTACAACTCAGTCAGCCTAGATGAAAAAAACACCTCCTTGCATGGCATCAAATCCATACCTTCAGTGTTACAAAATTCTGCAAATCTATGGGTAGCACTGCTCTGTGAAAGACATGAAAGTGGAGAAAACACCTGCAATTCTTACTTAAAACCATAGAATTCAAAATGCCTTAGTCTGGAAAAGAGAAGTTGGAAGGCATGATGCTCCCATTCAGGAAGGAAAATTCTCATTCAGTGAGAAGAGTTCTGCTAAGTCCTCCAATAATTTGTCATGCATCTCACAAACTGGGCAGTTAGAAGGCAGCAAAGGACCTTGCTAACTAAAATGCAAGCTTTTTCCTTAGGATGATGAACTTGAACTCACAAGCACAAAAAGAAAACTGAAAATGAAACTGAGAAAACTGAAAAGTAAACTGAAGCATTGGTTATTCTGAATTGACTAAAACATTAATAAATAACATATTATATTTCAGGTTTGCATGGTGTTTTATTATTTAAGCCCAGTTTCTGTCTCCAAAAGCCTGCAGTCTGAAGAAGGAGGCACTGCACAAAACATGGAGAGGAAAAGTAATAATAATAAAAATGTAGTGTTTAAACAAAGTGTCTAAATATATTGTCCTGTAAAATTAATAAGAATTCACTGTCTGTTGCCTTACAGGCATCATAGCAAAAAGTAAACATGAAATGGCATGTGGATGATGTGGCTGCATTGGTGTGAAAAAACACAGTTGAAAACATTTCGGTGTACAAACATGCTATACCAAAGGGCCAGGGAGGGGGGGCGGGGAGCGGGAAGAGGATAAGATATCAGAAGAAAGGTGATTGAACCAATGAAGCTGTAGTGAATTACACTGAAGATGGAAATAGAATACTGAATTTTATATGATGGTGCAAAAAGCAGGTAATGTAGAGGACAGTGATGGGTATGATTAGAAAGATGAAAGATGCTAGCAGCTATGTTGTTGAGAAAATGGAAGATGTACACAAACGGTTGGGAGAATGATGACAAAAGAAATGATTTGTATTGCAGTCATACATGCAAAAAGCCAGATTTAATAAAAAAAGAATGGTCAGACTGCTATTCAAATTAACTGGAATTGGGAAAAAAAATGAAGTAATTTCCCCTCAAAATCCTTAACACCAACATTCTTCATTTCAAAAGATTTTTTAATATTACAAAAAAATCCATGTTGTTTCATTAGAAAAGACTGAGGACCATTTTAAGACAAACCTCACAAACTAGGACTCTAATTTGCAGATCTGAGTCCTAGAGTCAAAATATTTCCTGATTTAGATTTCAGCATCCAAAGAAATTGGATTCTTAATATTTTACGCCCACATATTAAGGCACCTTTACCTTCATACATATTTTCCTATATTGTAACTGTTTTCATTACAAAGACTTAACTTACAATAACCTCCTAAGCAATGCCACGGAGGTACCTAAAGTCAAGCACATCCTTTAGTAATTTCCTGGACTGGCATGTATACTCAGCAAAGTGTGATTTTCTTACACATAAAAAGAAAAATCGAATATCATTAAATAGGAGCTATTACACTGGTTCCTTGATCACACTGCAGCAAAAAACATTAAAGAAATCAATTTTCAAGGTAGTCCAGTCTAAGGAACCTATTACTGCCAAAACCCAAAGTGATTATTTTCATGTGAGGAAAAAGTGTTGTATCAAACTGGATAGTTGAGGAATTTTACTATTCAAGCGTGGCTATGCAACATTGTGGCCTATCTACCTTTAGACTGTTCCCCAGTATTCCCGTACAAACACTGCATGCCTTTCAAAACAGCTTCCATACCTCTTTCAGTAAGGAAAATCTAGCTCCATTGATATACTCAATAAAATGAATAGGACAAAGAGAGAAGTAGTTTGTCAAAGATTGATCTTTTGCTATCAGGGCAAAGGAAATGAAAGTGCAAGAAATGCCACACAGTTGTTTGAAAATAACTCCTCTTTTATCTAATAGCCTGCTCAATAGAGCACTCATCTGCTAAATGATAGCTTTAAGTTCCTTCCCTACTGTCCAAAAGGATTAAAAATACCAACCTTCACTTTTTTGAGGAGTGTTAAAGCCACATTGATCAAGGGACCTACCTAACCTCCTTGCATATAGCTCAGCATGGCAAAAGTAATTGAGAAGGTACCAGTTGGCAAATGGGAGAACTCTTGTAAAGTAGATAGTTTCACAAGAAAACTTGGGGAAAAAAAAACTTACTGCATCATTTTGAGGGATGATAACATTTTCTCACATAAAAATTTCCTATGGTATGACTAAACTCCTGATCACTGAAGGACAGGTATTAGTGAATCAACATTTCAGTATCACTGACTTTTGTATTAAGGCAATTTAAGAGACCAATAGAAGAAGGGAGTTTAGAAAGCAGTTTAGTATCACGACTCATGCCTTTAAAAATAGAGCATCAAAATCACCTTTGTCATCAGGTCATTCTCAATCTATGGCCCTGGGGATGCTGATTGGACACAGAGCAGCTACCTGCTTCATGCCCACAATGGAGCTGTGGATGGAAATTCTTCAGTCTAGGTTCTGTGTTCAAACCAGGGAACACAGACCTAGATCATTTAAAATCACAAATGAGGAATGAAAGAGTTCCTGCAAATACCCTTCAAGAAGCTGGTAGAAGAGCCATAAGCAAAGTGGTGAAGGAGAGAACCCCATATGATACAATGATACATATGATATGATATCAATAATATGTTAGGCACAAGGAGTTTCAGAGAAAAAGTAGCTGATCAACTGGAAAGGAATGCAAAAGTACCAGATGTGGAGGGTGTCTCCAGAGAAGCAGATGATTAGGGAAACAAATGGTCCAATCCCAACAGCAAACGTAGACCCCAACTCAGTGCTAGTGAAATAGAAGCTATACATTACTAACATAAAGAATCATGCGTTGGACTGGATTTGAGACTCACTAGTCATCCAATTATTACCTCAAGCAGCTCATTTGTAAATACAGCAATAACATAACAATCTAGGGAGAGAAGCAGATGGAAGAATTCAGATTCATGTAGTTCATCTTGTTGAGCAAAAACAGTAAGAGAGAATGAATAAATCCACTTGTTTTGAGGTTCAGACCAAAAGGGAAAAAGAACTAAGTGACTGCAAAGGACAGTTACAAACTTAAGTAAAAAAAAAAAACAAATCAAAATCAAACCAATCAACAAGAAACCAGAAAACCAAGACATTGCACTTTGGGATTTCCCTTGAAGACCAGAAGGATGAAGTAGATGATGTATTTTTGAAGACTAAACAAGAGCACAGACCTCAGTGATAACACAGGTTACTGACTAATGTCCTTTGTGAATACAGCAGGAGACAGGATGAAGAGGAAGTCCCTGAAATTCTTTCATGACAAGAGTAGTAAGGGTAGGGCTGCTTCCCATTTGCCTCCAATTAAAAGAGAAGAAACAGCTAAGAACATGAATATTAAGTGGTAATTTAGTTGAGATTGGTCACTAAAGGACAGAATTCTTGAAAGTTTTATTAGAAGGAAGGTAATTCAAACTAAAACCAATGTATTTCAAGAAAAAACAATGTATTTCAGTAAAAGGACTCAGTGAAAATTTCCTGGGAGACCTGCCTAAGGTGAAAAAGGAATTGGAGTGAAGTAGTATATCCTTAGCAAATTAATTTACACAAAGGAGAAGAAAGGCTGAAGAATATAGACATTTTTGATGCTTATTCCCCCTCTGCTTTTTATTCTTCTTTAGACAAAAGGTGAACATAAATTAGTTTTCTGATTTAATTGCTGAAGCAGTGAAAAAGGACTAATAAAGATCCTGCAAGAATGAATGCATTTATGAATAATTGTATAACTTAGGTATTTTCAAGCCAACTGATTAAAAAGAACTTCATCTTGAGATATACAAAATCACCAAATATAAAGTATTAGCTAAAATGTGTCTACAACAGTGACATAGCTCAGAGCAATAGATTGCAGCAATCCCTCATTTCCCCGCTTACTCCGTGTTGGCTCAGACTGTGGGGCAGTTTTTCTGCATGTGAGGGGGATTCTTTTCAGACAAAATTAAATCAGAAGATCTAGTCAAAGTGCAACAACAGTCTCTAAAGGGAACAGAAAGATCTAAATCAATGTCTGATCTGCAGCAGAAGCAAGTCCCACAGAAAGTACCAAGTGCACATGCACTGACAGAATGCTCTCAAACCACAGAGACTTCCTGTGTTCGTCTTGTGCCACTTAAAAGGCTAAAGGTCTCAAGGTCAGTAAGCAGTTCACACAGATGCTCTTAGCTAAGGGCATTCTTTTATATTATACCAAGGCCTCCTATGGTTGAATATACTTTCTTCTTCCTTCAGCTTTTGTATCCCTCTTCAGCATTTTTCTGATTTGTCTCACCTGCCTGCCTCTTTTTTTTTTCTTTCTTTTTTTACCCATCTTTTCTTTCCTATCAACTTTTTCAGTCTCATAAAAGATTCAATATATTGCAGTCATAATACCAATTCATGGTCAAGTGTCTCAATGTCCCCTTGCTTCTGTAAGTTCTGCATCTACTGTCACTTGTCCCCAGGACTTTGCACTTCCATTCCTCCAAACTCTGCATATCCTCTCATTTACCCTGCCCCTTCCTCATAACAAAGGAACAACTGAGAGGTTGGAAGTTATTAATTTCATGGTGTCCACTTGATCATTTGCCCTGCCACAAGACTTAAGACACCATCTTTTCCATGTTAAGCCTTTGTCTGGCTAATACCCAAATTTAGGGCCAGGAAGCACGAGACTCTATGTGCTACATCTAAGTGAACAACAACTAAAATAAGACTTGCTTTGGTAAAGAAGGGCATGAGAATACCCCTGTACTCCTGTCATCTCCACTAAAGGGATGAAAGGATGCTCTTCCATTTGAAGAGTTGCTGAAGCAACATTGAGAAGCCAAGAGTTTATAGGCTAGCCTTCCTTTGTTCATCTTTTGTCCAACAGGGATCTTTGGTCCAGGGACCCAGAGTAATCATAAAGTAAATAAATATGAATGCATAGTATGAATAATAATATGAATGTAGTCTAGCTTTTGGGTCCTTGGTACAAACTGGTTTTTCTACTGATTCATCCATATTGTATCACAATAGTTTTTGCTGTGTGGCTCATAATTACATAGCCTAAAAGTACAGAGTCTGTGAGAGCCCATAAAGGATGGATGAGAGCAAAGTGTAAAGGTGAAAACTGGAAAGACAGAATTAGCATTTATCTTTCCAAAGGCAAAGCAGTGGCAATAAAAATCAGCTGATCTTGAATCCTTTAAAAATAATCATAAATTCTACCAGAATAGGTAATCAAACAAGCTATTTGTACGAAGCTGAAAGATGCTCATGAGCTGCAAAACAATTCAAAAACCGATAACAGGATAAGGATAACACAAGAGGCAATGCAAATAACCATAAAGTAATAAGGAGTACAAGGAAGACCTTAACTTGATGCATTGTTCAGGTTGGAGAAGAGAAATTAAAGAAGCACACAATAACAGTCTTAAAGTATGAAAACACTTTCTTCAGGCCTACCAATAATTAGACAATGAACAGAGAACTTGAAGAAACCGAGAATCAAGGAGGTATCAGTAGAATATTTACACTCTAGAAACTGGAGCAGAAAGATGTTGTGGAATAACCACCTGAAAAGATTTTAAATAGCTTAAACTGGCCAAAAAAGTTATGTTACAGCAAAGGGGGAAAGAGGTGACTTTTGGAAACCTCTTACTGACATTCTATCCATACTTGTATTTCCATGCAGAGACTATTACATACATTACATATGTATGTAATATGCTTCACAAGGTGCCACCTCTTTGTTGAAGAAATCCTTGTACAAAATGCATTTAAAGCTCTTTTAAGCCCACTGCATAACACTGCAAATATCTAAGCCACACAACTAAAGAGATATCAAAAGATGGTAGAATATGTTGACATTTGTACTTTCATATTATTTTTTGCAGAATATAATGTTACCATGATTATTGTATTTACAGTATTTTCCTGAGTCTACATCTAGAAAAATGAAAATAGGAATGTTGTTTTCATACAATATCTTGGAGTTGTCCAAATGGAGCATATCTCTGTACATTTACTGACAGTTTTTAATATTAAAACAAACAAAGGAAAACAAACAAAAAGAGAAGAAGAAAGAAGGAAGATTCTAAGGGATGAAGAATGAAGTATACCTGAGTTCTCAGTGACTGCCCTTTTGAATGTTATAAGCATAATAATTTGTTCTAACATTGCTCTTGAATACGAATAAAATCATTATATTTAACATATAATCTCAGTTTCTTCACTCATTGCTGATTACATTAATCAGCAAAACATATATACACTTGGTTTACAAACTGTACAAGTATTTTGTTTTGACTGTTGCAGGATTATGATAAAATTACTGTGCTGATCACCAACTCACAAAGTTGTATTAAATTGCAAGAAAACAAGTACCTGTTCCTAGTCTAAATAAATAACATAACCTATCTGTATGGGGTGTAATTTTGTGCAAGAAGTAGTAGAATAATGGAATTGCATAATTTATTTAATAATTTTAAAGAATTGCATAATTTCTTATTATGCAGACAGTAAGACAGTTTAAAAAATACCTACATGAGGTGTTCTGTAGTGCAGTGATACATGCAATACATTATTCACATCAACATTTTCATTTTAAATCCTTTTATATCCTTATATTCCTCATCACTCACAGAAGGGTGAGCAGTGTCCTTGTTTAGATACAGAATGGAAGATAAAAGAAGAAAGGCCCTGACAATTAGGCTGACAACATGCTGAGAGCAATCTGTTTGATTATGTTCTTTTAAAAGAAAACTAAAATGAAACATCAGAGAGCACAAATACAATTGTGAATATTGTACCATTGTATACACTGCAAAATGAAGATATCCATTGATGCAAGTCTGTCAGATGTGGACACAAACTGGGGTGATAAAAATGCATTAAGATTATGCCACAGTCAGGCATAATACAATTGTCAAATAAGAGCAAGAATTGCTCAAACGCAGGAAAGGGCACCAAGCTTTCAAAGACAATGTATAACATTTGATCTGCCTGTTATGCAAACATATCAACTTATCTCATACAAACCTGAAAATAAGGTCTAAAAACCACAGAAACTTAAAAGTGTATCTTGAATTACAGAATATATTTTCATTTAGCATTAGTAGTCTTGCATATATTTCTTCAGTTAATTAAGACAGCAATAGAAACAGTGTCATCACAGTTGGGCTGCACTTCTGGTATTTGACTCATACAGCCATTTGGTTACTCAGAGCAGTTAGAGCAGCTTGGTCGGGACACTGTCCACTTGGACTTTGACTGCCTTCAAGGACCAGGACTTCACAACCTACTTGGGCAACCTCTTTCAGTGCCCAATAAACCTTACAGGTCCTTCAGGTGCATTTTACTTAAGAGCTAAAGTGTTTATCTCAATTTTTTACACTATAAAAATAGTAAGAGAACAAAATATATTGTCAAGGACTCAGACTCAAACCTGGAATATACAGAACTAACATGAAGTGTATACAGTAAAATGGAGAGGCTCCTAGTTCCTGCAGCCAGGGAAATCTTGGGTCAGGTGAGGGCACTGAGAATTCTGCCACCAATCTTTTAGTCAGTATTTCAGCAAATATATGTAATAAAATTTTCAATATCTGAATTTTAGTTTCCTAACAAAGTTAGGTTTTTTAGCTAAAATTGAATAAATGTGACAGGGGATGAGGTCTACTGCTTTGTACTGCTTTGTGGTTTTTCCCCCCTACCCCCCACATGAGTAAATATCAACCCTATAACAACCATCTGGTCGAATATGAAAATTATTTCAAATTTCAAACTTATTTCCAATTTCATATTCTTATAATAGAGTCCCAAGAGTTATAATATTCACACAGAATTGGAGACCTAAGAGGGCCAGTTTATTCCTTCAGCAATTCATTTTTACTTGCTTATCCTTACACTGAGCTTGCCCAGAACTTTGAAGTTTTTCTCTCAGATAGGTACTGACTGTTGATGCCATGATACAAAGAAGCAGATAAGTCATAATTTAGGTTGGTAATATCTTCCACTGCATCATGTACACTTTTCGACAAATGTTCAAGAAGGTACACTTAAGTGGTCTGATAAATACTATACGCAGACTGAAAAGCATCCTAACCCTACATTCCTAACGCTATCTTTACAAATCCAAAGTTCGCAGACAGTCAGAGCCATGCTACTCCCTATCTTCAGCATAAATGATTTACACAATAATGAGAAGGAAAAAATATGTTGCTAACCCCAAATACCACAATCAAAGTAGTCTATCTCCAAGCGTCTGATTTTCAATGCCGAAAGAAGCTTAAAGAACTCAGATATATCAAGAACTTACCCATTTTTAGAAAGGCAAGTCCTGTTCACCATTTCCAGAATGTATTTTCAGATTTTAATTGCATTTTTCATTGCCACTTCCTGTGCTTCACACTGAGAGATACAGTCAGAGAATGTTGAGTATCTGCACTACTACACAGCACCCAGTCTAGGAAAACAGATTGCATTAGCTGAAGTATCCTACCTTGCAAACAAGTTTTCCTGATGTCTAAGAATTCACAGTATATGTTAAGAGTGTATTTAACAATTATATAATGAATTTAAGCTGCCACTGCCATGATGCTAGAAGGAAAAAAAGATTCCCAACTATCCAGCAAAATAAATGTAAATATGTAGTAAATAAAGGACTACACTAAAACAAGAAACATACTACCAGAATCCTGGCTGCTTTTTTACATTTTAATCCCTAACATGAACTGTATTTAAGCACATTTCCCAAAAAAAGTCTGACATCTTATCTCTACAATGTCAGAGTGAAAATATATGCATTACCATTCTGAGAGCAGAGTCTATGTCTACATGTGTAAGAAATTAGATCAAAGAAAGAGCAATAAAACAGAATATTAAATAGGCACATATTATATATATTTTTTTTCTTCTATGTCATATAGCTTCCAGATTTAAATAACTAAAAATTGTTGGCAGGTCCATTTTATTATTCCCTTTGGCACAGGCTAAATATATCACAGAGGTCTGGAATAGATTACATGTTGTTTCACTAGATTAATTTAATTGTGTATTGACATTAGTATATGTCAAAATTAATGGCTTTTTAATGACAATACATGCTAATGATTAACTAGAAATACTGAGGAGGGGTGAAGGCCTGGGTTTAGAAATGATGCATACAACAAGTTTTTAAAAACTGCTACACAAGAAACTGACAAACACATTTAAATAAACAAAACAAAAAAACCACAAACAAATCCCCTGAAACTAGATTCCTTCTTCCTTCCATTCTGGGAATAAAAGGAGATGCTTATATTTTATCAATTCTGCAAGTATTCTCTATAATTGTTCTCAAAATACTTTTCCCTGAAAATGAGATCAAGACTGTGAAAAAAAAGCGAAGAAAATATCAGTATATTATATCCAAAAAAATAAAAACATACACAAAACAACTGTCATTCCCCCTGCACACCCCTCAATTTAAAAAAAAAAACAAAAACAAAAAACCAAAATCAAACCAAACCAAAACAAAAAAACCCCACAAAACCAAACAAACCAAAGAATAGGAGCTAGAGATAACTTTAAAAAACAGGAAAAATATTTTCTTATATTGTATTTTTAAAATAATGCATTAAGAAAAAGGAAATCCTTAAGCCATCTGCTTCATGATTAAAAAATGCATTTGAGAGAAAATTTATGGAGATAAAACCATTTGAGGGAAAAAGAATTTTTGAAGATACTTAGAACAATAGGATTGAAAGAAGTTTTTCCCAAACCTCTGCCAATGTATAAAGTAAACAATATCTTGCTTATATACAAACATTTAATGTTATGCAGTAATAATATTTAGTTTCATCAATTGAAATACAGTATTTCTCCACAGCTTTATAATAAATGTGATCACAACCCCCTTTCCACATACCCCCCAAATTCTTAGATCCTAAAAACTAGTATAAAATGTGTATTTTGATGTGTTAATTCTTTTTTTCTCATCCTTACTTACCTATCTACAATTTTCTGCTGCTACTCCATGCTCCCTCAACTGTTTTGTTTCATTCCTCTAAGTCTCTTTCCATTGAGCGGTAACTTAGGAAACTCATTGCTTGTTACTGCACAGCTGACCTGCTTTTCATTCTTATTTAGCAATGACCTTGGTATAGATCAAACTTGTTGGGTTTAAAAAACTCTCTGTGGATTGACTTCAGCTGTATTTGAGGCCTCTTACCTGCAAGGGTCTCCATAAGGCTTTGCATTCATGACTCTCATCATTTTTGAAAAAAAGCAATGAGTGGTTTGGTGTTTTGGTTTTTATCTTGTTTTGGTTTTCTTGTTTGTTTCTTTGCTCTGTTTTAGGTGTGTGTATGTGTGTGTAATAGCCTTTATTTCTACCCATACTAGATTATATTCCTTTCAAATACAGTTATTAAAACCCTCTACACAGTTGTTCTCTATTAACTCCACCATAACATTTTCTTCAATACTATTGCATGTTTTGAAAATTTTTTTAAAGGTAGATTATTTTTGATTAATGTTTAATAGCAGCTTAAAATATAGACCATTCTGTAACAACTAGATATAACAGAGTATTCTATAACAATTAGCATGAACACTGAGCTATATTCAATTTTCAAAACACTTCAGTCACTTTATGCAGACAATAATTTTAGTGTGACTAATCACACTTCTGAGTCATATATGCTTGAAGAAATGGCTCAGTAAATTCAACAGCTCACATGCAAAATGTCCCTACATTCTGCTTAGCCAGCAAGAGATTTCTGTACGGAAATCCATAAGTATGGATGACAATGACAACCATTACTTTAGAAACGGCTTCTGACACCTCCTCCAGCCACGATCTCTTGTGGAACCTGAGGAACTGTGAACTAACTGCAAGAAGAAACTGCTAGCTGGGTAAAAAAGGCTGTGCCACTGTATACATAAGGAAGTAGTCAAAGATCTGCTATACACATGGCAGCCAGTTCCAAGCTGAGTGTCTAAGGCATCAACAAATTAGTGAATAGGACCCCCTGAGAAACTGTCATAGAGCCCAAGAATTCTCATCCCAAATGAGATAAATTGGGCAAGGAAGCCAAGAGACCAATACATCCAAGTCAAGACCTGCTGGTCAAAATAACGAGCAAGAAACAACTTGCATGGACAGTGGAAGCAGGGACAGATATACTGGGAAGAGTATAGGAATGCTGCCCACTAGCGTAGGGATGTGGCACAGCTGGAGTTCAGCTTGGCAAGGAATGCAAAGAAAAATAATAACAAGGGCTTCTACAGGTATGTCAGCCAGAAAAGGCAGGTCAAATAAGGCATACCCCCATGACAAGCAAGGCTGACAAACTGCTAACAATGGATGAGGAGAAGGCTGAGATACTCCTCACCTTTGTCCCCCCAGTCTTTGCTGGCAACCTCTGTTCTCATACCTCTCAGTTGGGTGGACAGCAGGAGAGGGACTGGGGGAGCAAAATGCTTCCCACTGTAAGGAAAAATCCAGTTTGTAACCAGGAAGTAAGTGAACATAAGTCCATGGGACCATATGACATTCATCCCATAATCCTGAGGGAATTGGCTGATGTAGTTGCCAAGCCACTCTCCATGATATTTGAAAAGTCATGGCAGTCAGGTGAAGTCCTAGAGACTGGAAAAGGAGACAAGGATGGGTCATCCTTGAAAAGTCTGAAAAGGAGCACCTGGGGAACTACCAACCTGTCAGCCTCACCTCTGTGCTTGGGAAGATCGTGGAACAGATCCTCCTAGAAGCTATGCTAAAGCACACAAAGAACAGGAAAGTGATTTAAGACAGACAGTACAGCTTTACCAGGGGCAAGTCCTGCCTGACCAAACTAGTGGCCTTCTATGATAGAGTGACTACATCAGTGAGCAATGGAAGAGGTACCAATGTCATCTATCTGGACTTCTGTAAAGCCTTTGACACGGTCACCTCCAACATACTTCTCTCTAAATTGGCGAGATATGGATTTAATGGGTGGACTNCAAGCAAGGCTGACAAACTGCTAACAATGGATGAGGAGAAGGCTGAGATACTCCTCACCTTTGTCCCCCCAGTCTTTGCTGGCAACCTCTGTTCTCATACCTCTCAGTTGGGTGGACAGCAGGAGAGGGACTGGGGGAGCAAAATGCTTCCCACTGTAAGGAAAAATCCAGTTTGTAACCAGGAAGTAAGTGAACATAAGTCCATGGGACCATATGACATTCATCCCATAATCCTGAGGGAATTGGCTGATGTAGTTGCCAAGCCACTCTCCATGATATTTGAAAAGTCATGGCAGTCAGGTGAAGTCCTAGAGACTGGAAAAGGAGACAAGGATGGGTCATCCTTGAAAAGTCTGAAAAGGAGCACCTGGGGAACTACCAACCTGTCAGCCTCACCTCTGTGCTTGGGAAGATCGTGGAACAGATCCTCCTAGAAGCTATGCTAAAGCACACAAAGAACAGGAAAGTGATTTAAGACAGACAGTACAGCTTTACCAGGGGCAAGTCCTGCCTGACCAAACTAGTGGCCTTCTATGATAGAGTGACTACATCAGTGAGCAATGGAAGAGGTACCAATGTCATCTATCTGGACTTCTGTAAAGCCTTTGACACGGTCACCTCCAACATACTTCTCTCTAAATTGGCGAGATATGGATTTAATGGGTGGACTACTTGGTGGATAATAAATTGCATGGATGATAGAATCTTTAAGTTTGGAAAAGACTTCAAAGAATATTGAGTCTAAGTGTTAACACAGTACTGCCACGTTCACCACTAAACTGTGTCTCCAAGGGCCACAACTACACCTTTTTTCAGTACTTCCAGGGATGGCAATTCAACCACTTCTATGGGCACTCTGTTCCAATGCTTGGCCACCACTTTAGTGAAGACCTTTTTCGCAATATCCAATCTAAATCTTGTCTGGCTACCTCCACTTATCCTGTTGCCTGTTAACTGAGACAATAGAGTGGCACAAAAATGACCAGAGGGAGGGAGCACCTCTCCTAGGAGAACAGGCTCAGAGAGTTGGGGTTGCTTAGCCTGGAGAAGAGAAGGGTTCAGAGAGATTTTATTGTGGCCCTCCAGTACATAAA